>RQOL01000616.1:5880391-6226394 GCA_013076295.1 Sanderia malayensis | reverse complement strand
CGTTTCTACATGTACAGGACATAGCAGTCACTGTCTAATTTTTTGATTGGTCAATAAAACATATCGGAAGTATAAAGAAATATACTTCGCAACTTTTATATATAGTTTATTGGCAGTAAAATTTTCGGACGGTAAAATTTTCGGATGCTAAAAATTTTGGGCGGTTAAATTTTCGGACTGTATATTTGTCGGAAAATTAAACCGTCCGAAATTTATGATTTTAAATGCAATTTAAAAATGGTTAAGGTTGAAAGAAAATGCATCGCTCGCTGATAATATATTCGTGTGGAGATGGCGGCACGGATCAAGTTCTTCATTAACACGTATGGCTATTTCAGTAACACCCCGGATATTGGGGCACTGGGAGACTTGCCACGCGGCTACTGCGGAACGTTTGTAGGGATTAAATCCTTGGGGCATATAGGAATACACATGTAGCATCAGGGTTGGTAACTTGGCTTTTTAAAAGCCAAATTTGAGAAATCTGGCTTTTTCAGAGCTCCTTTGGCTTCAAAAATATTTCTTGGCTTTTTGGCTTATTTTTGGCTTTTTTTACCAATGCAGCCTCTTGCCATTGTTTTGCTATTGTAGTGTCACAGAATTGGTAGTGTGACAGATAGTACACACTTTTTTATGAAGCCCCAGCCCCAGCAATTTTTTATGAAGCCACATGCAGTAACACTGATGTGAAAATACTGAAAAATTCTTTTGATTCGGACAGTGCCAATGAATTCTGATTTCTATGTTTGGACAATGTTTGAAAAGTAAATTTAAATATTGCATTGATTTGGCATTTTTTTGGCGTTTTCTGACAAAATTTTGGAAATTTGGCTGTTTTTCTGGCTTTTTTCATTCTAAATAGTTTGGCTTTTTTTGGCTTTTTTTCTCATATTATTTGGCTTCAAGCATGCGCAGTCATCTACCAACCCTGTGTAGCATTTCTAATCATTCTTCGTTGGAACTCAGAGAGCTAGCACAATTTCTTTATGTTGTGTTCTCTCAAATATGATAAATATTTTCTGGGAAGTTCGTCGTTTACTGCTGCTCACAACACAATATGACGCCCGACTGGCCGATGTCTTCCATAGCATAGCTACCTCCCAGAGCCACATACACAAGCATATACAAGCTATCCCGGTGAGGTCGTTTCTTAATATTTGTAGTCGGGTACCAATTATTTCCTGCACACGCATTATTGAACTAGGCTTAGCTTACTTTGCTGTTTATCTAGTCAGCATATTTTGCGTGTGATTTCGCCTCGCTTCGTCTTACTGTAAGGTCTGTAAGAGTAACTCACTTGGGGGAGGGCCTATTTTCTGCTGCCTTGTTATCCATGGCCACTAGGGTTGTTTTTATCATCTCCCCTCTTGATATCCCCCACCACTGTACGCCTATTATATGTTTTCATTTAACGCCACTTCATGTTTGGGGTTTTTCTTGCTTGTAGTTTCGTTCACTTCTTGCTGGTACATTTATAGCTTGTATATTTATAGCTTTAGACCAGGAATCCCAGGTTGGAAGTAGGTGCTGCTGATTCTAGAACATCTGGGGGGAAATTTTGCACAAAATCTAAGTATATTTCTGCCATGCAAAGCAAGGGCGCGTCCGTTCAGGCTTGTTTGTGACGTTTAGCCTGGGCATTAGGCCCTTGTCATGCGATTGCAATGTCAATTAGTTGTCTCGATATCAATTCTCAAATGCTAATTAGCCCCGCACGGCTGCATTATTTTTAGAGCATTACAAATGTCCCACCAGCACCTTTGTAGGTTCGGTAGCCTGAAAGTCATTATCACACAAAGCTTTACAGTTTTCGTTACTTTACTACTAGCATCACCCTTCTTAGCTGTTTGCCATGATACAGTAGCTTGCTTTCTGGTTTTTCCCTCAATTCGGAAAGGGTGTATCCGTGAAAATCCGTGAAAATCACAAATCTATCGCCCTTGCCGCCAGGGTGTGGCAACAACAGGGGTATCTGTCTCTGATTGGTTTATTTTCCTTATTTCAAGGCCATATTTGTTCTCGTTTGCGGACAGAAACAAAATGTTCACCCTAAACCGAAAAGGTTCACAATAAGTATCCCAAACAGTGACCAGACCCAGCATAGTATTATGCTTTGGTATATTTTTGAACAGTAATCGTCATTTGGCGTAAAATTTAGCATAATCTGAAATTGGGCATGATTTCGGTGCTGTTTGTCGGAGGCGCTGTTTCCGTTTACAAGTATTGGGCCAATTCTGATGAGTATGCGCTTCATTCAAATATCTACAGCTTAATATTTAACACCCATGCCCAATTTTGCTTCTATTTTGCGTACGTCGCCACCCTTACAACACTTACGAGTGGCTGGCGGCAATATCCGTCATCAAGCATTATTTGGGGCTCTTTCGTTATCTGCACATGCCGACTTTCAGACAGGAATAGCTTGATATGAAATTTCGAATACTTTCCCTTCCCTCTCAATCTGGCCTAGTTTGATACCACCTTCGCAGAATCTCCAAACTGATCGCTTAGAAAAAATTAGGGCGCTGGGCTCGCAAACCGTTTCGGTTCCCCCAATGTCCTAGGCAACTATATCCAGAGATGATGTTGTACCCTATTTTGTTATTTAATCCGTTTTTCTATCAACCTAAATTAAAGGAAAGTGACCCTTCAGGGTACACGGCCTATACACTCAAGCATCTAGCATTTGATTAAAACGATATGTTTTGAAAAGTACACTCAGTTTGAAAACCAAAAAACAAATCTTTGTTGATGTGACTTCATGGGAGCGGAGCAGTACCCAGAAGCAGGTGAGTGGATTTAGACAGCCCCAGACTGACAAGAAACTAAATTAAATGCACGTAATCATCAACAATTTAAAATCTGAAGTCAGGATTTTCTGGACAGGGATTCCTTTAATATCTCCTGCTGAAGACAGTAAAACATAATGATGGTGCAGGTGATGGTGCAGTGGTTTTTGGGGCCTGCTGTGCTTCCGCGCGGCTTTTCTCTTAACTTGCGGACGTTGGTTTTTGTCAATTTATCCCCACGACAGGAAAGCAGCTCCTGTGTTCTTTCTCAGAATAAGTTGGCGTTTTTTTTTTTGGGCCTTACTGATTCTGGCCACGCACAAATAAATATTAATAACCAAACCAGCAACTGAGAATAATGACAGCTTGCAATTGTTTTCAGCTGCATGATCTCCTAATTTACATAAGAATAAAATTTTGCGCGCGACTTTTATGAGAGATTTGTATGGGAACATTTTAGAATTTCAAATTTCGCAATACCTGATGGTACAAGAATTTTGTCCGGACAATCGAACCATTGTTATCCTAGAAACTTGGCCATATAGACTACACGACGCATGCGCCGTGAGTAAAAAACTATTTGATTGTTGCTGATTTACACGAATTTGAATTTGAATTTGAATTTGTCACACTGATTGCAAATTCCACCGAATCGATGTTTGTCAAGTATATACAGCTACTTTAAGCCTTTTACATTCGGGAAATGGGGGTAATCACTCGTTGCAGATACAATGCTTGTGTTAGTTCAAGTTGCGGTTTTCTGCCTCGTGGCAGTTGTAGCGTTTTCTCGTACTTCATCGAAGGTGTAGCTCCTGATAATAATTTAGTTTGCCATTTATCCAACAACCAGTCTCAAACCTGACCAGTTTGGAACGAGCTTTACAGTGAGTCTTCCTCGCATGATTATTTCCAGTCATATTGCGCGAATATAAAGGGCCCGCAACATGGTGGCTACACAGTTTCTGGGTCGGGGCCGCGATTACGCGGCTTCTGTCGGCCTGTCAGCCCACCTGATCCAAGCTATTGGCCGCTGGTCAAGCACAGCTTACGAAGCGTACATAAAGCTACCACAAAGTCAGCTGACCACTGCCCCTTATGCGTTGTCACAAGGGGCTCAAGAGAGTTAAGTATAGCTATTTAAATCGTCGTTACTAATACTTCGTTATTATTTTGCTATTTCTTTAACCATCTGGGTAATTTCTTTTATTTCTATTCTGAATTGTAGCCAACGTCACGTGTGGACCCTATTACTATCAGACTCGACGTTATCAGCAGCCCTGGAAAAACAAATGCGTTGCTTTGATCAAATTCATTGGCTATCATTTTCAAGTACCTTGTTGATGATGCAGTGTTCAAAGACCTCGTTGAAGGTTCCAATATTAAAATACCTCGCTGAAGGTTGCAATTTAAAAACACCTCGCTGAAGGTGCAGTGTTTGAAATACCTCCTCGGAGGTTGCAGTGATATATAGTATACCTCGTTGAAGGTGCAGTTGTTAAATGCCTCGTTGAAGGTAGCTACCACCGATGAAAAAATGCCACGCCTTTGGGCTTGCGTGGCCTTATGCCTGCAGCCTTCCTTTTTGGCTTTTGTTTTCCTTAGGAGGTCACGGCGGCTGCCCGGTGGTGTCGTCAGTCAGGGGCCTCCATTATGATTTTTTGATTGCGTATATTAAACTTTTGTCTTAGCCATTTGTTCCTGATCTGCCATTTTTGCTAAGGGTTATTGTTTGGGGAGATGGGAGGAATAGCTAGCTCCCAGGCCAACTAGGATTAATTCACTATTACCTACAAGGTTAGAATTAAGAAATGAGTATCAAAAGTTGTAGTCTTTACGTTCGGGATTCGTGGGGTCACACTACGTGTTCTGTGGACGGAGTTTGTCGGAATCACCGACCGTAAATGCCTTTCTTTGCTCAAGCAATCCGGGCCGGTAGGCTAACCGCCCAATTTCTTGAGATAGCTTAAATGATTTTAAATGCAATTTAAAAATGGTTAAGGTTGAAAGAAATTGCATCGCTCGCTGATAATATATTCGTGTGGAGATGGCGGCACGGATCAAGTTCTTCATTAACACGTATGGCTATTTCAGTAACACCCCGGATATTGGGGCACTGGGAGACTTGCCACGCGGCTACTGCGGAACGTTTGTAGGGATTAAATCCTTGGGGCATATAGGAATACACATGTAGCATTTCTAATCATTCTTCGTTGGAACTCAGAGAGCTAGCACAATTTCTCCCACCCTCCCTCTCCTTATTATTGTTTATTGATTTGCATTATGATTTCAGTCATTGTTATGTAGTTTGACCATTCGGTTAGTACTGCCTGCTGTACCGGCCGGAGTTTGTCGGAATCACCGACCGTAAATGCCTTTCTTTGCTCAAGCAATCCGGGCCGGTAGGCTAACCGCCCAATTTCTTGAGATAGCTTAATTGGGGATTAATGTATGCGTGACCAAAATCCAGATTAATCCAAATTTCAAAACGAGGCTTGAGAACAATAGAATTTTTTGTGACGAAAACGGGGGTGACTTTCAAAGCAAACATTTGTCAGTCAAGATACTCCCAAGGTACTTCCGGAGAACAAAGGCAACTGGTGTTCAGGCCCCGTTCACACGATGCCGGATTCATATCGTTTCGGATCGCTTTTCATATCGGATAGCTTTTGGGCTCGTGTGAAGGCATGAATCCGATACGCTTTGTGCTCCAGAGCCTCTATTTGCAGCATTGGCGCCAACTATTCGACACTCTCAAGAGCGAGTGATGCTTAGCTGTCACGTGGCAATTGTTTTAACAATAGGCATTGGTGTGGGCCTGTGGGGCGCGCGGAGCGGAGCGTAGTCGTGTGAACAGAAAACGAAAGTGAATCCGGCATCGTGTGAACAGAAGAAAATTTCGTATCGGATTGCCTATGGAATCCGAAACGAAATGAATCCGGCATCGTGTGAACGAAATGAAATGAATCCGGCATCCGGCCTCAGTGTTAAATGTTTTTTGGATATTGATATTGAACTTGCTTTTGGATTTTCAATTTGCATTCCCTTTTCGTTACATGCAGTTGTGAAATTTCTTTGGATATTGAACTTGCTTTTAAATAAAATTTTCCAAACAGGGAAATTCTCTGATAAATCCAAAATAAATCCAGATTTTGGGTCAAATCCAAACTGGCAACCCTGTACATAACTGTAACATAGGTGTTTAAAAAAGCTTCTGTCGATAATTGTTCAAGCTTCGTAATGTATCTGTGGCCCTATTCGCACTGCAAATGTGACAATGTTTGTCAAAGTCGATGTTCCCACGCTCATAAAAAAAACTTTGTCATGATTAACAAAGTTTGTCAGATTTCTGTTCGCAATGAGCAGTCTTAGCCTTGAGGGCTATTACTAAAAGCGGGAACGGGGAACGGTCGGGGAACGACCGGGGAACGGAATAACCTGGGAACGACCGGGGAACGGTCGGGGAACCGTCGGGGAACGGTCGGGGAACCGTCGGGGAACGGAAGTATGAAACCGTTTGAAATTTACAAGTTTTTACACGTTTATAAAACGTTACGAAACGTTTACCTATCATAACTGTAAATAAAATCTACAGTCTTAACAGGTAAACAAGGTAAACTTTATAGTTTTAATATGTAAACAACGAAAGACCAGATGCATTTTGTGAATGTGAATATCGCCCGCTTTGATGACTTCCGATTCGCTGTTTGTATCATCACTCCGTCCAATGCGAGCTGTCAACGATGTCTGTTCAACACCAATAATTTAGTGGTCAGGGGGTAGACTGTAATTCAGAATTAATGACTCGCCTAACCAATAACATAGAATGAGAAAATATACTATGCCCCATGAAACAAACTCGAAGAATGTAGAAAGGATGCGCCATCTTATCTTTTCTGGGCCATCTTATAATATGTAGAATTAGAAAAATGTGATTGAGTATGATGTAAGATATATAGAATTAGAATATAGGATTTTTGAAGAATACAACAACATCACCAGGCGGACCGGACGTTGGGTTTTTAATCTCATATTTCCACTTTTTGGCCTTTGTCATCGGTGTCAGAAGTCTTTGTTTTTTCGTCTTTTGTTCTGCCTCTCAGGAGCTTTGCTCGACAGGTTTTACGCGTACTGCACTCTTTGAATCTAACTAAACGTGCTGCGGTGAGAACCCCCTGGCGAACACATTTCGAAATGACATAGTTATTCTATGAAATATCTAATCGTGCCCCGCCAATAATTTTGTCATATTCAAAGGCAGGAATTGAGAAACAATTACACCCTGTTCCGATTCAAACCATTCCCAAAATGCTCCAATAAAGACAGCCGAAAGCGCTTACATGACGTTGACATTGTTGTGCCAAAGTTATTATGTCAAGGATCGAGTTTCTCCCCGTCATTGTTAATTGCTGTTGTCTATTATCACCAACGGACAATCACGTGATATGATATTTCATATGTTTTGTAACACGTTATTTCCTTCCACTCACTTACAGTCCTTGTGATATGTAGAGTTAGAACGTGTTCTCATCTAATCTTCATCATGTCCGTCATTAAAAGCTATATCATATTTTCGTTTATTATACTGTTCTGTTCTGTTAACATTTTCTTATGTAATAAATCTCAATAAATTTTCAAAAATCTTATATTCTAATTCTATATATCTTACATGATACTCAATCACATTTTTTAATTCTACATTTCTTATATATTGAATTCTGTATATTCTCTGTTTTATGTGTATTTCTTGTTATTTCATTCTTCGAGTTTGTTTCATGGGGCATAGTATATTTTTTCATTATATGTTATTGGTTACACGAGTCATTAATTCTGAATTACAGTCTACCCCCTGACCACTAAATTATTGGTTTTGAACTGACATCGTTGACAGCTCGCATTGGACGGAGTGATGATACAAACAGCGAATCGGAAGTCATCAAAGCGGGCGATATTCACATCCACAAAATGCATCTGGTCTTTCGTTGTTTACATATTAAAACTATAAAGTTTACCTTGTTTACCTGTTAAGACTGTAGATTTTATTTACAGTTATGATAGGTAAACGTTTCGTAACGTTTTATAAACGTGTAAAAACTTGTAAATTTCAAACGGTTTCATACTTCCGTTCCCCGACGGTTCCCCGACGGTTCCCCGACCGTTCCCCGACGGTTCCCCGACGGTTCCCCGACCGTTCCCCGACGGTTCCCCGACCGTTCCCCGACGGTTCCCCGACCGTTCCCCGGTCGTTCCGAGGTTATTCCGTTCCCCGGTCGTTCCCCGACCGTTCCCCGTTCCCGCTTTTAGTAATAGCCGTCTTTGAGATGTTTTGTCTCACCTAACACGTTAACAAGTAACGCCTTCGACTTTCGTAAATACAAATGGCACCCTGGGTTTTTTATTGGTGTTAACATAAATCTTGGATGCCCGTCGAGTAACCCGCTGGTTATCATGCATTTTCATGAGATTGTGATGCTCCAGAGCTCTACGACGGAACCTTTGATCAATTAGATGAAATGTAACAATTTGTCAGATTTCAGATTTTGCTGTTCGCGCTGTACCAATTAAGCTACTTCCTGATAAACCCTTACCGCCTTTGAAGATGGAACAATGGGGGATTAGCATTGTCAGGTTTCCAGATGCAGTGCGAATAGGGCCTGTGTCTCCACTCCATCGTATCCTATTGTATTGAATTTTGTAATAATGTCATTTCCGAGTTTTGTATTGAATTATGAATGTATTGAAGTTCCGTGACGTAATTGTATTGTTCGTTCACAGTATTATAATTCACGTTCTGTTAATGATAAGTTAGTCTACTGTTGATTCGAAATAAGAAAGATCTCTGAAATTTATCTCTCAAAAGATAATTGTGTATTTCTGGCTTGGACCTCTCTTCAACGCTGGCGAAAAACCCTGCCGATCATCCTGAAATCGTTACATAACATTCATTTTTGATAAGAAATTGTTTAGAAAAACGCGCAAATGCATTTGCAAACGCTTGTGACCAGATCTCAATTGGGAAATATTGAATTTGATAAAACGATGCTGAAGAAACTATGCCAGATTTCAGATTATGCAAGATTTGACGCTAAGGGAGCTGTCATAAAGTATGGAACAGACCGGGGCGGAAGGGACTTCAAATTTCACTACAAAATTATCCAGCCCAATACAAGAATCCAAAAAAATTTAATGGCCCCATTTCAGTTTCTAATAAAATTTGATAGCCCCTGTAAAGTTTCTGATTAAGAATCCAACAGAAACCAATAAATTGAAGCAACAGAAACCAATAAATTGAAAAAGGCTAAAAGAATGAAGAAGCATAAATACACCAAAATAACAGAATGCTTTCAAAAAGCAGCAATGAAAGCATCAGATGATTCAAGGGAGGTAGGAACTGAACGGGGCAGCATTGACAGTGATATTGACATCAGCGACTAAAAGTTAAAAATATTGAATGAATTTTTTTTTGAATATTTTTAATAAGTAATTTCATGGCCCATGTTTATCCTTCCAAATAATTTGTTAGCCCAACATTTTGCAATCAAAATATTTGGTAACCCTGTTGAATCCCTTCCGCCCCGGTCTGTTCCATACTTTATGACAGCTCCCTAAATGTCGATTTGTAGTCAACATTATGATAAAAGCATAATTATTCTCCGTATACAAACTCTGGTACAAGGATTTTTAGGGATTCTCATAGTTTTTGGCTATAATAATCCAAGAATCAAGATGGCCCAGAAAAGATAAGATGGCGCATCCTTTCTACATTCTTCGAGTGTAGAAACAAAGACATCCCAATAGATATCAGGTTAAGATTCGATTGTAATAATGCAAAAACTCACCCAGCCAAGGCAAAATGTACGTGGATATATTCGAACTTTTCTGTCATTAGGTTTAAGGTAACTTTGATGTTGGCTTTGATAAGAAGCCAGTTGTTTGTTTTTGATCGGAAGCGAAAAAACACTATCACAGGACTTGTATCAGACAAATCCACTACTAAAAACAAGAGGAAACGGTGTTAAAATCTCACATATATATAACCGTAAATAATTAATATAAGATGTTCTATCAATCATAACAATTATAATCGCAACTATAAAATTGGCACATTGGCACATTGGATTCTACTTAAGCAGTCTAATTGTGCTAATTTCGTCGAAAACCAACTTTTGTGATGTAAGGGGGGTAACCTGGCTTATAGCAATGTTGCTGTGACGTCATCAAGGGAAATTGACGCGTGCAAGAAAGGTATGTTTTCCGGCATTTTTTAGCTTGGCCCGTGTTTTTTCTTTAACTTTTACATGGGAGCCTGTTGAAAATCAATTTGAACACAAAGATTGTGACACAGTGCTTAGCATTGTATTGGGTCCAGAGAAAGAGAAAATGGTTTAGTTGTGCCTTGCCTTTATCGAGCAACAATACACTACACCAACTTAAAAAAAATTGTTGTGTGGGGGGCGTTTAATCAAAGGGGGCATTTATTTCGAAGGTTAGTAGCATAAGGGGGCGTTTATTCGAGGGGGCGTTTTATCGAGGAAATACGGTAAGATTCTCGCAAGATTGTCAAAGTGATAATGCATCAAATGTTGAGGATAACATTGAACAATGTGGCAAAAAAGTCAAAAAGTCAAATGTTGGCAATCCGGCTAAAATTGAAATCAAAATACACATAATACAAAGTGGCGGAACATAGTGAAGTTTTCTTGTATTTTCACCTGGCCTGCCTGAACGTTTTTTCGTAAGAAAGTTTTTGCAAGAAAATTGTGTTGGGTTCTTCAAAAAGTTAAAAGTAATTAGATTTTCAAACCTACGAAATTTCTAAAACTTGGATGCTGAAAATTTCAAAGAGAAATTATCGTGCAAAAGCGAAATATTTAGCTTTGAGACAATAATGTGTTACAGTCGACTATCGCTATCTCGAACTCGCACGGGAAATGAAAACTTGTTTGACATAACGGGAGTTCGAGATATCCGAACTAAATTCACCCAAATAGAGAACGAGGGGAAATGGGAATCTGTTCGAGATAGCGAGTTGTTCGAAAAAACCGAGTTCGAGATAGCGAGATTCGACTGTAATTTTAAGTGTTGCGTTGAAAAATACTTTCTTACCGTATTCCTCGATTAAACGCCCCGGGACGTTTATTAATCTCGGCACTTTGGGGGGGGGCGCCTAATCGAGGGGGCCATTATTCGAAGGGGGCGTTTATTTCAAAAGTTGGTAGCGTAAGGGGGCGTTTATTCGAGGGAGGCTCTTAATCGAGGGGGGCGTTTAATCGAGGAAATACGGTACAAAAGAACATGTATACTTAGGTGTACGAAGTACGAAGTTAGGTTTGCACATTGCTCTTGCGGTAATTTCCCAAACGCATGTAAATAAGAATATATTTGTCAACGGTGATTGAAAAAAGCAAAATAATAATAAAAAATCTGCTTTCTAGCTCACGACTTCCTTACACCTGTGCAACAATATTGGATTCAGAGCAGAACAAGGTCATGTCAATGCAAAATAATAGCCAACCCTAAATTAAATTTGCAAAACGTAAAAAAACGAGCGCTTTTAAACAGTGACTTACGAGACTTGTGCACCTTGGTTACGTGATTCAAATCACTTTCATGCATGTGGACGTATAGCGATGTGTTGAGTAGCTCACGGGGCGAATAGCCTACAATCTGAGTGCAACTAGAAAAAGAAACAAAACGGTTGAGACACAGGCTTCGTTCACAGGACACCGTTTTTTCATTTCGTTCCGGATTCCAGAGGTAAAACGGTGGGCTGTCTGGAAAACATGGAGTGTGGAATGATGGAATGGAATAATGGAATGATTCTGTAGGCCAGACATCATGCCAATTAGCACACCTGTAGCTATTAATAGCAACATTGCTCATAACTTTATATTATGTCATCTTCAAATATACTTTTCGTCAATCGCCTTAAAATCATTTTAAAACAATTTCCGTCGAAAGAAACATCTGCACAGATAAATCAGCAACCTCGATGTTTTGATGGCTGCACCTTTGAGGTAATTTGAATATACCTGCCATATGCCTCACTGGGCTCCGCTGATCAAATACGATTGGTCCGTGCATGTGCAGCCGTTCAACAAAACTTGGTTGAGTTGAAATACAAAGGAAGGAAGGAAGGAATGAACGTAGTCTCGCGGCGTTCTTGCACATGTTGCAAAGCTGTTTTCCTTGTTAGCATATATCGTTACACAACACTTCGTAAAACATACGTTCGGTCAGACTTGACTGAATTTTGCGAAAAATTCAGCCAAAATTATGTCAAACTTTGACGAAAATTCCAAACTTTAAAATAAGCCCCCAGCCCTCGAATAAGCCCCCAACTAACAATTCATTTTTGTAAATAAGAATTTGCGGTATATACAATATGGACAAAATTCCATTTACGTGGTGATCACAAGGGTTTGGTTGAGAAAACAACATTGCTTCAGGGGGAGTTGGGTTGAATAAAACCGACGAAAAATGAAGCTTATGGGCTGGTGACCTTCCTCGTACTTTTACAAGTAGAGTCCGAAGGACATTCGTCCACAATTGTACCCACATAAATCAACATAAACGTTTAACTAATAAATATGATGACTTCACTTAGAAATGAAGAATGATAGAGATGAGACAAAATAACTCATTTACCTTGCATCGATCAGTAAGAAATGCCCATCCATGCCGAGTTGAGCTGAAAAGGATACCGGTAACACTCTTGAATTGTTCTCTTTGTAGCAACTTTTTACCTTGGGCCACATGAAAATGTTCAACAGCCTATCACTGCCATCGTGGCTGGTATCTGCGAAATAAGACATCGTGATGCAAATTATTTCACAAATATAACCCTTGTTGACGCACCACTTATACTTGATCAACAGTGAACGATCGAGTAAAAGCCCATGTCCGAATAAACGTCCATTTTTAACAAGAAAAGCGCCTATTTGAGTTGTTGATCACGCAAGGGCGATTATTCGAGTCAAATAACTGCACATTTCGAGACGATTTTATGTGATTACTCATTATAAAGAAATCCCTGGAACATTGGTCGTTTCACAATTTTAGAGCCATCGAAATCGTCAAAATGAACCTTTTTTTTCGAACAAACAGCAGATTTGTCAGAAAAAACGTTTTCTGGAGCCCAAAACAAAAGCTGAGACGAACAACATCTAATAATCGCACAAGCCGGATGAATAAACGCGTGAAAAATGGTTTAGGGCGAAATTCGATGAAGACGACGCGGGCAAATTTTGCTATCAAAGATTAGATGAAACTTCGCATATGTTTCACTGAACTCTGGCAATATTTCTACAAAGCAGTACAGTGCAAATGTGTCGCTAATACAAACAAACGCATGCCTTGGCTACTGTTCTCACTCCAATATCCATCACAAGATAGCTCAGCATCCCCGACTGGGTTTTCTTTCTTCATCGTTGGACGAAAACAAATGCGCAAATTGGGTTTCTTTGAATCGTCTTCGCCTAAAGAAACCAATCAACAAATGAATGAATACAAAGACCAGTCTTCTGGGCCAATTAGAAATCTCTAACCCTCCACGCATGTAGGTGAATTCGCAATCATAAGCCCCTGTTATCTCTTCGGCAACTTAGAAAAAAACACATCTTATCTCAATAGGGGAAGGCAAAGCAGAGAAAAGTCATACTTCGAGGAGAAAAGCAAGAACCGGATTGAATGTACTTAAAGCCCTCCTGTTATTACCGTACGTAAAAATACATACAAGCATATGTATACATAATTTTGTTCAAGAGCACTGGTAAGGTACTGGAAGCTTGCAGCTGGTAATGCGTACCTGCTACTTACTCTACTTTAAAAATCAAAAACAACACATTTCACTACGTTAAAGTCAGTGTTCAAATTGAATCAATAGGTAAATAAAGAAGAACTGAATTTCATGCTTTTGCAATCGTCAGACAGCTTCTAGTCTTGCTTCTACT
This sequence comes from Sanderia malayensis, assembly GCA_013076295.1. Classification (NCBI taxonomy): domain Eukaryota; kingdom Metazoa; phylum Cnidaria; class Scyphozoa; order Semaeostomeae; family Pelagiidae; genus Sanderia; species Sanderia malayensis. The sequence goes on along the minus strand of RQOL01000616.1, from coordinate 6,212,656 downwards.
ATATTATTGCTCTGTACCTCTGCACGTCGACAAGTGTAACATCAAAATAGACAATACGCACATATAGATAGTACGAATCCCATGTTTTCTTTCAAATGTACTTAATAACCTTCAAAGGTTTTCAGCTTCAGGACTTCGGCCAAACTAGTCAATATCGCTGTATTATATATATTAATTCATATTATATTAATAATTATTATAAATATAGATATATGAATTACACTACCTTTAATTAACACTGTCTTTTCCATTTCATTCAATACTTCATTTACATCATCACAATGTACAAGGCTTCCTATTGTCTGGTCTTTTACATCCTAAAAAATTCAAAACTAACAGTTAATCAATCATCATTTATGAGTACCAATTAAATACAATCAATAATACAACTAATAATCAGCATTTTTGTCAATAATTCTTTACCAAGAGACTTTTTACTTATAGCAAGAGTGCCTAACAATAGTGTCTACAAAATAGAGTGTCTACCATTAGAGTTTCTTTACCAAGAGTGTCTACCAACAGAGATTCTCTACCGAGAGAGTATCTACTTATAGCAAGAGTTCCCACAAATAGAATGCATACCAATAGAGTTTCTAGCAAAAAGTAATAGAAAGTTAATCCAGTAAGATGGCATACAATAAGTGTGAAATACATCAAACTCACCGTGGGCATTTCCAGAAGATTCCTGGCAAAATCAGCAGCAAAGGTAACTTTCCAATTCTGGTCCAAAGTCATTACACATCCATTCATGAGCTAAAAGAAATAAGAAGCTTTTCACTGAAACTAGACTCAGTGTACAACAGAATGAAAAAATATAATACTTGAGGTTTTAATTACGCCACTTTGATAAAGCACTTCTCTGCAGTTTTCCTTTTGCTATTATTAAAACAGTAGTATGAGTTGAAATTATGCCTTCACTTGAAAACGTACGAAATTTTGAGTATATTTTTGCTAAAGAAATTTGCAATTGAAAGCCCTTCGTTATTAAAATTTTCTTGCTCAGGCCTTGGGCCACTCCTAAATGCCATTTGCATCAGGTAGTGTGTAACATTTGCTCACTAAGTGTAGTTCAATATTGTAGACTAAACAAGCAATAGAAGCAATGATAAGTATTACCTCTTGCATTAATATTCCAAGGTCTTCAGTTGAGAAGAAGCATTTGGTGAATTTGATTTGCCAATGTTTGAAACTGATAAAGTCTCTGAGGATTGAACAAAATGAGAAAACAAATTTTTACTTCCATGTAGCTACCTTGCATAGCGTTATGATATGGCAGAGTTTGAAATTAGGTGACAAAAGATCACAATAGCCACAAACACACTTACTGTATATCCATTTCAAATAGTTGACACTTTGATGGAGAACAGATGACTTGTCTAGCTTTTGGACACAATCTTGTGGCAACAGAGCAGCAAGCTGATCTATGTACATGTTCAATTTATCACACCTTTTCTTTTCATTTACATTTTTTGCTCTTTGGGACCTGGACAAGCAAAACAGATCAGTCAATAGGTGCTGATTTTATTTATAAAAATGTCCAAAAGAAAGACTCCTCAGATGGAAAAATTAAAAACTGTAGAACTTTTCAAACTCAACAAAAATTAGAAAAAAACTTATAAAAGCTACTGACTACAGTTTTGGCTACGTACTGATCCCAAGGTAAGTAAAGTAACCGTGAGTAATGTAACAGTAATATAACATCATTAATATAAGTTTTTACATTGGGTTGAAGCGTGCAACCCCCTTGCAGGCACAACTAATTAAAGACTATTAAAGGGAATTTTTACTCAGAGCACTTGATGAGAAGATCGGAAAGAAAATAGGTATGATGTCATTTTAAATAAGGTATATGTTGCAGCTGGTCACACATTTTACTGTGTGTGCTTGCAATATAAAACTCAGAAATTTTACTGAGGAAATTCATAAGAAAGTTTGAAATTGTAAAATGATTGAGAAAGTTTAAAGAGAGCCAAAAAAAGTTGTTGGGAAATAAAACGTATGACATGTAAGAAAGGTTTTTTCACTTCAGTTTCACATAAAAAAATTAGTCCTCAAAGTTTTGTTTGTTATATTTGACACAAACGATTTACGGCAATTAACGCCAAACAGTCAACCTTCCACAGACTGATACGATACTTCTGCTCAAAACAAAAGAAGAAACAATAGGCTATCAAAAATAACACAAAGGGTCATGTCACATCACGATCACTGAAACTACACAAAACTATAAAATCTCACATCGGCCTAGCAAAAAATACTTTAGTGTTGCAAGAACAACTGTTGAACATTCTTGTAAAACATAACATTTCAATTTAATATCTTATTTATCTTTAATTCCTGGTCATTTGAGATGTTATTGTGTTGCGCTGTTGTTTACGATGCAAACGTTTGGCCTATTAGCTCACTTCAAACACGATGCTCAGAATTTGTTTTCAGTGAAAACAACTCCTGGACAAGCTAAGGAAATCGCAAATAAACGTAAAATCACAACAGAAATGTATGCCTGAATGTTGACCTATGCATACCTTTTTCTTGACTCGTTTTGACAGTGGGCACTGCTTGTGGCACAACTTTCTGTATCTCTTTCCTCCGAATGATTATCAATGCCCATTATTCGCATCATACTCTCTTCTTCATCTTCATATCACACACAAAGTTAATATGTTGGTAACTCTTTAACTTCACTCTGATTTAAGTAATTACATATTTTGCGAGACATGGTGAAATTACAAACACCACGTCGTTCGTCGCTCGCAGTTTCTACAAGAAAATACAACATTTTTCCCATACCCATCCACCTTCTGCTTACCTCAGCAGGGGTTGCTAGCCAGTTCTATAAATTATTGCTTTTTATGTATTTATTAAATTCTTTACAGTAAATCACAGGAATTAGGTTGAAAAACTTGTCTTTCACCTTGTTTAACACCATGATCAAAATACTGGTGAAATAGAAACCAGGGTCAGGGGAAAACTCAGACTATAATAAGGAAAACTCAGACTATCCTCTAGACTATAATACCCCCCCCACTTACCGTACTCGAACAAGCGTCTTTGAACAATTCTGATGAGGTATTAAGCCGAAGAATGGAGGCAGTGAAGTGGTATGGTGAACGTATTGCAAATAGCAACATATATAAACCCAAAATGTTATAAACCTACTGCAAAAGCTTTACCAAGCTAGTGAATCCAATAAAATCCACCGAAAACTTCGTTATTGCAAATAAACCACGGAGGCTTATTTAAAAGTTTACAGTATTTCTTAATAGAAAGACAGCCTGGTTATGTTGATATCAGCTGTGCTCCATTAGAACAAATTAAACGAGCCGATTCCTCAGTTTGAAGAATAGAATCAAAACATCAAATGAATCAAAGGAACCTTGAGGTGACTCGCGACAGATGGCTTTTATTTCACTGTATTATCCAGAAAGTGAAGAAAGTAATATCAAATTAAAGTCAAACTTGCGAGCCTAAAAGTTGAGCTTGAGCAAAACTGAATACCCTGGATTTAATTTTCAGGATTGAATGCAGCAAATTCAAAAAACCTTTGTTTTGAGACCACTCAAGCAAACATTTTGACTCCAGTTTTCGATCTTGTTTCATCAAGTTAAAAAACTATCATTTTCCAAAACAAAAATGAAATACTATAATTGTTGCATTAGTTGCATAAGCATACAGCTAGAAAACTTTCTTCTTTTCACTGATGCTTCCAACGAGTCAAAAATGCTCCCCGTCTCCGTGCGTGATCGTGCTCGTGGTCCCCCCCTGCCACAGCGTGCCCAGCATCTAGCATGGTACGTCATGTTGTTTGTTATTTCAACAAGTTTACATTTTATCCAATGAAAAACTTGCAAAGTGATATCATACTTGATAGCCTCACTTCAAATCAAAAGTGAACGTTTGAATCTGAGGCACATACCTTATATGGGCAAGTAAAAGTCTACACAGACACAGACACAGAACACAACATTTTTCCCCACTCACCAACATATACTCGCTTGCGCATGCGCTTCGCGAGTCAAAAAGGCAAATCCTTCGGAAAAAGCCAAATTATTTTCTTCAAGTCAATGACGGTATGAAAAACTAAATTTCTAAAATTTAGCTCAGAAAAACAACTCAACCCTATACAGGGGTACAGAGAGGGCAAGAGAGAGACATTATGCGTTATGCGTTATACGACGTTATGTTACGTGGTAGAGCCACTGTAGATCAGTGGGTACAGCGCATTAGGAAAAGAGCAGGTGCATGTCTAGCACTTTGCAGAGTGACAGTCAACTCTGTCTGGTCTGATTCGAACACCCGTCCCTTGAAGAGCATGGAAATTTTTCGATTTTGAAAAAGTTCGAATTATAAAGGCTCGCTTTCAAACAAATTCTTATAATTGCAAATTCTTCAAGCAAATTCTTATAATATAAGAATATGCTCCTTATTAATTCTTAAGGGGACGGAGAAATTCGCTTGAATTTGATTGAGCTCTAACTCTAACTACAGTTACTCGCATCGCATAAAAAAAAATCATTTGATATTCGTGATCAGCGTGTTAGATTTGATCTATAAAGCTCAACTTGTTTAGATTGTAGGCCCCTTTAATAAATTTTTAGTGGGGGGGGGGCAAATGATGAAAAGGGCCCTACTGGCCCTGAATTCGTGTTTCTTAAAAACAAAGATAATATACAAACTTCTAATTTTCTCACCACTGTGTAGCATCCTCCTAATATTGACATTATTTTAGCAATTAGTAGCCTGTTTCTTAAAATTCTTTTCCAGAAATTTATTCACCACTGGGCTTTTACTAATGTTATGTGGGTCGTTGTTTAACTACAATTGTCATCTTGAATTTGACACCTATTTGTTTACAGTATTAAGTATGAGCGTGGTTGGCTGGTGCACCCGCTTGAAAGTGTGAAGGCGCGTGCGAATCCACGCTATGGTCCCAGGTGCACAAAAATGGGGCACCATGTCACCACGCTTGTTTTGATTATTATTATAAACATAAATAGAGTAAAGTAGGAGAGTAAAAATCACTTAAAGTTACAGTAGAGTCAGTCAACCTCGGAGAGTCAAAGAGAAGATAAATGGTACAGTGGCGGCCTTCGGGTCAGCCGTACCGCATCAAAAAAAATCGTTGTCTTTATTGCTTGAAACCTTAGCGTTATCAGCACCATTGCTTAGCGAGACATCGCCTACTGAATTTCTGGCTGCCGTCCCCAGCTCTGGGGTGAACTTTATACAGAAACACCCTATGACACTTAAATATTGTTAAACCCAAAATTTTGCTTGTATTTTTTGTTTTCGCTTGGCTCGCAGTTTTCTCTTGCGAGGGAAATATACAATACACCAACTGTTGTGGCTATTTGTTTGTGTCGTGATTACACCATTTTGGATCAACAAAGCCGTGCTATTGCTCATGGATGACTCGTTTGCGCTTAAACCCAGTAATTGATCATAGTAGAAACGTGTTAGGGTCAGAGCGTTTACAACTTAAAACCTAAATTTGTTGACGCACTTTGCCCATTAAACCCCAGTGGGTACATACTGTACATAATGCGTTAACTCGAGCTTTATTAAAAGCTCGAGTTAACGCATTTCATTGTGAAACTACAAGCCTGGGAACCAGGCTTGTAGTTTCACAATGAAAAATATCAATCTTTGTCAATATCCTCACAAATCTTTAAGACAACGTGATGCCCGGCATAAAGAGACATGAATATAGCGAGGATGGTTACTATGCAAATAACATTGATATATACATTCCTTGAGAAATGAAAAAGCTGTTGGTTAATTAATCACCAGGACTCTTCAATCCTTTAAAACAGCAAACCAAAAATCAACAAATTAGAATTTTTCGCTATTTATAACCATATACAAGCATCTTATCTCTGATTCTATTGATCGCATGTACTGTGGTTGTTTAGTAATATAAATTGTAAGAGTCTTGTTGCAAAAAAATTAACTCTTCTTTGTCAAGACAAGCAGTTATCCAAGTGAAATAAACAGAAGAGTAAATTTCGCGGTTCCCTGGGAAATCCCCCCCCCCATGATGCTACGGGCAATGATAATGTTATTGTATGTATACACGTTTCTTTTTATAAGAAACTTAGCTAGATCAGCCCATACCTTAAAAGGTTTTTCAATTTGGCATAACAATTTTGCTGTTTTAGTACTGAAAGTTTCTAAATTGGTTTCTTATTCTCGAGATCAAAGCCAACCGCTTGAAACATTTTCTCACAACATTTCGTGATGTGGTCGACTTTGCCTGATGTCTTCACTAACTTATTCAGGAGAAAGTGGGAAAATACATCAAGCTAAGCAAGTGCCGACTGGGAATAAATGCTGTTAAGAGGGGTGTTCAAAGGTACTAAACATCAACTAAACAGTGATGTTCAGTGAAATGTTGCAGCCGCTTGAACAGGGCTTCAATGACACTATTATTTTGCAGTAAAGCATTTTTAATGGGTGTAAGCCCAGATGGTCACGTAAAAACTCGTGCAAATCAAAATAAGAAATTATACAATCTTCTACAAACACAAATTAACAAAATTCTTGATATTCACTGAGACCATGCCGTGCGCAAATTAAAGTCGACAGACTCTACGAATAGAAATTATACAGTATGCTTCTTAAATTCTTGATCAGTCTAGTTCTAGTTTCTTAATAAACCAGTTTCTCATTTAAAAAAATCGTGTATACGGTTCAAGGTTTGAGTATTCGGCTTAATAAATCGGTAAAAATATTCAATTACTATAAGCGCTGGAGATATTTACCAATTACTATAGTCCATCACATGTTACTCATCGAGACATTCAAGTACGTGAATCTGTAGTGTGTCTAAATCTGGAAACGGGACATGACATTTCGGACACAGCCGCTGCACATTTTGGTCGACGTCTTGCGGTGGCGCTTCGACACTGCTTCGGAATGAATCGTTCGGTGCATACTTGCCTTGGCCTCCTTCCGATGGATGGCCACCACCAGGTCCTCCTCGAAAGTACAGGCCGGGTACATCTTGGCGGTGCTGGCCATCGATGCCGATCGAGCCAACATTGCTCACACCCACACCGTAGCGCCTTTGCAGCTGGGCCATTTCTTGACGTTGTGCTGCGGTGACCTCCTCGCGAAGTCTACTGTTCTCAAGTTTATGGCGGTGCACATCGTCTCTAAGAATCAGAATGTCGTTGTGTTGTTTCTCGCGTGCTTCCCGCTCCATTTTGAAGTCCGATTCGTACAATTTCATCTGAACAAAAAATAATTATATTCGTCTCGGGTCTGAAGATGGAGATGAATATTGAAGAGAAGGGGGCAAGATAAAAGGACAAAGGAGGGAAAACGAAGAAGGGGGGAGAGTAATTGATTGAAGCTACAAGTTACATTCTTCAGTTACAGAGAAAACATAACGCAAGCAGAACTTACAAACGTCATCAACTGTCGAAAATAAAAATTGGAACTGCGGACTTTTTGGAAACATTTAGGTATGATAGATGATTGGTTGAAAGAGCATCCACATCCCTAAGTAGTGCAGGCAGAGGCGGCGCTACAGGGATGTGGGGGTGCAGTACCACCCCAAAAGACACAAAGCAGCATTTTACTTGACAAAACATTTTGTACTGCTTACTCGGTAGAACCTGGTAGCTGTCAGCTTAAATTTAGAAATTGATGACTGTATTTATATTGACTTGGCAACCAGGCACAATACACCCCTCAGCCCAAGAGATTATTCTAGTGTTGACGACTGAACAAAAGCAATGATTACCTGTTCTTTTAATATTTCCACAGTCTCAACTTCTTCTTTCAACTTGGATATGTAAGCATCCTTTCCTGCTAGCTGCTTCTCGAGATTTCGGCAAACGTCTTCAAGGTTTCCAATTCTTTGCGACATTCCGAATTTCATCTCATCAAAATACTTTAACTGCTTTTCCATCTAAAACCAAATAAAAATATATAACACAACCGTAGCAACAACACATCCCGATGATTCTATCCGCCCCAACTTGGCCGGCAATTAAAATTGATAGCCAAAAATATTTCATCACGAAACTGAGCTTATTCCTTTTGATAAAAATATAATCTAGCACATGACATTAATGGTCAATATAAATTGGTGAAAAATATGTACAAAAATATACGGATGAATTGTGTCAAAGAATGGACATGAAATTAATATAAAAATAAATGACTGTTATTTTTTTTATTTTATATAATGTTAATCTATATTTATTCATTCGTGTTCTCACTAATTCGGTGAAAAGCATGTACCTTAAACCCTCAAACAAGTCCACGGAAACCTATTTGCAAAAATGAATTCTTGGTAGAGGCTTATTCGAAGGGGGGGGGGGCTTATTCAGAGGTGGGACTTACTCAAGGATAAACCACATATATGAAAGAGTCAATATAGAAATAGGAAAATGAATAACAAATAAACAGGCATACGAAATGTTTGATACTTACATTAGCTGATTGTTGTTTCACCGCCTGAAGACTGTTAAGCGTGGATTGATAATCCTTCTTCGACTTTTCAAAATTGGATTCCAGGATTTCATTGACGTGTCTTGAGAAAGAAAATCACAAAATCTTGAATACCGTATTTCCTTGATTAAGCGTCCCCTTCAAATAAGCGCCACCTTTGTACAAACGCCCCTTACAAGCGCCCCCTACAAGACCCTCTCAAATACTGAGTTGAAACGACTTTCTTTGAAGATTTTTCGGCATTGTTTCGTTGAGAGCATGAAAACTGTTTAATTTAAAAGATGTGTTTTAAAAAAATCTTTCCTTGAAGTTGTAATAAACGCCCCTGATCACAGGGACTCGAGGTAATACCTCTAGTAATACCTCTAGCACAGATAAAGAATGAAGTGAACTTGATCTGGTTTGTGCAAATGGTTCTGCTTCGGTGGCCCACTCTTCGAAGGTAAAATCCGCTATATAGAAGTCTCAGTAATGACTTGAGTTATATCATGTATAATGAGAATACGTACTGATATTCTTCCACGACTTTCTTCAATTCGCGTAATTCATGCTGTCCTGCTAGCATTTGTTCCCTTGACACGGCCAACTCCTGTCGCAAATTGTTGACGGCGTCGCGATCAGCTGACTTCTGTCTCGAGTAGACGACAGTCTGAGCCTCAAACTCAAGTAGTCGCTTGCGCAGATTCGCATTGCTACAAAAAACAAGGCAACAGTTTAATCAAAATAGGTTAAAATATATTATTATAATTAATGTCGTAGAGGTAATTTCCCTGACATTTTACCATGAAATGTAAACTGGTGTCATCTCTTAGATAGCTACATAGACTACACCCATAGGCGTGGGAGCAGAGGAGCTTTTGGGGCACACGCCCTTCTTGACAAAAGTGCCATCAAAATTTCAAAATGTATCCTTTAGCTGAAGACATGGGGTGTAGTTCAAGCGCACTTTAACTCGTGTGCTCCCCCCACTCACATCCCAAATGGCCCCATGTCTCCATAGACCCCTTTTTGATTTAAATATGCAATAACGATCTGTTTGATTTTGCGTCAAACACCAAGCTCAAGCTGATCGTATATTTCAGATTAAGTGTTCAAAGTCACCAATCGCAAACCCACGAAAAATAAGACCTCTTTTTGCATATATATATATTTGCATAGTTATAACGAGATTTAACTCCCCCTGGAGTTAAGTGTTGATTACTAATACTGTAATACTATAATACTACTAGCTGTTAACATTGTTAAAATGAGTGCTGCTGTGATTTAACCAGGACTAAAGCATCTAGCATTTGATTAAAACGATATGTTTTGAAATGAGTGCTTCAAAAAATATCGAGAGGGGGTGCTTAGCATGCTTGGAAGCCCATATATCTATATTGGTAACAGGTCGCTTCTCTATATTTGATGTGCTTGAATGTTGTCATTTGTGTTTGACATATCTTATTGACATTTACGTTTCATAGCTGGATTTTGGAATTTCAGCAATGATAGATTTCAGCAAATTATTCTTAATCAAGAGAACGTGGACGCTCAGTTCAGTTTGATGCTCAAAGTTAAAATTCAAATCTTTGTTGTGATGTGATGTGACTTCACAATTAACACAAAACAATACCAAAAACAGAGGAATAAATGTAGAAAACCTTAGATTAAAAAGAAACCTAAATTAAATGCACATCAAAAATTTAAAATCTGAATTCAGGATTTTCTGGACCGGGATTACTTTCAAAAAAACAATAAAACATAATGATGGTGCAAATGATGATAGAATAGTTTTTTGAGGCCTACTATACTTCAGTACAGCTTTTCTTATCTGCTTGCACGCATTCATTTTTATAAACTTATCCCCACGACAAGAAAGCAACTCCTTTGTTCTTGTGGAAATAAAAATGGCCTTTTTTAGGCCTTCTCGATTCTGGTCACGAATAAGAGTTAATAACCAGCAAATAAGCCAACCAAATATCGTTTTCTCAATGTTTCCAAAAACGTCTCACTGCACTGCAGCAAAGATTACCGCCATCGCCATTGATGAATTGATAATATAAAACCAGCATGCGGCTAAACAGAGGAGGATTTAAAGTGCCTCTACACCTTATTTTTTTATTCTTTACATCGATAAAACTTTCTTTGCTGATTTTAGATCCAAAATATTTTTTAAATCCGACGTATAGTTAACGAGTTATAACGTGGTGAAGTGTCGATGTTTCGCCATTTTCGCCATTTTTTTGGTTAACTTTCAGGACTGGGTCGAGCCAACTATGACATCATAGTTGAGCCTAGTTGTGCCCCGCTCATTTTCCCGTACTGAAGCAACAAATCTGACATCGATTTTCTCTCACACGATGGGCTCGATATTTGTTTTTTTGACTTTGATGATAAGAAACAGGTTGGCGCATAATGGCATTTGAGTTTGAAAGGCTTGCGATGAGATTGTAGCTGTGGGGAGGAATTACAAAATTCCCATGTAGTGCCTGCTTGTTGTGCTCAGTGGCGGCGGGCGTAGGCCTACATTCAGTATAATAAATAGTGTTTGCGCTTTGGCGTGTCTGTCTTGTTATGTGTATTCGTGGGTATCTGTGCAATGTTGGTGATCAGAATTGAATAGAAAGTTTCCATAAATTAACACTGTTAGTCGGATAGTAGTTCATGACAGTAGGGATTGCAGTGCCGAGGAATGCGAAGATGGCGAGGGGATAGGATTGATCGTATCGTAGAGAGTAAAGCAGACCGATGATAGTGATACCGATGAAGGAGAACCTGAGATGTGTCGAGAACTTGATGAACTAGTTAACTATAGTATTTAATCATTTGTTTTGTTCAATTTCTTTATTTTATAACCCTTTCTTACATCTATATTATAAACTTTGCTCTATGCTTAATTAGCCTCGTTTTGATCGTAAAAGTATGTAGTGAGACGAGGGATCGCAGAAAAACACGTGGAGAGAGTAGTGAGGAACTGGTTCGTTTTAATTTTTTGTGATGATATAAATTTGAAAAACCAGTGTACTTTGTGTTAATCTAACCTATGCGAGCTTTTGTTGGGGCAAAGAACAAATACCCGACAAAGTGGCACCCCAGATGGGAGTCGAGTGAAGTCAATCGAAATCAGAGAGATTCTAGACGGGCCTAAATGGCAAATATCGAAGAGAAAACCAAGAAAATTCAAAACAAGTTTCGCCTGCTGAAGTTTACTCAACAGGAAACAGCGAGAATTATCAACAAGAACAATGTGAAAGCACTAGAGAGACACATCAATAGTTTCAACAAAAATATTGATGATATCCATACCCTGATATCGGAAGTGCAAGAATTAAAAATAGAAGCTGATGAGGAGCTTGAGGAAGTCAGATCCTGGAGTCTTAAAATTGAAGCAGATCTTGCAGAATTTGAAGATAGCATAGAGGAGTTACAGAAGAGAGTGAAATTACTGAAAAAAGAAGAAAAGGCAGCAGAGAGTCGTGAAGAGGAAGAGGTCAAGGCTGAGGCAAGGAGGCGTGAATACGATGAGGCACTTAAATTAGAGGAAGCAAAAATGCAAATGAAAAAGCAGGTTGAGAAGGAAATAATGGAATTAAAACCATCAAGAGACCAACAACAGCAGCAACCAACTAAAGTCAAACTACCAAAGCTTGTTATATCAAAATTCCAAGGAACATATCTAGATTGGCAACGATTTTGGAATTTATTTGAAATGGAAATTGACAAAAGTGATATTGCTTCAGTTTCTAAATTTTCCTATCTCAAAGAAGCATTGGTGCAAAAGGTTCGTGCAACAATAGATGGTCTCCCGCTCACAACGGAAGGGTATGAGCGAGCCAAGCAGATTCTCAGGACACGCTATGGAAAGCCTAGTGAGGTTGCAAATGCCCACATCCAGAATATTGTCTCATTGCCTACTATAAATGGAACTCAACCACCTAAAATTCTTGAATTCTTTGAAAAACTTGTAACAAGTGTACAAACACTGGACACAATGGGAAAACTCAAGGAGATAAATGGATATGTCAGAACAACATTAGATAAGCTGCCAGGAATAAGAGCTGACCTAGTTAGAATTGATGATGAATGGCAAGACTGGAAATTTCCACAGTTCATAGAAGCATTGAGAAGGTGGTGTGAACGAAATCCGGTTCAGGTTGAAGATAGAAACAGACAACACCCTCAACCAAGGCGTGACAAGGTATTCCAAACAAGTGATCAAGCTGGAAAACCAAAGGGGTGTGTTTACTGTGAAAATACAGAACATAAATCAGTGGATTGTGATAACATCAAAACTGTTGCTGAAAGGAAGAAGTGCCTTAGTTTGAAAAAACTATGCTTTAACTGCACAGGCAGTAAGCATCGCGCAGCAGAATGTCATAGCAGATTTAAGTGTCAAAAATGCAGTGCTAAACACCACACATCTATCTGTGACCAGCAATCTCAGCAAATTTTACTAGCAACCAATGAAGCGAAATCAAGTGGAACTGTTACATATCCTGTTGTCTTGGTTAAAGTAAATGGAGTAACATGTCGTGCACTTTTGGACACGGGGGCAGGTAGTTCCTATGCTTCAACCACACTGCTGGACCACATTGCCAAGAAACCTGTAAGGAAAGAAAAGAGAAGAATTGAAATGATGATGCAATCGGTGACTCAAACAATTGAAGTCTACAAGGTAAAAATTGCAAGTATGAATGAAGAGTTCATGTTAGAAACCACTGTGAGTAAAGTTAACAAAGAATGTCTTTTATACTTACCCAATCCGAACTATGATGCAGTCATCTCACGATATAGCCATTTGCGAGAGGTCAAAATGGATGACTCAGATAAAAAGTCAATTCTTCCAGTTCACCTGATTCTTGGTGCAAATGAGTATTCAAGAATTAAAACTGATGAAAAGCCCAAGATTGGGACACCTGGAGAACCCATTGCTGAAGTGACAAAATTTGGTTGGACTATCATGTCTCCAGGAAGTGAAAGCAAACTTGGAAATGTTTACCTGACAAGAAGTTCTAATGAAGATTACGAACAGTTGTGCAGTTTGGATATCCTTGGTCTTATTGATAAACCTGATGGAGATCAGCAGCAAGTGTATGAAGATTTCAAGGAACAGTTATCTAGACATCCTGATGGATGGTATGAAACAGGGCTTTTATGGAAAAACAGTCATGATATGCTACACAACAACAAGAATAGAAGCCTTGGAAGACTAAACAACTTAACAAGGAGATTGCAGAGAGAACCGGATCTTTTCCAAAAGTACGATGAAATTATACAGGACCAGCTGGACCAAGGGATTGTAGAGAGAGTTAGCAAAGAAGAAGGGAATGGTAAGGAGTATTATATTCCGCATAAACCAGTCATCCGAGAAACTGCAGAGAGTACGAAAGTCAGGATCGTTTTCGATGCCTCTGCAAAGGGATCTGATGTCAGTCCATCTCTAAATGATTGCTTGGAGCCCGGACAGCCACTCCAGAACTTGTTGTGGAGTGTGCTGGTGAGAAACCGACTAAAGCCTGTAGCTCTTTGTGGCGACTTAAAGCAAGCATTCTTGCAAGTGCGAATACGGGAAGAAGATAGAGATTCGTTGCGGTTTCATTGGTTGAAGAACCAGGATCCAACACAGATTGAAGTCCTGAGGTTTACCCGAGCTCTCTTTGGACTCGTACAATCCCCGTTTCTTCTTGGAGCGACAATAGAAGAGCACTTGAAACGCTGTGAAGGGAAGTATCCCACAGAAGTCGAAGAGATCAGGAGCAGCCTCTATGTAGACGACATCATAAGCGGCTCACATACTGTGGAAGACACAGAACATCTCAAGAACACTGCCATTTCAATCTTTGGAGAAGCTCAATTTCAACTTCATAAATGGCACTCGAACATAGAGCAGTTGGAAACACACAAGAATGAGACAAATGCCAATCAGAGCTATGCTAAAGAACAATTAGGTGTCAGAGCGGATGAGGTAAAAATGCTTGGTCTCACATGGAACAAAACCAAGGATTCTCTGGCAGTAGTCTTTCCATCAAATCAAGCTGAGATGACGAAAAGAGGAATTTTACGAAGCCTGGCTTCAGTATACGACCCACTCGGATTGGCCTCACCTACCGTGTTACTGGGAAAGTTCATATACAGAGAATGTTGTGATCAGAGGTTAGCCTGGGATGCAGATCTACCTGATACAATAGTCAAAGCGTGGAAGAGCTATGAGAATAATCTAGCAGCTATTGTTGAAGTACCAAGAAGTTTGTGCAGCTTTCAGGAGCCAATACAATCAGTGAAGCTTCATGTCTTCGGGGATACCAGTGGAAAAGGAACTTCTGCTGCTGTTTATGCTGTTGTGGAACAAGAATCAGGCACCAGTCAAGGGTTACTAACAGCCAAATCAAGATTAGCAAAAAAGAGCTTAAGCATTCCCCGTCTTGAGCTTGTTGCTGCCCACATGGCCTCAAATTTGGTAAACAACGTCAGAGAAGCACTCAGAGGCTACCCAGTTGAAGATATATATGGCTGGCTGGATAGCACTGTTGCCCTTTACTGGATTAGAAACAAGGGCAGCTACAAGCAGTTTGTTGCAAATAGAGTCAAACTGATCAACGAGAAGCACTTTATTACTTGGCGACATGTCACTACTGACGAAAATCCGGCAGACATTGGAAGCAGAGGTCTGCAGGCTGACAAGTTACCAGGAACCTGGTTGAAGGGACCAGATTGGCTACCTGAGAGAGCCCGTTGGCCTAACGAACTTATCGCACAGCAAAGCAGAGAATCAGAAGAAGAAAGCAAGCTGATCAAGGAGGTGCTTGCAGTTGCTGTCCAAAAGACAGAAGAAATCGACAACTTGTTTAGCAAGTTCAGTTTCTGGAAAGGGATAAGAATTTTGTCTTGGATGAAAAGATTCATTCATAACTGTACATCGAAGGCTGAAGAGCGAGTTTCCGGACCATTGACAACAGAAGAAACAGAACACCAGATTCAATACTGCATAAGAAGAGAGCAAGAACTAGTCAGTTGTACTGAACCATTCAAACAAGATCAGCTCACACTCAATCTGCAGAAGAACAGCAAGGGATTATATGAATGTAGAGGTAGGATACAGGGGGTCTACCCTATCTATCTACCACAAAAGTCAGTTTTCAGCGAGAAATTGGTGATGGATTGTCACAAGAAGACCTTGCATGGGGGAGTCGGACTTACAATGGCGTCAGTTCGAGAAAAGTATTGGATTCCACGTCTGCGGCAGTTGAGCAAAAGAGTTGTCAAAAGCTGTCGGGGCTGCAAACGGTTCCATGCAGTGGCTTTCTCCAACCCGCCTGAAGGGAATCTCCCCAAAACAAGAACTGAAGGGTTTCGTCCGTTCCAAGCTGTCGGAATAGACTATGCTGGACCCTTGCAATACAAACGAAGACAAGATCAACTTGGTAAGCATACATCTTACTTATATCCTGCAGTATTACCAGAGCTATCTACATCGAACTTGTGAGAGATCAAACTGTTGAAGAATTCTTAAAGTGTTTGAAGAGATTTATTGCAAGAAAAGGGAGACCTGACAGAATCTACTCAGACAACGGAAGAACCTTTATCGCTGGTGCGAAATGGCTGAGGAAGTTAATGAAAGATGAAAAACTGAGAGATTTTGCTGCTCACCAAAACATCAGCTGGCAATTCAATCTAAGCAAAGCGCCCTGGTGGGGCGGACAATTTGAGAGACTTATAGGTCTTATCAAACAGTCTCTCTATAAAACAATCGGAAGAGCACAGCTGAAGTGGAACGAACTAGAAGAAGTGATCTTGGACGTAGAAACTGCATTGAACAATCGTCCGCTTGGATATATCGAAGATGACATACAACAGCCGATACTCACCCCAAATGTGATGATGTTTGGAATTCCAAACAAGCTAGTGGAAGAGGATCCTGAAGATGAGGAAGATAAGGATATGAAGAAACGAGCAAATTACTTGAAGAGATGTAAAGAGCTATTATGGAAGAGATGGACCGCAGAGTATATTAGAGGACTAAGGGAGCGACATCAACTCAAACATCCAATGAAATCACCGAATCTTGAAGTTGGAGATGTTGTAATTATCAAAAACGAAGATCGTAACAGAGGCAAGTGGAATCTCGGGATAGTAGAAGAACTGATCAGCGGAAAAGACGGTGTTGTAAGAGGGGCTCGTCTAAGAGCCGGCAAATCATACTGGGAAAGACCAATTCAGCATCTGTTCCCACTTGAACTGCATTGTGACAAGCCCAGAACTGCTGATAAAATGCTAGATCCCGAGGCCAAGGAATTCAAGACAAAAAGGGGAGCAGCAGCTAATGCAACAGCAATAATAAGGACTATAGCAGAAGACGAGGATGAAAGTTTTTAACCGTGACTGAATAGAACCATTGATCATATTTGTTCCGCCTTGGAACAAATAGGGGGAGTGTGTCGAGAACTTGATGAACTAGTTAACTATAGTATTTAATCATTTGTTTTGTTCAATTTCTTTATTTTATAACCCTTTCTTACATCTATATTATAAACTTTGCTCTATGCTTAATTAGCCTCGTTTTGATCGTAAAAGTATGTAGTGAGACGAGGGATCGCAGAAAAACACGTGGAGAGAGTAGTGAGGAACTGGTTCGTTTTAATTTTTTGTGATGATATAAATTTGAAAAACCAGTGTACTTTGTGTTAATCTAACCTATGCGAGCTTTTGTTGGGGCAAAGAACAAATACCCGACAGATGCATTTGATCCTATGGCTGAGAACTCTTTCACTCAAAGCCATGGAAGAGATTTGAGCAAGAAAAGAAATATTGAAAGAAAACTTTCTTGGCATTTGACTGGATCTGAATTATTATCTTTTTGTTGTGTATCTGATGAAGTAAAAATGTGTATCAAAATTCAATATACGCAATATAATTTAGGCCATCATATCCGTGTCTAAACCTTTAGGGTTTGAAGAAGCCTGAAAAGATTCGGTTTTCATTTGGAACAGCAAGTGTAGAAAATCTGCAACACGATTCCTTATTACTACCCATGAATTTCGTTATTGTACCGAAATTATTGCGCTTTGTTGTTTGATTTATTTCATTCATGATGATGCGTGCGTCCATAGAATTTCTTCCGTTGTTGCGAATTGATGAAATCTATCCATCTCCTTCTCCTTACAGTTTTAGGGCGATCATCCTGATAAAGCAATTCTGATTTATCGGGTGTATTTCCATGGGCTAGCAAAACACATCGATATGGCATATTTTCCCAGTTTCACACATAAATCTAATCTAACAATCTTTAACCATGTTTTGATGCTCTTCTTGTGATCCCCGTCCAGTTCCCGTACAGTTTTAACATTGCACGGCATACGGCCGCCGCCACTGAGCATAACGAGCAGCCACTACATGGGAATTTTGTAATTCCTCCCCACAGCTGCAAACTCATCGCAAGCCTTTCAAACTCAAATGCCATAATGCGCCGACCTGTTTCTTATCATCAAAGTCAAAAAAACAAATATCGAGCCCATCGTGTGAGAGAAAATCGATGTCAAATTTGTTGCTTCAGTACGGGAAAATGAACGGGGCACAACTAGGCTCAACTATGATGTCATAGTTGGCTCGACCCAGTCCTAAAAGTTAACCACGAAAAAGTGGCACGCGTTGCCTCGTATCTCAAAAATTACTTGTCATATCAAAAAAATATAAACGGGTTCAGAATCAGCGCATTCGAATCTATAGTTTTAGCCAATAAAAAAATAAGTGTAGAGGCACTTTAAGGCCACGCGCGGGATAGAATCCGACAAACATCTTCACAAACATCCAAGATTTTTTCTCGAGAAGGACTCGATTATATTCTGCTGCGCAGCCGCTTCACTTCGTTCCGCTACGCAGCAGCAATTACTATTGCTATGGCCAAATACTGCTTGCAGTAGCATCAACTCCGCAATAAGCGACAAACAACAAATATAGAATCGACACTATTGCTTCGCTTCCTCTTACTTACACCCTTCACAGCACCCCTACTCCCACTCCTTGCATAAACACCTTCTTACTCACCTTTCTTGCTCTTCAGCCAATTTTTCTTGCACCTTGGACATTTCTTCAATCTTGGCCAACAAATTGTGCTTCTGCTGGACAAGTATTTGGTTATCCTCCTCCAACTGAGTGTAGCTAGCATGTTGTTGTTCCGCCCGCCCTTCCAGCTCTGCCTGCAGTTGGAAAACCTGCTCTTGCAGGCTGGCTATGGTTTCCTTGCATTCAGCTGCTTGGTGCATTTCTAAGCTGGATGACTGCGGCTTGGGAACAACTTCAAATTGATCCGTCTCAAGAGAAACACTGCCTCCTTTTGATGCGGAGACAGTGCTGCTATTTGCAGCCTCCTATAAATTGGAAAGAATTCGTTTGAGAATTTACAACAGACAAAAACATAAACAGAATATCGGCAAACAATTGGGACCAAAGAATACCAAGTTGTCACATTACTATCCTGTTACTGGACAACAGGGGTTAATTGTAATATTAATTGATTACATAAAAAAACCAGATATCTAATTTGTTATTTTAATGGGAAATGCGTCGCGTGGTTATGTGAGGGTTCACAGAAATATTAGCTGATAGAGGAATCAATTACTTCAATTTCTGCTTAAATTTCAAGTACCTGTTCTAGACTCTCAATCGTTGATTTTAAATTCAAGATGATTTGTAATTTATCTTCATTTTCCTGGGATAGAGTATTTCTCTCCACACACAATGCATTGATTTTATCCATATCCTTGTTTTCTCTTTTCCTCATCATTTCAATCTATATAATCAACAAACATTTGTATGCGTTTAATTATAGAAGTGCAAGTTCGTCCATAAGATTGAAATCAATTCATTCAACTGACCCTTCTGTTCAGTAGTGCAAGTTCTTTCACAGTTTCATCATGTGACTCATGGCTCTAAGATGAAAGAAAATATTTCCTGAATAAATCACAAAAAAATGCTGAGTAAAATACAAATATCCTCTTATTGATCAGATCTTGACAATAACATCCCATACAAATCGCTACGCTAATATTGAAAAAGCCATTTAATAAGTTCAACTAGTTTCGTGGGTTACCTTGAGCATTTCTGAAAGTTCCAAAGTCTTTTGTTTTTCTGCTGCTATCTCGTCTTTCAGTCCTTCAATAGCTATTTCATAAGTCTCCCGAATTTCACCAATCTCCTCTAAATCAGCCTAAAAATTTGCGCAAAATTAAATCTTTCATATTGGGCAATTCAGTGACAAAAATGAACATGGATGCTGTGGCATAATCCAAAGTCAATCAAAGCCTCAAGAAATCTAAGATATGTCTAATTCCCTGGGTGCTGGATTCAACAAGACCTGATTACGATGCAATTATACTGCCATTGGCTTAAAACAAATACAAGCAGCATCTATGTCACTTATTTTCCAGACACATTCTACAAGGTAAGATGTGATACCTTCTTGTGATGCCCAACACTGAACGCATTCATTCCCATGATGCGTTCAGTGTTCATGATGCGCAAGTGCATTCCCATGATGCATTCTGACAGTAAATATGTGCAAGAAATCCACGAATTTTAACATACCTTCATGTGAAGTGATGTCTCTTGGCTCTTCCTTGCACACATAGCATTCAGAGCTTCTACTTTCTCTTCCAATTCCTGATTCTCATCCTGCAATTTTTGCATCTCGTTACCTTTATTCTCAAGCTCCTTCTTTAAATTTTCAATTGCCTTGCTCTGTTGAGGAGAAGCAATCTGCATGATTTCAACTGATGGTTGCTCTGATTCCAGTTGTTCAATCTTTTGCTGCTGCTGTCTAATGAATTTCTTGCACTTTCCATTCTCTGTTTGTAGTTTTTCATTCAGTTCCTGTATTTCATCAAACTTTTCTCGCAAGACCTTCAGGCTTTCACTGTCCTTCATTCGTTCGCTCAAATCCGCCTTCAAGTCATCGATCAAAGAACTATCTGTGACAGTATATACTCCACGCTCTTGAATAGAATGTTGCAGCCCAATAACATCATTTGAAATTGATTCAAGAAGATCCTGTGATTCTTGAATCGGATAACCCAAACTCTTATCTACCTACAAATCAGGGAAAAACAAATTTGAATGGTATTAGTGTGATAATAGGTTATCACCCTATCTATTTGTCCTGTGTTTTTTAAAGCTTTTGGCTCTTAGAAGTAACAGGAGAAATCGAGATAGAATATGTGTGTCTATAACAATGAGCAATATGAAAAGAGAGAAAATACGAAAATGTTTAAAGATGACATATATATCAAATGCATGTGTCTGTGTGCACAAACATTTATCTGTCATCAATTCTTTATCTATTGTGATGCTCATCTGTTCCAGTAGTGATAACAATAATCATAAATTAAATTCATAACATTGGTACAGCATGTGTATTGAATAATAATGATACATACATTCCCCACAAAACTGAGGTTGGATATGTTAAAGAGCCAATAAACAGGTTAAAGAATTTGTTAAAGAAGTTCATGAGAATTTGAGCTTAACCATCTTACTTGAAACCTTTAGAAATATTAGGAAATGCAGAAAATTATAAATCTTACTTCAATGATATAGTCAATGGATGCGTTCATAAAAATTCAAACAAAATAAACTTACATCACTGTGAAGTATGGAGGCTTTTTTACATTTCTTGCTATTTCAATCAAAGCAGGCATAATATGCTTTCTAAGTTCTAATTCCAATTCAGGAATACTATTTGTTGGTGTGGATATCTTGAAGGTCTGGTAGTCAATAGCTAATCCCTTAAGGTGCTTGTTTTCAGCATGCAGCTGGTCAAGTTTGTTTTGTGTGGCAGTCTGCTCTAGGTTCTGTTGCTTTTGCATGGTCTCAAGCTCACTGCAATACTCCTGCAAAAACATACACTCTTAGCAAAAAAAATGTCAATTATGGTAGATCATGTTTATGACAAAGATTCTTACTGTAATGTTTTGTTATAGGTATATCAAATAAAGTTCAGTGAGAGTAGTTAACGAAAGCAAATTCAAATCTATTTACCTAAATGTAAACAAATGTTTTTTAAGAACTTTATACAACAATATGAATAACAATATATACTCAAAAATACCTTCGTTATATGGCTTGATTTTTTTGTATATATGAACAAGGTATGTATATAGTAATGTGGAAAACAAAAAAATAAATTATAAGGGCTTACTTGTATCAATGCATTGTGCTTCAAAAGACTTTCTTTCAGAAGGGCATTTTCCTTCACCAGTTTCTTGATATTTTTAACTACAATTAATTCCTCTGGATTAAGTCCTCTGAGATCCACAGCATCATCCATGATTTCGGAAACTTCAAAGCTCTCTTTTTCGTCTTCTGTTTTGCTTTTATTTCGCACAAACACAAAGTCTTCACCTTCCAAGTCAGTGAAAGATGTCTTCTCACTGTCCAATGATTTCGTGGACATCTGTTACTTTCAAGATCCTCTTTCACGTGAAACTGTTCAAATGAAATTTTAATACAGCAAGGGAAAGTCTGCTGACACTATTATGGGACTTCTCTAACATGAAATATTATCTTTTTTCACTTTGTCTTCCTCCTCCTGACCTTCCCCCGTGCCTTGCCTTCAGTGTTGGGAAATATTTATGTATGGCCTAATCCAAATTCCAATAAGCCAAAGCTTGCAAAGAAACGAAAATAAACCTTGTTACGGACATCAGATTTTGACCAAATCTTCGTAGCTGTATAACCATATAGTATTGTTAGTTAGAATAAACTCCATCAGCGTCCTTAAAGAAGTTTTCTTTCACAATCTGCTAAAGTGACGAAATAACTTTCACCCGAAGCTTCTCCACTTCTAGAATCACAACGCAAGCAAAATGAAGGGGGATGACCCTACTTTCGGTTTCTAAATGTGACAAGATGATTCCACTTGCTATTGTGGGTCGTACTAAAGTACGGAACGCGAAAAGAAACGAAAACGCAGTAGGGGGCGGAACGAAAAGGGATTATCAAAATGCGAAACGATTACGTAAACAAGGACATGGTCGATTATTAACATTAGGAACGATCACTATAACACAAAACGCGCCTGTTGTTTTTCGACCCCCCCCGACATTATGTGAAAGTTGCTCCGGTCTATGTTTAACGATTTTGCAGAAGAAAGTCGAAAAAAGCGCGTTTCGTATTGTAGTAATCGTTCCTTATTTTAATAATTGGTCATGCCCTTGTTTACGTAATTATTTCGCATTTTAGTAATTCGTTTCGTTTCGTTCCGTTCCGTTCCTCCTTCGATTCCGTTTCTCGCTTCGTTTCGCGTTCCGTACTTTAGTAGGAGCCGTTATTGTCATAAGCGAAATATTGCGAAACATTTCTTCTTCGCACTTCTGAGAAGTGCACATGAACAGTTGACATCGGCTTACTTACTGGAATACCTGCTAACTCGAACATTCGCTTGCTCGGACGAATCTTCGTTTCCCTTGGAGCAAATAGTGTCCACTTACTCGAACTCTACGAACCAACTTTTTTCATAAATTGTTTTCACTTATTACAACGTAAACAAAAGAAGAACAATATTGTAATAAAATTATTCATCATCAAAATTCTCAAGAAGGTCAGCTTTAGTTTCCATTTTCACTCTGCGTTTTCACGCGAAAGTCGCGAAAGTTTCTGCCCACTGTACAACTACTACGAAGTATTAAACGCAGTACCTTTGACAAAATAGTAGCCTATTTTCACTGAAAGCCATTGCTCAAGGCCAGGATATGGTGAGTGCAAGGAGGCTCGCTGTTTGAGAGAAGAAGAGTTGGCTCAGTGCCGTCGCTACGGGAGGAGGGAGGGTCAGGAGGCTATTTCTCCCTCGAATATTGACAGGTTTTCCATATGTTTTCGAAGACGATTAGAGACCGCCGAATCAGTGAAAGCGGAGGAGGTGATAGGGACCCGGGCGTCTAAGGTGCGAAACAGGAAACCCGATTGCAGGTCGATGTTCATCAAGTTTGTTGAGTGAAGGTAAAATTCTAGGTGGGCCACCGGGCAAATTGACGAAGGGCCCAGACGACGGATGGAGAAGACGTAGCGGCCGTCGGCTCGCAGAGTTTTACCGACAACTTGAGCCTCGTAAGAACCTCAGAAGAGGTCCTATCAAAACAAAGGCAGGGAATACATAGTACCGGTGAAGGGGGAGAGTTCTTGAGCAAAAACATTTGTGGCACAGGCTTCTTTGCAAGGAAACGGTGAATAGAATAATAATAATAATAATAATATTAATAATAATAAAAATAACAATGGTAAAAATCGAGCATATCCACTGCTAGTGTGGCTTTTCAAGTCTAAAATTTAAAGCAAGTTATTATTTACAAGTTAAATTGGGAAAGAAAAAAAGCAATCAAATTAAAATTAGAAATAAATGTACATCAGTGCAGTTTGTTGTTTGCTCTTTCTAATAGAAGGGTAATTTGAAGCCGTTTCTGTCGCTACGGACGTTATCAGAGATGGCCATTAGGTAAAGACCAAACAGAGTCTGAGAGACGACAATCAATGTCAGATTGAAAGCGGGAAAGTTCATCTGCCAGTTGTTCTGCTGTACAAAGTGCAAATGGACGGTGGTATTCAACCGAGAAGAGAGTTCAAATGTATCGTTGATTTCTTCATTGAGAGAGGGATTTCGACCCCCTTCACTGTTCCAGAAATGGAAGAGATTTTTATTGTGAACGAGCGCGTCTACGTGGCCATGATTGCTGAATGTCCAGATGGTGCGAAACAGAGCCTTAGCTTCTCTGACAACAATAGTGGTCTTCTTATCACTATTCGACCAGTAGCCCGTAATTCTAGACGTCCGGAGGGTAAGGACATGATACCTCCCCAACCCGAGTTAGAGGCGTTCGAGGAAATCGAGAGACAAAAGTGTCGCTCTGAGCGCCAAGGAATATGGCCGGACCACGAGTCAAGAAAGCGCTAATGTTTGAGCTCCGATAGAGGTGAGGCACATATGGACAGGGGCTTTGAAGATTTGGTGCCGTGGCTGATTGGGCTATTCATTTCACGAGAGTATAGACGGGCTGCCGGTACGATATTGCTTTACCTGTGAAGCGTTGAAGTATTTGAACTGACGCTGACTTCGAGGAAATAAACAATTCGCGAAGTGCAGCGAGTTTTTCCATTTTTTCTGGCGAAACCGTGAAGGATTGTTTGAAAGAGATATGAATCCCAGGAAGGTGAATTGTTGAGTTGGATGCAAGACCGATTTTGGCAAGCCGATGAAGTAGCCACAATGTACCAGAACTAGGGCTTTGCTGAAAATTGCAGCATTCGCCAAATTGTCATTCGTCCACGGTGTTTTTTGGAGTATTGTGTAAACGGAGTTTTCCAATATGACGGTCGTCAATGTATTGTGTTACGGGGACTCCAAGTGAGCGGATAAAATGCGAGGCAGCTAAGCCTGTGGAGTGGTAGATATATGCACTTGGTGCACTGAGTTCAATAAAAAGTACCAACCCCGCCAGCACAGACCAAAGAGTGTTTTGCTTTCTTCTGTAACAAGGATGTGATCATAGCCCTTATCATCTAACTTTGTTGGGAAGTGATCTTGTTCCATGTAATGGGGTAGGTCGGTAATGCCGTCTAGTTTGACCGATGGGAACGACATCCACAGATTAAGAAATTGCGCATTGTGACAGAGACGGGGCTTGAAGGGTTCTATGTTCAAAGGCATTACGAAGTGCGGAGGGGAGCATTCACCCACTCTTCCCAGACCGAAAGAGACCTGTTTGTAACCCTTTCTAGGATGGTGGTCGAAATGAACTCCTCAAAGTTGTTGCATGAGTTGTTGTTTTTAAAACACGCCAGCGGTGAGCGATCCGAATCAAAGTTGCGGCCTTTGAACGATCCTTTAAACGGACTGAAGAATTCAAAGACTGATGCGCCCTGTTTGATGGTGCGAAGAATCGTGTCTCTATGAGGGTAGCCGGCTGTGATGGTGTCCAATGCGTCTTGATGCTTGTGTAAATTCCCGGCAATAAAAGAGCTTGGATCACGGAAAACTACGTCCGAAGCTGATGGTTTGACCCTACCTTCCCTAATGTTATCGAGACTAGATAACAGGCTCTGAGTGGCCGGATCTGCAGGCCTTTGAGGTCGCCCGCCGGCTACCCCATCCAACGTTTTATTGTCCTTCGTTTGATCTTTGAGGTCGCCCGCCGTCTGCGTTAAACCGTTCACGTTTGAAACAACACACTGCTATGTGGCCCGTGGCATTACAAATAAAGCAGCGTTGTCTTCTCCCCTCTTGTTGGCGGTCCGGAACGAAATACAGGCCAGGCCTGGGTGGGTGGGGCGTGAGGATGAACTGGGGGTTGGCTGGGTTGATGTGCCCAGGGTCTTCTTTGTCGACTTTGCCGATGGCTTCAACTACCTTCTCGTAGTCCCGATCGCCCAGGAGAGCCAAAACGTAACTCCAGAATGGCTCTGGCGGACATCCTATGTGTTGCCAGAGACTTGCATATATGGTGGCGTGGAACGCCGTTTTGTCGTCCCGCTTCTCTTGCCCCAACAGCTTCAGGCGTTCCATCATATTGAGGGCCACGTACTTGTCGAAATCGGATGATTGCCGTAGAGCCTACTGCACAACATCCTTCTTCTGCTGGTCCACGCCCACCTCTTTTCCTTCTTCCAGCGCTTCCAACAGCCGCAACAGTGCCTCTACATCAATGCGAAGCTAGGCAAAAAAAGGAATGCTAGTTAAGCCGATGTACAACCGGTTAGTTACCCATGTTGCGATTCTATTGCAGGACGTTTAACCTGCAAGTAGCGGGTAAGATTAAGATATTCTTCATTGTTGGCAAGTATGCCTCATCCGACACGGGTTCCTGGTGAGTCTAGTCATGCTAAGATATCACAGCACAGCACCTTCACAAGTATTAAGCATGTCTAATGCAGGTCCCTCTGTGAATCTAATGATATGACATACTATGACATCACAGCACCTTCAAAAGTATTAACCTATGTATGAAGCAGGTCTCTCTGCGAGTCTAATCATACTATGACATCACAGCACTCTCACGAGTATTAAGCTATGTATACTGTAGGTCTTTCTGTAAGTCTAATTATACTATGAAATACTATGACAACATCGCGCCTTCATGAGTAGTAGGTTAGGTTGTCTAGTGCAGATCCTTTAGAATGACACCCTAGAACATATTGTTTAAAGCGACAGCGCGATATTATCTGTAGTGTTATTGTTAGTCATGGTCATATAAGCGTCGTCGCCCTCTCTGAATGCGAGTAGAATCGATGGTTGGGGAACATATGTGAATAGTTCAAGGAAGGGATAGAGGAGAGTTCCACCCCGGAAAGTTCGGTGACGAGAGGTGCTATATCGTGCACAGCCGTATGATCTACGGGTATGATCCGAAAGGGTCGCACTGTTGACCGGGGTCTCTATGATACCCAAGTGCGGGGAATGTTGATGAGCAGCGTAAACGGACTCATATCCGTACCGTGGCCTAGAAAACTAGAAAAACAAAGCTACTGTACCGTGGCCAACATCCAAGAATGGTTAATTGCTAGTATTAAAGTAACGAAAAGTGCAAATCTTTGTGTAATAATGAATTTCAGGCTACTAAACCCACAAATTTCGCTAGTGGGACATTTGTAATGCTTTGAAGAAAGACAGCAAACTGCAGGCTTAACTGCCCGTTCGGGGACTTATTATTATTATTTGAGAATTGATATGGAGAAAACAATTGACATTTAAACCACAGGACAATGACACATTTCGCAGGCTTGATGTCACAAACAAACCTAAACTGACAGGCCTTGCCTGTTTGTTAGGAATTTCTGGAGCATTGACCCTAATCTTCAGGTTCCATTGACGACTACTTTCCATGTTCGCAGGTGGCCTAATTGGAAAATCTGATCTGATCTCATTTCATTTACAATTCCAAATTAAAACCATTCATATACGTTGCAGAGGAAGCAAATCGCTCCTATGTTCTAGCGATTTGCGTTCCAAGCAGTAGCTATAGGCATCACTGATCCAGCAACTACATAAAATCACCGACAAAGTCTTGTAATAAAGCAGAGGCTAATGTATGCAAAAGTTCAAGGTGTCATAGAAGTCCAAAAATTTGTAAGTAATCGTCAAAGTTAATTGCTTCAGGGGCAGATCCAGGCCAAAATCTGACTGATGAAATTTATGAGCTTTTCAGGCGTGTCCCCAAGGCATTCGTACACTGCCACACCCTTTGACAGATAACACGTAATCATTCTGACTTATTAATTGTTTTAAAATATTTCTTTGATTGTTTAGAACAAGCTTTAAAGTATAACAAAATATCTTTTAGAAGAAAACAAACAAAGAAAATTATACGTACTTCAATCCAAAATATTAACAAGTTTCATTCGTCGGGGATGTTTTTGGGCAAAAATGTCAATTATGCCAATGTTAATTTATCTGTGCACGTGGAGTAAAGCTAGCGCACTTAATCGGTCTTGCTTCATTGCACTACGTATGTAAGTTTTAACTCTTTATAGTGTTGAAATGGATCCTTCACAAGCACATGACGTAACAGGTAGAGTTGCCAGAATTTGAAAACCAACGTAGATATTGGGGAATGTGACTTGCATCCAAGCTCTTGCCACATATTCAGCCCGTATCAAGATACCTTGATTCTGGAAGATCATAAATATATTGAGACATAAATTTAAGGAACTTCAATTTCCAATCTCCCGCAAGTAACCTCTGAAGGTAAGCCATAGAAACAATCAAGAGCAGACACAACTTTTGCACTGAATCATGTTGAAATTTGTGTTGACTGGTGATCCAGGAATAGAACAGAAACTGTACGCCAAAAGTATTCACTAGCAGAGTCTGCTGGCACATTGCTTCAATGTTGTTGAGCAATAGCTGTTCGTGGCTTGCTTGGAATTGTCCCAACGCTTGCTGCCAGTGCAACAGCTTCTTCATACCAAGAGTTGTGGCGAATATGTATCTCTTGGCAAAATCGCATTATCATGGCCAGAAGAAGACTTACTTTTTCAGTGAACTTTAAGGCATCCATATCCCTAGCTTGGAGCTGCTTTGTAAAAGGTCTGGTAATTTGCAAACATCTAGATATGGTAACTAAAGAGATAATAAATCGAAATGAAATTGTTGCAAGATATAAAAAAGAAGCATCACAAATTGAATCAGTGTTCCATGTTCCAGCAACATTGTTTTTCATGTCTTCAAGAACTGACAGTAGCCGGGAAGAGTTATATGAATAGTTCTAATCCATCAATGCGTTCAACCCATCTTGTTCTACATACATCTGTTAAACGAGAATGGCTGGCTGCTGGTAGCATTGACTTGGCTTTATCAACCAATACAGAGTGTCTCTTTGGGTGCACATTGAAAACTCAGAAACAACACGGATGTGCCACGTCATGTTACGGACCAAAGGAATGTTACAAGAAGAAGCAACACATTTAAAACGATTTAAAACGTGTGCAGCACAGTGTACATGCAAAGCTTGAGAGTAAAGGTTTTGTATCCTTGTTGCAGTACCGTACCGGAGCATTTCCCGGCCATGTTACCAGCAGCCCCATCATATCCCTGACCTCTGCAATTGTTCAGACTCAATCCCAGGTTAGTTATTGCATCGATGATCGTACCGGAGCAAAGCTTCTCTGGATAAACCATGATCACATGGCATAAGCCCAATAAACTCTTCTGGAATCTGTCCTTGTGGATTGATAAAGCGCAGTACCAAAGGAAGCTGCTCAACATTGTCTATATCTGCAGCCTCATCTGCCAAAATTGAATAAAATCTTGCATTTTTAACTTCTGTTATTAAATTACCATCAATATAGTCACCACATATAGCCAGGATTGTGTTTTGCATCGTTTTAGACCAACATGTTGCATTCCTTGCGGCCGAAGAAACATGCTTGTTTAATCGGTGATTTTCCATGGAGTGAAAGAAAGTTGAAAAGTCCTTGCAAATTTCCAGGATTATTTGTATCTGTTGCCAGATGACTGGAATCATCTCTGTGCCCACGAAGAGCAATGTTTTGGCGTCCGTAGAAAATAATTGCTCCTACAATCGGTTTCAACCTCTCCCTGTTTGATCGTACTTGTTTTGATGCAATGTTGTCTAACTGGAGCTCTGTTGGTTCAATATGGTTTTCCATGACAAGACAAAATTGAGTTGCCTTTATTGTGGCTGTGGCATGAATGGGTGACTTCCTGGCCTTGGACCATGCAGTAAGAGGAGCTTTATAAAGAAATTGGGGTTTTGAAGCATTATGGCTACTCTCTCCTCCAAAAATAAACAATTGATGCAGAATGCACCATCAAGTGCACGTGAATATGCTAGCCAGCAGGGATATATGTTAAGCCATTTAACTGAAATCTTCTACATTTTGTGCAGGGGGAATGAAAGTTTGCATTTGGCTTCCAGCAATTCATTAGAACATTACACTTATCAGTGTCATTAAGAGATGGTATTAATTGATAAAATTCTCCGACATCAAAAGTGTTGTCAAATAATGATTTTGGAATCAACCTAAATATCATTGGGATTCAGTGTGGACTTGAAATAAATAATTTCATCTGCACTTATTGTGAACTATATTTTGTGTGAACGCTATTTTTAATCGATTACGTCACTGGGCTGGCCTTTGGGAGAGAGAATGACTGGTGCAGTTGCACCAGTTGCACCAGTTGCACCAGTCAAGATCCGCCTCTGTGCTTATGTAGTTTTCTCGAATTTCGTTAAGTTTTCTAATTGATATTGATAAACTTACCGACGGTGGTAATTGATGATAAAGAGAACAAGTAGCACTTCCATATGTTTGCAAAATCTTTTCTCATTCGCTTCTTTTCATCGTCAATAAAAGCGCCTCCTAGCTGTTCGACAATTTCTTGCTTGCTCATTTTAGGCCTATTTGGATTCGTGAGTACTCTCAAATTCAAATTCAAATTCATATAATTCAACAACAACTTACAATTTAAATACTGATACTTTTTATGATATATAAGCTACTTGTTAATTTACATAAAGGTTAATCAAGAAAGTTGCTTAGGACGCTGAAAGAACCGAAACGGTTTTCGAGCTCAGCGCCCTATTTAGAGCATATACTTGAGAGAGTTAGTACATTACGCATACATAATACAATGTAGAGCAAACAGCAAAGCTACAATATAAAGTGCGGTTATATATTTTTTTTTTTTTAGTTATATATTTTATTACAGAATTTGAAAAAAAGAATTTTCTAAAAAGAAGGGAAATTTAAATGAAAAGTTAATATAATAATATAATATAATATTAAAAAGGAAAATAAAGGACGATTTTCTCCACACCATCCACATTGCTGACCTGTTCTGGATGTTCCAGATAATGGTAAATAAATCCAGACAAGAAAACATATACATGCACTTCAATTAGAAGAATAATTATCCATAATGGCAATATTTTAGCATGAAAACAACTGCCCTCCTCACATACATGCACTACATCCTGTTTGCGATTTGCGACCATGGAATGGATGGAATGGAAGAAAGCTACACATGAGGCCAAGTGCCAACAGTTTGTCATTGAGCTGGTGTCTACTTTGTGGGAAAACTACGTTTATCACCGATGTTTTCATTTTGAAGCATTCACGCGGCTGTTTGATCGTTGATGAATGAAAAATGAACTTAATAAAATTAAGAAAATAATCTACAAAATGCAATATTCGTCATTTCCAGTTTTCTGTCTGTTGTTTGTTTTTTGTCTTTTTTATTATCGAGCTCATACAGCTTTTTTTGTCTCGTTTTCTGGTCTCCAAACTGAAGCACATATCTATGAGGAAACCCGTATCATGGGAACTTATACCAAACACTTCCATTGCCATGCAACCTGTCCAGGCCCAAAGAAATGGTCTGCAACGTTGTTATTGAAGGGCGACGGAGAAAAGAGAAATGTAAATTTTAGAACAGATAAACATGACTAAAGACCTTTTTTCCAAGAATTATAGATTTGCCAAAAAGTTATTCATGAAGGATCCGATGCAAAATGGAAGCCATCCTCAAGGTCAGCATTTAATTCAAATAATTTATATAATACATGCAAAACATCTTTTATGGAAAAGTTACTGACCTCATGATCCTGTATTATGTATTATTATATTCTTGTATTACACATAATACAAGATCATAAGGTCTGTAACTCTTCTATAAAAGATGTTTTGCATCTATTATATAAATTATTTGAATTAAATGCTGACCTTGAGAATGTCGCTGAAATCGAAAAGAGAAATCGAATACGTGTCTTCAGCCTTTACCTCCGTGATCCAAAGTAAAAAAAAAAAAACAAGGCCTTTGCAGAAAGTGTTCGACAGACATTTGCAGATCATTTTTTGGACGGAAGAGTCCGATTTCATGCTAGCTTCCATTTTGCATCGGATCCTTCATGAATAACTTTGTGGCGAATCTATAATTCTTGGAAAGGAAGTCTTTAGTCATGTTTATCTGTTCTAAAATTTACATTTCTTTTTGAAGAATGCTTTTATTTTACGGCAATGTTTATTACTATGAGTGAATCCTTCTGATGTCTATTATATCGTCTGACCCTGTTTATTTCTTCACAATTAAGTCTACGCTCAAAAAAGTAGGAAATTGTAAGGTATGTTCTTTCTTCGATATAATACTCTAAAGTTCACACCTGAAGCGTGAATATAAAGTTCTGAAGATGAGAGATGAGAAAGAAGGCAACATTTCAATTTGAAATCATCTTTCATAATTCATCAAATTGAAAATGATTTTCTAATGCATTAACATTACCTTTATGGGAAAATAAAAGACTTGCAATCACATGTGAAAGGATCTCAAGTACAGTTTTTACCCGGAAATGCCCCCTCCCCCTGGGCCAGTCATCACCTTAATTAATTTGGACGATTTACGGCAAAATCCCTCTTGGTAGATGTCTGGCCTTGTTGTGCTGATGCCCAATTTTTCAGGATCTTTACCATTTGGTTCATTCGGTTCTCTAACAAGAAGATAGAATTGGACATTGTGACCAAGTAAATTGATGCTTCGAATAATTGAGTTCAGTGAATTAGAACTTGTGGCATCTTCTGGGCAAACTTCTCCAACGGAACCTCGTACATCAGTTTGCAATTTGTCGTTTTCTCCTACATCCTCTATGTTTGCCCAAGCAAGTGCAACACGAAACGAATTACGTGTTACCATGACAGCGTTGTCTCCAGCTACCCCCATCTCACCGTAGCCGCTTGCCATGACAATGATGTACACCTCAACACCATGTAGGTTGCCAATCTCACCATCTTCGATCATTTTTACAACATCTTTAGCTTTCATGAGTCCTTGAATAGCTTCCATAGCATCCTTCAATTTTATCTCCATGTACCCCTTTGTTATCTTTGCATCACATCGGAAATCTGTCGCACTTGTTTGAATACAATCTTGAAATGCAGGATTACAATCATCGTTGTAGCCACATTTTTTCACATCACCAGGCTTACAATGAGTTATTCCCAGCTCCCCTTTCACATCCTCACAGTAACTCTCATACATTGGAGTCATCCATTCCTTCATGCCACTATAGTCAAGATCTTTGAGTTGTGCATCGTGTTTCATGAAGTCGTCATGAAACAATTCGATAATTGGAACAAGGTTCATTCGGATCGGCACAGGGTAATCAAACTCTTGATTGGCCCATTCAGTTAGGCTTTTTTCTGGCTTACTTCCATATGACACAATGTATTCTCTTTCGATGTCATTAAAGATCATTCGTTTATCTACATTATCCAAACCAGTACAGTTGTTTCGTCCTTCCTCCTTGACAAAAAAGTAACCAAGACGACCTTTACTGCAGTTCTCAATTGCTTCTGCGGTAGCACGCTGAAACGTTTCACGTGAGTAGCGCCTTAGAATAGACAATCTAGCTCCAATTGTTGCCTGTTGCAAAAAGTGTGTTCCAAAATCCTGAATGAATCTATGAAATTCCTTCTTCCGACCACTTTCCGTTGTCTCAGACAGGGTCTTGACTGCATTTTGAAATGTACTTTTGAAGGGCGGAGGGAATCTTCTTGAAATCCGCATAGAATAGAGAGCACATGTTGCAGCACTCAATGTAAGTACACCTTGCCTTTTGACAAAAAACCCTTCATTCTTTCTTTGATCAAGGTTGGCCGTTCCATATGACTCAAACAGTGGAGGTAGCTCAGTTTTAATCCCAACTTTCTTTACGTTGAAGCTGATCTCGACTGGGGGATTCGTTTTCCATCCTTCATACGTACCTTCTATCTTCCTGTTCATCTTTTGGAATTCTTTCACAGTGCTGATAGACTTTGTCGTCAAGGTCAGGTCACATTTGGAAATTGCTCTCACTGTTACACCGTCATGAAGAGTGTACCTGTCATCATCATCTTTTACAACAGGAACAAATATGTATCCATTATCGAAGCCAGGATCTTGCTCTGTTCCAAAGTTGTATGCATTTCCCTTCAATATGTTATATCCGGTCATGGCAGCAACGATATTAGGGTATGGCTCCCATCCTGGATCACAGAAATTAGCATTGCATGATTTGACATTGATATTTGTTGTTGATCCTCTTCGTCTCCGCCCTTGTCGCTTGCTGCCTGAACGAGTATCATCTTCTTCAGTCAGATCCCTTGAATCTGCCAGGTGCATTTTGAGAGGGTTTTCAATCATCTTAGATCCTGCCATATTCGCGTTCGCCATATATTTCTTGGACTTTCTGGCATCAACTGCTTGACTGAAATACACCAGGACAGCAATAGCTGCAATGGTAACACTCTTCATTGTGCCTGGCTGGAAGAATATCAGTTAACGAGAGTTATGAAACAAGAAATACGTACCAGGACTATGAACTAATAAAGTGAAAGGCCACATAAAAGAACTCATGTTCTGGGTATTCACGCTGATGTTGCTCTTATTTTTTACTTATTTTCTCAAAGATTGACCCGAGAGTGTTTTTGAGTCAAAACCTCTACCTCAATATCTACATCACAGATTTATCCACATTACAAAAAAAGTAAAAGGATATAATGAAAGACGTAATGCGTAGTTTTTTCATAATTTTTTTACAAAGTAAGCCAAGAGTAGCAATTATCGTTTAATGTTCTAATATCATCTCTCTTTGAGGCGATTAGAATTGAGAAATTTGACTTACCTTTCCTTTGGCACTCTTGTTCTGCACTTGCCAATAGATGTAGAACCTATTTCACCTCCCCTTTATATAGATACTCTAGTTTACACTGTGTCAAGTCGACAAATGACTTGGACCAATGTGATTGGACGAACACAGCAGTGAAATGTGCTTATTTAGAAGATCAATGATTTTTTCAAAGCAACCTGTCGAAAAAAATAATTTTCTAGAACAGATCACCTAAAAGTAGTAAGTAAGTTATTTTTAATGCCTGTCGTTGATCCTTTGATGTGATCAAATGAACTGTGTAATTCAATCATCAATGAATGTTCTCATAAGTCATTGAAACCTTTTTCTGTAGCAAAAGTTTTATTTGCAAACTTCTTCTCAAAATCTTCCTATATATTTCAAAATATTTAAATACACCAAAATACGCCCTACAGTCATCAGTGAATCAGTAAAAGAAGAAAGGGATAAGTGGGGAATGAGATAGCTGGAATAGTTATATGAAATTAGGAGTGACAAAAGGAACAATTTCAAAATACATTTATATATTCAGCGAGCATAAATCTCTCTTCCGATTGAATTTTTACACTTTGCATGAAGATTGTCAGTCAGCTCAAAAGAGGTCTTTTAATGAAGTACTGTACCGTACCGTCGTCACTCTGATGGCCTTAACGTCTTATAGTTAACTTTTGCCTTTATTTTATTTTTCATTGTTTGCAGTCTCATTCTTATGAATTAATGCGATCAATGGATCTGCAAACTGCTCTGAGAAGTGAACTTGAACGTTTTGAATGTTGGGAATATAGATTCATTTTATCAAATTCCTTAACGCGATTAATATTGAGCAACTGCAAACTGTTTTCTTCTCAAAGAATTGTCTCGATTACGAGCGCCTTTCTTGACTCTATTTGGCTTCGTGCGTTGATTAGAATTTACTTTAAATTCACAATTGGCTTAAATTAGTTCTTATTTTTGAGCTCTCTTCGTGTTTGCCTAATTGAAATAAGCTGATAATAATAATTATGAAATATCTAAATCTTTCTATTATTGTAGAGACAATATCGTGCTTATTATACATTACGGACAGTGGAGAAAAGACGTATCACAAGAAAAACGGGAGTTGCATTGCAAAAAACGTTATGCAGTACCAGCTGCCTGTGACGTACGCGCAGTAGTAAAAAGTATTGGCCGGTTACATTTTATCAGTCACTGGTGAAGTAGTAAAAAAGATAACACAGCTCTTTGACTGCCAGCAGAATTCACATTTTAGCAATGCTTTCGTTAAAGGGAAAAGCTTATGGTATACGTATTGTACAGTTATGAACAGGTACAGTAAAAGCCCGCATGTAAGAACCAATGGATTAAGGTGGACGTATACCGATCCTGAAAAACCTGAAGACTTTTTTGTTTTTCTCCTGTAACTCTGCTATCAAAGCATTGATTACTTTGAAGTTTTCAGGAAACCTGTAACTATCCTTTTGCAAACAGAAGATGAAAAGAAAATTTGAAAATTTTACACCCTCATCCGGGGGTAATGTCATTTCCTAAGCTACTAGTTTACACTCTGCAGAAAACAGAGCCAAATAGACTCCACTAAGAGTAAATCTGTAAGATAAAACTATTCATAAATGTTACTACCAGTGAAATGACTGTTCTAGATTTTTGAAATTTCAAAAGACGGGGGGTTCAGCCCTAAAAAACAGTTTTTTCAAGGAAGTTATTTTCAAGAAGTCCATCTGGGGAAACTAAAACAGTCAACACATTGAGCATCAAAAATTACATAAGAGAGCCAATTTTCATGTCTATAGCACTAACCATTACAGAAATACAATCCGCAGCGTAAATCTATAGCAATATTTTTACTTTTGAGAAAACGGCCCTCAAAGTTTCGAGATAATTTTTACAGTGCAATAACTGATTAAAGACTATCCTCTTCACATGTGAGTGAAAAAGTCAGTCAGAATGCTCAAATACACAAGGGAAATGATGTTTTGAAACATAATTTTAAGAGCAGCCAGCCCTAGACTAGTTGCATTGTTCTTGTAAAACAGGGGGTAATGTTTTTATAAAAACGTAAATTGAAAATAAAGGTTTTTGAAAGTCTGATGGGTTGGAGCATTGCAGAAAGTAATTTGTGATGTATTGCAACATGGTAGGACAACAATTTTGTGAAATTAATGAGGAAACTTTACTTTGTGTTAATTAAATACGTGATTTATCACGTTCTGTTAATTGTTCTAATTGTTTCGGAAAGGTTCTTCAAAATTACATTGAAAGCTTTGGTACTTGGTGGCTTTGGAAGGTCAGTTGATGCACAGAACCTTGAGAGGCCTTTATGTCCCAACCCCTTTGATGCAGCATGTACCACTCTCACATTTACATGAAAAGACCGTTTGTTTTTGGTCCTGTCCTGTGACTTGATGTAAATGGTGTTGATGTCTTGCAGAAACTGCATTGCAGAAAAAATTGTCCATTCCTGCCACTCTCATTTTCGAAAAGAGTCAGCTGAGATTTTGGATTTTTGCATATTCCACAAATTGAAGCAGATCTTAAGCATTGTTGAATTTTTTTCACTTCCATAAGTGCATAACCAGACCCTTCTACAAGTCCTTGCTTTTTTATTCGTCCACAGTCATAGCACTTCTTCTCCTCGTTCGTTAATACTCTTCCCTTCTTATAGGACTTCGGTCCATCTTGCAAAGAATGGAATTCTTCAATTTTTCAGCACTTCTGTTTATGACTTCTTTCACAGACACTTTCGGCGTACTTGCCTTTGGTGCAGTGGCCATCTGTAAATCTACACCAGCTAAACTTTGTTGTTCATTGGTGAGACTGTTGTCGTCAGATAAGGGTCTATAGGCCTATCTATCTCCTTGTATGGCATCGTTGCTTCCACTTGATATCTTGTTGTTAGCATTGTAAAACCGCCTCTTCCTTGCCTTCCTTCTAGCTAATGCACCCGACTTCATTTCCTTGATAAAATACTGTGCAATCGAACAATGCTTTCGCAAGAATTAGGAACAAAAACGGTACAACAAATTTACCTCAATCTGCAACTTAGGCCAAACATAAAGTATAGTCTTAATATAGCAACAGGGCCTGCATGAAGCTACTTTGAGCCTGCATTTTACCCTGTGAGAAGCCTGCTTGAAAACTGGGGTAGAAATTTGCCCGTAGAAGACAAAAATGTGGAGGAAAAGTACCATGGCAACCATATTTTTGCGTTGCTAAGGGCAATAGCTCATACCTGGTTAGAATAAAATCGATTTTTTGGCATGTTACTGTTTCGTAAATGAAGAATCGTTTCCAGGGCTGCATAGATTGTTCATTTTTGAAACTTTTAGGTCAAGAAAAAAATTTTGAAAAAATTTTGGTTCTGTTTGATCTGATCGGTATACGTCCACCTTAAGAACCTTCTGGGTGATGTTTCTGCTCAAAACAATTGAAGAAACAATAACCTATTGTCTTGGAACAATAGGTTGGATGGAAATTTACAGGTTCTTACATGCGGGTTTTTACTGTAATATGAACATACTCACAATGTAGACAGGACATATTTACTGCACTGTGAACTCTACTGGTAGTTAATAAAATAATTCCTGAATTCCCACCAAGCTGTTTACAAAACCTGCTGGTAGTTAAGGAATGATTACAGCAGTATGAAATCTTTAGGAAGTTAGTCAGAAGTTTCGCAAGAGTCACCAAGTATACATTCAAGTTCTGTTGTGTTTAAGTGGGGTTTTCATTAATGTCTCGTTTCTTATATGAGAATCTCCTAACGATACGATGATATAACTAGAATATTTTGTGGGGAAAATTTCATAATGAAAAGTATTCCAGGTAAATCAATAGATATGGAAGAAAATGGAGTAATTTGGGTCACATTGGGATGATTCGGGATTTGAGCTTCAGCCTTCATAACTTTCGAAAAGTGAAGAATTGTGAACAAAAATCTCCTTAGAGTCAAATAATCTACTGGCATGTCAACTTACTCAGCAAGAGAACCAATTTCTCTCCGCCATTCATATCTGCTGCCCTGCGAAGTCAACTCCGACAAAAACGATACTCTTTGTTCGTTGGTTAGTCGCACGGTTCGGTTGGGTCATCGTCATACAACGAGAACTTGGTGCACGCAGGAGCAGATCGGTTTTGATGCATCCTAAAGAGCATTTACCTTTGATTAAAAGCACGAGGTAAAAGGTAAAGGTAAGGCTCAAGTACTTCATGTATATCAAAATAAAACGTCATTTCTAACACTCTCACTTGTGTTTTTTATTGGCCTTATCAACAAAACAATTAAAACAATAATAATAACAATAAAATTTTCATCAAACATTGACAATTCCGAGTTTTTCGCAAATTTCTTCGAACCTTGGACGAGGAAGTCCTTTCGTCATAAGAACAGCTAGCCAGTGAACTCTATATAAGAACTCATATAAGAACAGTTCTTATATAGAGTTCACTGCAGCTAGCATAACAATTTTAGGACAATAGTTTACTTGGATTCTTTTCTTTTCAACAAGATCTCGGATGTAATGAAATCTCACGTCAATGTATTTGGTCCGCGAGTGGTTGTTGGGATTTTTCGAAAGAGCAATTGTACCCTGATTGTCCTCATTAATTACATTAACTTGTTGCTCATATCCCAAATCATTAATTTAAGGATGATCTCAGCAACATAAGCTCCTGTGCAGCAAAAGAGAGAGCTATATAATGGGCATCAGAAATAAAATATAGCACGTTCTACTGGCCGCCTCCTGAATTTTCCCAGGGGGCTCATCTTGCCCCAGAGTCATCTCGAGACCTTTCTTTTTTCCTGTGCATCAAAGTACTGATTTTAATACGATATCTTAATTACCAACAACAACATACTTTTGCGTTCTAAAATTATGTACATTCACATTTGGTGAAATCAATAAAACAACAAAACTTCATCGATGAGTTACTGATGCATGATGCATAAACTTTTTATACTGTCAATTTTAATAATAGATGTAGC
The DNA here is from genome assembly GCA_013076295.1 of Sanderia malayensis. Taxonomy (NCBI): domain Eukaryota; kingdom Metazoa; phylum Cnidaria; class Scyphozoa; order Semaeostomeae; family Pelagiidae; genus Sanderia; species Sanderia malayensis. The sequence goes on along the minus strand of RQOL01000616.1, from coordinate 6,173,080 downwards.
TACTTTTCAGGGTTTTATATTCTTTTCTTGGATATTTTTTCAATTACTAACTATCGCAAGGTTGGAAAAAATAGCAGACCAAATTAACGCAACTAAATGAATGGCAAAGCACAAGTATATGCAAATTCATTAAACTTTTTAAAGAAGAAACATGTGGATGAATCCTTGCACTTTACAACTTGCGTGAGCATGGAGCAAAATATTAAAAATTTACTCACGTTTGCATCAATTTTCCAAGTTGTGTTTAACCAGGTTGTACCAAGCACGGTGACTTTCAGCGACACTTAGAGCATAAGTTGAGTGGACACGCTGCTCAGAAAAGGATATAAGAGCGAGCCGTGACTTCGAATAAGCATTAAATATTTTGCTTAGTCTGGTGTGTTTGAAGGAACTGAATACAGATCTAAGTAGAAGATGAACAAGTTTCTTGTCTTGGCCTTGGTGCTCGTGGCGTCTTACAGCTGCAGAGGTTTGTGTTTTCACCTTTTAATATTACTGTAAAGATCTCTTTTGCAAGCAAGGGGCTAGCAAACAGATATCATCTTCTCCTTGGTCTAATCTGTTGGCAACTTAATCGTATAGCGACATGTGATAAAAACAATACTTTTGATTGTTTGTATTTCTCATTGCAGCTGAGGACAGTGCCCATGACGTCATCATGAAAGTGAACAAACAAGGTAGGAAATTTGCCCAGCATAGCACATACGCTTATCAGGATCGCGTAGAGCAAAATCTCAAATTTAGGTTGATAGGATTCAATTTTGTGATTAAAACACAAGATAGATCATCTATATGACCACTTACTTATTTACAACGCTAAAGTTAATATACTCTCTTCACTTCCAGCACTCGAAGACGACCTCGAATTTGGATTTGGAGGTATAGATTATACTTAATTTATAATAATTTCAATACTAAATCCTTGACTACAACAACATGTCTTCGCTAAGCAAAGGCCAAACTCTAGGCTTTTCCAAGGCCCACATTTTTTGTGATCGTGCCACAAAACAGCTAGTGAAAAACAATGTCACTGCACGTTCCATGACTCTTTCTAATCATGGTTCTCTTGATGATCGACTATTTTTCTTTGATAACCAAGCATTCTTCATGATCAAACATATATGGTTAAACATTTTTTGCAACAAAAATACATTTTACGAACAAATATTCTTCACAAACAAATATTATTGACGTCAACAATATGTTTATTTCAGACCAGCCTCCACTCATCGAAGGAGACATTGTTGATGATGCGCACACAAGAGCAATGATGGCAGAAGAAAGACGGGTTGCGGACGGACAAGCAAGTCCGTTCGATGCTTTGCAGAGGGGAAAATGGCCTAACGGCGTCGTACCATACGTCTTTGGAAGTGTTGGTATGTATGTGCGGAAAAAATGAATGCCATATTAAGCGTAATACTTCATGTAAGCACCAAAGGCGCTTATTACTTATCAGGCTTTATCAAAGGGGCGCCTACATAAAGAGGCCGTTTATTCGGTCGCTCTAAATGTAAGAAAATAGCATCATCATGTGCATAGTGAAGTCAATTTATAAAATTAGAGACAGAAATAACCGAACTTTATGGATGAAAAACCTGATATTTTTTAATATCTTGGAATACTATTGTTTGCTGTGTTTTCAAATCAAGGATCCAGCGCAAGGAAACAGATCCAGAGAGCCATTCAAGAATTCAAGACAAAGATCGGTTGTGTGAATTTTGTGCCCCGATCCAACCAGAAAGATTATGTCATCTTCAACCAAAAAGGCGGGTAAGCAAAGCTGAACTGTTAAAATACATGTTTTGATTTAAGACCTGGTATAACGTAATATTCTTGAAATAATAGTGGCATATAGGGCCCCATTAAGCAACAGCAAGCCCCAAATGAATGAAATTTGCATCGCAAGACGACCAGCCCCCGAGTGGCGGAGCTCTAGTAAACCTCAGAATTTCCATTCACCTCAATTTCTCAAAAACACGAACCAGTTGAGTCTGTACACAGGCTACGGAGTCAAGGAATAGAGAATTCAACAAACCACTAAAGCCCAAGTTTGTTTTACGTCTCTGTGCATTAAGACAATAACTGTCAATTGAGTTCGGACGAAACTTTTGACTTTAAAACGAAAAAGGCCTAATAATACAAGCTGTTGTTTTCTCACTGCAGATGCTACTCTATGATTGGCCGTACTGGCCGTGGATCTCAGGAGATCTCGATCGGACGAGGTTGTGAGAGTCTTGGAACTGTCATTCACGAAATGATGCATGCAATTGGCTTCTTCCACGAGCAATCGAGACGAGACAGAGACAAGTACGTGCAAATCTACTGGAACAACATCAGTCCATGTGAGCACCAGCTAGCATCATATTCTGTACTATACTGTTACTAACAACTTGTTCTGTACTATTTGTTCTGTACTACTGTGACAAACAACCACATCATGATTCGCGTTGAATTGAATTGCATTCGCCACATTGCATGTACCGAAGAGAAATATGTTATTATGCAAATTAGGTTGACTCTTCCTACTGCTAGATACCAGAAAAATATGCAATCCTGTGTAACTTTTTCAGCCATGAAATTCAACTTCAACATGTACCGATCTGGTGAAGCAAACACTTACAACGAGCCTTACGATTTCAAAAGTGTCATGCACTATTCCAAGTAGGCCAATTATTTATTATTTTCTCTATATCTACTATTCCCATTCGATTGAGCCCCGAGCATCTAACCAAAGTAGAAATGCAATGAACTCTAATTGAAAGGATACCTCTATGCGGCGGACACCATGTTTAACCGGACAGTAGTTTCTAGCTCTTTCCAAATAGACTCATGTGTAATATTTATCCACAAAGTGGACACCCGGCTAAAGGGGACATAATTAAGACATCAAAGTGTCAGCTAAAAGGGACATAATTAAGACATCAAAAGTGTTCGCTTTAAAGGGAATTGGCTGTAGCAAGTTATTCGAGTTCACACAATAAAGGAATAAAAGATAAATGAATAATGCCGTTAAATGCTTAAATGATCCGATAATGTAAGTAAAATGAAATGCAATGCAACGTGCCTCGCTTCCACTTTCAGGTATTCATTCAGCACCAACAGACAACCAACAATTGTCTCTCGAAGAAATCCAAGTGAGAATCTTGGCAACTCTGGATTCAGCCAAACTGACATCAGACAAATTAAAAAGCACTATGGCTGTCTTGGAGGTGGACCCAATCCCCCTGCTCCTGCCACACAGCCTCCTACTGGCGGTAAGTTATTCTTTACGCGCAATAGCGCGTAATAACAAAGCCTCTTTTACAACATGTGAAAAAAGTCCCGCGGTGCTTACGAATTTCGCAAATTCTGCACGTATCTTTCATCACCATTCTCCCCTAAAAGCATTTTGTTTCCGGGGGCAGTTATACAATGTCGACAAAATTCTTTTTGCACGATCAAGGGAGTCTCAGGGGTCGCAAAAACAACATTGATAACCTGTTGATAACCTGTTTTACGTATTCTTAAAGTGTACCAAAAACCTTTGTCCAATATTGTGGACACTGAACTTTAATCATGATGAATTTCTTTCCCCCTTCCACCAGGTTGCCGCGACATAAGCAGTCGATGTGCGCAGTACAAGCACAAGTGCAGAAGCAACAATTTTGTGCGCGAAAGATGTCACAAGACGTGTGGCGTATGCCGAAGATAAGCTTGATATAGTGAATAATGAAATCATTAGATACATATGTCAAATGCATTAATGTCAAACAGCATAATTAATATGATGAAATATTAAAGGAATACAAGATTACGAATCGATGTTTTACTCTCACTGTCTCATTTCTTTCTCATAACCAAAAATCATGTCTTTGTATTTGTTAAGTACTGTGTAACAAACCGTATCGGGTTTGCGCCACGCGATAGAATGGGGAATGAAAAATGTACAGAGTGATCAGCAACGTTTAGCAAGTTTAATAACAGGGGTTGATGGGGGTGTTGGATAAGAGAAATGAATTCACCCCTTGCAACCGGCCTCACACTTTCCTCTACGGGCAACGCATTTTGTCACTTCGCTCTCCTCCTTCGCCCTGTTGTAGCATTTCTTGTACACTTCAACCCAGCAACATTTCTCGCACGTGTAGAGTCCGCCAGCTTTTTTATGACAAATTTCACGGTCATTCTTCGGGTCCGGATTCGGGCGGGCAAATGCAACCGCAGCCAACAATAAAACAGCAATCGACAAGGTCGTCAAACGAATCATTTTCATCTGAAGAAAAATTCATTGGCACAATCAGCTTGTATTCCCGAGACAAATAACAAATTATGTCAACCTAGATATCGGATTCCAGAGACAAAACGGTATATGCATTGTTCACAATAGCCCTGTCCACACTACACAAACTAACCCAGGTTCGCCCGGCCCGAGGTAAATTTAACCTAGAGCAAACGATGTTTTGTCCACACTTTGTGCCCACATTTTTATGTTTTGTAAGTCGGGGCGAACCCAGGTTTGCCAATGTTACGCATGCGCAGTTAAGTTCTGTGACGCGTAAACGGCCAATAGCAACGAGAAAATACAACAACAACAAAGGAACGGCAGAAGTACTCTATCACACGATCAAGATGGAAGTCGCCGAAGTGGCAGTTTATTGTTGTGTTTTGTCTTGTGATATTATATTCTATTTGTATATTTAAACCTTGTCTGGTGTACTTTGCTTGTATGTAATGTCATTATTTTCTGGCTCGCAAAACCAAAAAAACTTCATGCGAACATGCACATGCGTTATAAAAATTTATCCCAGGTTCGCCCCAGGCTTGTGTTCACACTGGAAATTCACAGCACTGACCTGGCATTGACTTGGGTCAAACCCACCTTTGGAGATGGGTCGAGCCCCCCGGGGCGAAGCCGGGTTAGTTGTGTCTAGTTTTCAACAATTTCGTAATCGGCGCCAGGAGCTCTCGAAAACAAAGTTGTGTGTGACACTGAGAAGAGCTTCCGTTTTCACTTGAGTCCATTTTCATGCGTTAACGCGCTTCCAAGTTAAAAACGGTGTCGACTTCCTTCCAGCCAGGGCATTTTTATTTGAAAATGCAAAAATGGGTGGGCAGAGTGTGCCGTTTTCAATCGCTTCCGTGTGAACACAGCATATTGCAAGCGAATCAAAATGAAAATAGCACATTGTCAACAACAGTGCAGCAAATGCGACCTCACACAGGTGAATTGTTTGCTGCAGCCGGCAGCCATTATCAACCAGAATATACGAATCTAAATTTATCAATCCCTTCCTTCCCAGTGGTTCTCACCATCAAAGATGAATTTGTCTATAATTAGGGCGAATATCTTTGACCTCGAATAACACCACTGGCTTGAAATTAAAGAAATGATGTAGCAGGTAGTAAAAATATATAATATCCATTATGAACCGGCTTAATAAAAATATAGAAGAATAGCATAAATCGGCCTAAATTTCCTCCTGATCTTCAACTTATTCGCCGGCATGAAGCAAAGGAAGAGCCCAAAACAATAGCGGAATACAGGTCAATTGCAACAAAATATAACATTTAAATAAAAGTTTACCAGATTTTTATGTCTTTCTAGTGAGCTAACCAAACTTTTCTCATTTGTCTTCTTACGAAAAGCACAGCAAATCTCACCTCACAACAAGAAATGACAAGACGTCTTTTGCAGCACACCACAACCTTGTCAATCCAATCCAAGGGAGAGAGAGACGGCTCCTACTAAAATACGGAACGCGAAACGAAACGCGAAACGGAATATGGGGCGGAACGGAACGAAACGGATTACTAAAATACGGAACGGATTACTAAAATGCGAAACGATTACGTCAACAAGAGGTGACAAGAGCATGGCCGATTACTAAAATAAGGAACGATTACTAAAATACGAAACACGGCTGTTTTTCGGCTTTTTTCTGCAAAATGTGTAAAACACAGACCGGACCGGAACATTTGTTCACATGATGGCGGCGGGCGTATCTTTGCATTGCAAGTTTAGATGGCTTGTTTTTGGTCTCAGCCTACATTAAGAAGGATCAGATTCAACTTTAAAGGTTATTTACAGTTTAATGGTAATGTTGAAATTATTGTTCAGGTATTCGCCTTCATTTTCTGTTTGAATTTCCAAAATATCCTTTGGTAGGCCTACCCGACCTTGGGCAGAATATTCTACGTGGTGCTGGGCCTGAACGGTCGACTGTCAAGGCTAGAGAAACCCATCTTTCTACAAATTATCGTCAGTACTCAAGCCGTTCTAAAATAATAACGAGCATGCATCACATCACCTTTTGTGTTGAAACCTTTTCAATTGAAGAGTTTAGAATAGGAAAGTACAAAGACAAATGGAGAAGACCACAGAAAATGTTTCAATGTTTCATAACGAAAATTTTATTATGTGATGTGATGTGATATCGATCACTACAGTTTAATGCACACTGTAAGCAAGCAGAAGAAAAGCAAATAGTTTTGTAATGTATAATAAATCATTATAAATCTTTAACATTGTGCCATCAACAATGTAGAATGACGCTTGTAGAATGTATGTTTGTACAATTGAAAAGGTTTCAACACAAAAGGCGATGTGATGCATGTTCATTAAATATTTTAGAACGGCTTGAGTACTGACGATAATTTGTAGAAAGATGGGTTTCTCTAGCCTTGACAGTCGACCGTCCAGGCCCAGCACCACGTAGAATATTCTGCCCAAGGTCGGGTAGGCCTACCAAAGGATATTTTGGAAATTCAAACAGAAAATGAAGGCGAATACCTGAACAATAATTTCAACATTACCATTAAACTGTAAATAACCTTTAAAGTTGAATCTGATCCTTCTTAATGTAGGCTGAGACCAAAAACAAGCCATCTAAACTTGCAATGCAAAGATACGCCCGCCGCCATTATGTGAACAAATGCTCCGGTCTGTGTTTTACACATTTTGCAGAAAAAAGCCGAAAAACAGCCGTGTTTCGTATTTTAGTAATCGTTCCTTATTTTAGTAATCGGCCATGCTCTTGTTGACGTAATCGTTTCGCATTTTAGTAATCCGTTCCGTATTTTAGTAATCCGTTTCGTTCCGTTCCGCCCCATATTCCGTTTCGCGTTTCGTTTCGCGTTCCGTATTTTAGTAGGAGCCAGAGAGACAGTCAAATCAAAACATTAGGACCGGCTAAAGATAACACCTCATAGCTTGAAAAGTAATAATCATTGTATTCATTTACAGTTCAATCAAATCCGAAGTTTGAACCTCTCGTCTGTGTCAGGGCTGCCATATGGGATTATTCCCGATTATTCAATCCCAAACTTTTGAAAGTTGGGATATTTTATATGCTCTTGGAATTGAAATTTGAATTTGGTTGGTAGTTCTGGGATTTTCCTATTCAAAAAACATGATTGACAATTGCCTGTGTGCAGTGGCGTAAATTCGTAAATAGATGAGGGTCAGGGGGACAAACTTCCCCCCTGTAGAGCTGAACTGCAGTTTTGTCGGAAAATTGCAGAACTTGTCGGAAAATAAATATCTTCTGTTACGTTCAGTTCTAGCTAATTTCCTTATCTTCTATTCATAGTCTTGAAGAAACAAAAATGCTTATTGAATTTTTGTCGGAAAATCTGAACTTCTCGCTCCCCTTACATATATCTACGCCATTGCCGGTGTGCAGCCGCAACTCAAGTTAAAGTCGTAAAATTGGAAACTCCAGAGAAAATGTATTTTATTTGATCACACGGCTCTACGATGTCATAGTAAACTAGACGTCACGAAAATGTCAAAAGTTTTCATCCAATAAGACCGAATAAGCGCTTATTTATTTATTTTAGAGTCTCAAAGAGGGGTGCTCATTCTAGCGGGGCGCTCGTTTAATTTTGATGATGTTAAAGCTCTAACTACCGGCAGGAAAGAAAAAGATTTGAAGGCAGAAGTTGTTTGTAAAAGAAAAGGATCTGATATGGTAGCTCTGTTTACATGTGATGTTGTCATGTTTCTCACCTTATGGATCGTGTTCACTCATGATCTTTGACAAGTGTGGTGCTTCAGAAAGGTTTCAATAAAAAACAATCTTGCAGTAGCCAAACATATCTTATTGCAAAATTGCCATTTTGTTTGCTGCTTCGGGCAAGACGAACTGGTGCAAAAGGTGCAGACGGAATAAAGAAGAATGAAAGATGTATTAAAATTTTTCTAATGGCTCCGTACTTACCCAATGCGTACACAATATCTTTTTTCCAGCTGACACTGTTGTTACGCTTGCTTCTTTTACCAAAGTCAATGTATATATAGTGATATATATTGCCAGTTATAAATTACTGGTGTCAAGAATTCGATTTATGTTGGATAACTGAGTCCCTGGCGTGATTTAACAGCTATTTAAGTTTCGTAAAGCTTCATAAATCAATGAAAGTATTTTCTTATTCTCAATCAATGTTCTACGAAACAGCAAGTTTTCATGAATGATGCGTTGTGTGTGTAAAACCTCAAATTGTAGTCAGTGTTTTGCGTCAATGGGACGTCTTACCGCGCCCAATGATGCACGTGATTTAAGACATTCATTGATGAGTAAAATCCCATTTGTCTTCATTCATCGTTTTATTCCATGAATTCAATATACTCTTTTGATGAAATCAAGCAAAAAGGGAAAAGAATAGGAAAGAATGTTCTTTGGAGCTTTCCAAAGTGTTTATTCGTGCGAGAGTGCACAAGGCAGATTTTCAATTCATTCAGCAATGCAATGCAACCTCATCAAAAGAGCCATTTAAAAATAATACGTGTCACTGAAATTTAAATTGCAATGTGGCCAAAGAAAGGCTATTGAAATTTGAATTTTCATCAGGAAATGCTATTGAAATTTGACTTTTTCATATTCAAGAAATTACACAATTCATCACAACTGGCATCAGTGACGTGTCATGGCATCATGTTAAAATTGTGCTGCGATGCATGGTGAACCCGCCCTTCCATCTCCTCCTCCGGTGAATCCCTTTCCCTTTACAGGATGAGCGTCCCAATGAAAGAAGCCAGATATCTGGCCTATTAATTCTTGAACAGCTTAATTACACGTTTCAATTTCACATTCGAGTTAATACACCAGCATACGCACTTCTTGGGTGGTTCCATTCAAAGTTCAATAATAATAGACTGGGAAATTCTAACAATGATCTAACAAAGGGCTTAACCTTGATTTTTCAATGGATTCTAAATACTTGTAGGTCACAAAGAGCGAGTCAGAGTTTTCGAACAACTTTTGAAACATTTCAGGTGTCCCATTATTGATGACGTCTTGGGTACACCGTTTGAAAAGAAAGATTCGTAATTTTTGACATATCCGTTGAAAGAATCCAGGTTATGCACCTGGATAGATTGCTGTGAGAATTTCCCTGTGTAGAGGATTTATTGTACGTACATGCCATGGAAACAGTATGAGATGGTTGTACAAAAAAGATATACGAGGGCAGAAAGAAAGAAAGGAAGGTATATACATTTCCCCAGCCTCCTTTCCGTTCCCTACTTTAATGACCAACACCCAGACCGAGTTCCACGAAACAGCTATGAAAATGGAAACCATCATTCTTACAATACATGATCAGAACTAATTCGTGACGTCATGATTGCAGTTGTCTCAAAATGGAAAACATTGTCACTAATTTAATAATTTAATACCATAAATTAAAACATAAATAAAATGTACGTACTAATAATTATTGCACTTGAGTCACCAAAAATACAAAAATCATGCACACGGATGTTGTGATTGCCCAAGCGAACAGTGGGTTTTCAACTTTGATTGAAGTCAGCGCAGATTAAATCATCCATCAAGAGATCAGCTGTTGTTTTAGAGATGCTCTTGCCAGGCCCCAGAATTTCGAAGGTGTCAAGCCCTTGGTGCAAGCTGTAAACCTCCAACCCATGTGCATTGAACACGACGAGCATTCGGCAATAGTCCACGCATACCTACGGTGAACGGTGAATGCAAATGCCAATAATGAAGCCAGGTGCTGTGAACATTGAGTCGAGTCGAGTGGTTGATATTTCACGGGGAGCATAGTTGAAGCAGAAGAAAGCAAAGAGGGAGAGAGTAAAGGGAGAGAAGAACCGAAAATGTATGAATAAAAATGGAAGTAAGACTTGTCAAAATATTTCTTTAAAGGTTAAGAATATTAAAGGTCGATAAAGGAAAAAAATGAAAAGAAAAGGAAAAGAGGGAAAAAAGGAACAAGCGAATAAACAAGAAGAAGATGCAAGGAAAGTGTAAAGAAGTGATGAAGAAGATATACCCTGGAAACCAGCTGTTTTCCTCTGAGGCTGATCCGCGCAAGCGCAAGCCTGTTGCCTTGTAGAATGTTACAGTCTCGTGAACATAGCCACCAGGATTCACATATGCAGCCAGAGGTCCTTTCACGGACAAACTGAAAAATTGTTAGCATAATAATTAGTCTGGCTGTAAAAATATCAAAAATGCTAATAAATAATGCAAGTAATAAGTGTGTTTTGTATTATAAACGGGTGGTAATTTTATCAAGAGGCAAGGCAAACAAAAGTATTAGCTAAAGCATTAAATACTTAAGGAAATACAGTAACAACGTTACACGTAAATTCAGCAATGAAGGTCCAAAAGCTAACTATGACCACGCGATAGCAGACTTCTATTCTCTATCAGAAATAGCTTTGTCGAGATTGTAACTCTTACAAAGAACCGAAAAGATGTTGAGACACACCGAGTCTACTTAGGTAGGGCATACGATAGCCTGTCTTGTCTCTGCTTAAGCTGCCGAAAATTACTATAGGAAACTAAGTTAGTTCACATACCTGAAAAGTTCCTTTTTGTTTGTGATGGAATTCCCACACTCCGCACAATAGAGCCCGGAATACTAAAAACAGAATGATCGAAGAAATTAAAGTTAATCTAATGTACCTTTATGGTACAGTGGAATTTTGTTGGGAATGACGTTGTTCGCACCCAGACCTCCCACAGGCCACATGCCGACCGGTTTTGAGGAGGCGTTCGACTGCTCCGATCAAGAACAGTGATTTTGCTTTAGCTTTTCACATTTGCTGCTAAACTTATGTTTTGTTCATTAATATAAATATAAAAAATAGAAGACGTAGAGCTCAGTGTGTCTCTTTCTGCTCAATACACAACAAATTTTACTATCTGGAACCTCAAAAAGCATCGAAAGCTCCGGTCCACACAGCTTGTCCAATTTTAGTCGAAAACCTACCCACTGTGTAATGGTAGATAGGGACGTTAAAACGGGCTTATCTTCGAGGCTCCAGTAAGAGGGGACTTAATAAAGCTTTTACTGTATTACAGAAGATCATAAAAGCAAAGTATAGCATTGTTGTAGTGATTGCTGTTGTATATAAATAGAATATACCTTTCTGATTATTTCAAGCTGTCTTCGCAAACGAATGGTGCTGCAGTCGATTTCAAGCAGTGTGTGGCGAAGTATGTCGTCCAGAGGTAGATTCGCAGTTAGCCATTGAGAAAATTCTAGAAAACAGGACAGCGATATTGGACAAAACATAATATCACAAGGCTTGTGTGGGAAAGTAAGAGGCTTTGAGATAAGAGCCTTTGGAATTGGTTGCCATGCCAGACAAACAAATATTCTTCAAGGATTATGCAGAGATAAGTCAAGAACAAATGTAACTTTTACCATTTGGGTCAATTGGGAGGTTTTTAACCTCGAGGTTTTTGTTCCAGTTCCTAATCTCATTCATTAAAAGATCCATCATATAATACTACAAGAGAATAGAACAACGTTGCAAGTTCGGACTGCAAGGAAATTATAAGTGAAAAAACTACCAATTCAATAGAACCAAATAATTAGATGATACTGATGATCAAATGTAGATTAAAACTCTGACTGACAAATTCTTGCACAACAACATTATCTAGACGGCACTGTCTTCATTACATTGATAACTGTAAACCAAACAGCTGACCGCAAATTTAAACTAAATGGCTATACAATTAAAATCTTGATGATAATAAATACCCGGAGGAATAGCACACGAGCTTAAGCTACAAGTGTACACCGGTAGCATAACAATTAAATGGCATTGGAGTAAGTGCAAGAAAAAATGAGACCTTTTCCAAAAGGGTGGGGGGGGGGGGAAGTGCCTCGATTCTCATGGCTCCGAACTGGCTACGCTTGGTTTGAGCTTCATTGATATTGTCGTAATGTTATCGTTATGTCTCCTTTTTTGGTCGTTGTCTACATTTTGAAATTACTGTAGAGAAAAACTATCCATTCCATTGCTGTCATCATGAGCAGACTGTATTTGGAGAACGAATGTGATAGCACAATTCCTAGCTATATTCATGTTTCATATAGATAGAGCAATATATCAATACTCACTGGATTGTATTGATGATAAACCCAATATGGAAACGCACTGATACTTGTTCTAGCAGTCTGCAAATAAAAGATATAAATAGATGAGGTATAAGGACATACTGAATACTAAGTGAATGAATGAATGAATAAATGAATAAGTGGATAAATAAACGAACGAAATGAGAATAAAATGGGAAAATGTATTTCAATTCAAAGCGAATTGCTACGTCACGGGTGTCCGCCAATAGAGATCAACTGTACATCGTAATCAGCGTACAGTGGAAGAATGTCATGTTAAAGCAATTAATGAAAGGATAGGTTACGACTAGAGGTTCCAAAATCAGCATGTACATACGTGTATATATCTATTTATAACAACATCAGCATGTAATATACCTTTACATTGGTTTTTGGAAAGAACTCTTGCCACCTTCTTGCACCATTCTTCCACTTGGAACTTGCAGCTGTCCACTGTTCTTGTGCCATCTTGCTGCTCGCAAAATTTGGTTTTCTTTTGCAATTACAAACTAACGTGTCATTAGGAATTACTGGTAGGTTACTGTCATTGAGAATCTTCACTTTGCCCATTATGACTCTATGATGTGGATAGAAACAAATTGTGTGACTTTTATGTTGCAAGGAGCTCTACCAGGCATATAAATACAGCACAACAGCAGAAGAAAAGAACACAGAGGTTATGATACAAAAAACAGAGGAAAAATGAATTATATTAACAGAGAAGCCACTAAAGAACACAGCCAATTCACATATAAATATGAATCTTACAGTCATGTTCCTCTACATTAATACATGCTTTTTCACAAGAAAGCACTTTATAAGATAGCAGTACTCTGCTCGTCAAAGAGCCAAGAAAGTTCAGTACTGAATTTTTGAAGCTTAAACTTAGTGTTGAAAATTTGAAGAAGAAATTGCCATATCAATCAAGATATAATGTTAAAAAGGTTATTGATAACATTGCACTGTACTTCCATCAACGCAAATGCTTTGTAACATGGAAATTGCTAATTATTACTAAGATAGCCTAAAATTGGGAAATTGCTAGGAAAGTTTGAGCACTGCTCTGAAAAAACCTTCTATAAAAAGCCGTATAATATAAATCTAAGAGGCAGTAAGCAGTGCTTCTTAAGTGAATATCTAAGGAACAATTTAATTTTCTCTTTTGCCAAGCTGAACTTCCTCTCCTTCATATTGCTGCTAGAATTATCTAAGTATTTAAAAAAATGAAAGTTATACTCAACCCGTCAAGCTGTCGTTTGCTTTCCAGCACACGGAATCTCTGCCTGCCCTCAGCTTTTATCCTCATTGTAGATATACCAAATTCAATCTCTTCCTTCGCTGAGAATATCTCCGCTGTAGTGCCAATTGTTGCAGGCTGGGGTCTTGACAGATTTGTTCTATCTCGCCTGTAGAGAAAGGTAGCATGTATAGTAGCATTGTTAGCATGGTTGACAGCAGCATCCTAAAAAATTGATTTAAAGACAAAGTAAAAAATATTGGCCACCCAGCTCTTCACTTAGATTGGGCACTTTAACTTTAACTTTAACGCTACTACTGAGCATCGCCAATAGCATTTTGCTCAATCAAATAAAAATAAATTAAATTGTCCACTGCAAAATGTGAAGATGGGAAGGAACTCACTTATCACCAGCACTTATCACCAGCACCAGCACTTATCACCAGCACTTCGTTCATGTAACAAGACCTTAGGCATAGTAAAAGCTTAAGCTTTTAACTGTTCAAACTGGAGAAAATATATTTCAAAAATGAGGAAACAATGTCCCAAAATACTGAGATAATCTATTGGAAGAAGAAGCATGATGTCTCTTCCAAAGGGATCTGAATTTTAGTTCGTTACACTAGGCTTTGTTATATAGATAGTTCAAATTCTGAAGACCTAACACTGTAGCTTTCTTCTTCTGCAGTGATTTAGATAAGTAATTGTGACTGACAAGTGATTTAAAAGCTCTAAAAGTCAAGTCTGAGATTTCAAAAAGTTCTGCATTACCTGAGATTCAGCAAGCCAAAAGTCCTATCCGCTTGAAGCACCTTTTGCATCATGGATACTGACTGTAAAAGCAAGTTAAAGCTTGAATTAAAGCATGCTTAGGTAATAATTTTCTTTCTTCACTTTGTTTTACAAACTGTGATGATTCAAAAAACTGATGGCTGCAGTATTACTGCTCTGTTTAACTTATTTATCTTTTCCTTTATTTATTTAAGTAATTATTTTTGTTTAATTTGCATCAACAAAAGTCTTCAGTATTGAAGTTGTTGATAAACATCGTAGAAGTAGAAGTAGAAAAGCCACCTTAAGTTTTACCTGTGGATTGAAAATGTGCAGTGGTAAAATTTGTCCAGGTACTAGTGTTACATCAGGTAAGAGAAGCAGAGGCATTCTGATGATCTCATCTGCACAATGAATTGTTCTTCCATGTAATTCCTCCATTTCGTCTCCCAGATACTTCAAGGTAATAGGTACTTCACATTAATAATCAGGATTTCATAGAATAGATGAAAGTGATTCAAGTTAGTATATAATATTATAATTCTTAGGTATAGTGACAGGAACTATCAACTGGCTTCAAGCAAGTTCGGATCTTTTTCATACATTTTGTTTGACTGATACACATTATAATCTGAAGAATGTTACTGTTTATTCAATATATAATAGCCATCGGCAAAACATTAGATAGGTAGTAGTGTCTCTAAATCAAATAATTACTACTTACTGAGTGAGTTATTGGCAAGGACTTGTCAAAATCGACACGCTCTCTTGCATTTCCTTCATCTTCACTGCTTGATGATGATTCTAAGAAGTTAGTTCGGTAAACATTGAATGTCATAATTTAAAAAGCAAATTAAATTTAAGCATTAACAGCACTGCACAATGCTACTTAATTAAATGTAATAATAAAAACTAGCCTGGAGAGTGTAAGTTTAGTTCTGCGTCACGATCAAGTATCATCCATCCATGTAACTCCTCGATAATATCCTCTTCTTCATCATCAGAAGAAGATGAATCGTCAGCAACATCGTCTTCTTCGTCCGCCATTTTCAATTCCAAAAAACAATAATAAACATTTTACATGAAGTATTTCAATCCTAAAACAAGGGAGTTGAGTTCGAGTTCAGAAAATTAACATTTCCATTGTGACGCATAAATTATCTTACGTCACAATAGATTAATCAATTAAGTGAAATTAGTAAAATCAGTAACATTTAACAAAGTATAACTTTAGAAGTTTTGCGAACTAGAAGTAGCACATTGGAAGATAATTTAATATTATTGAACCATAAAAAGTTGTCTAAAATGGACAGACCTCTTTCCGGAGAATCAAGTGATGGCTCAGGATATTCCAGCCCAACAGAAATTTTACAGAGTCAACAAAGTGCTGAATTCTTGCTCATCTATACCGAGGATGTTGATGGTGATAGCTCCGCTCACAGTTCTATCAGACTAAAAACTGTAAGTCTGAAGTAAATTTTAATTTTCGCTCGAACATTTGGGAACGTAAATGCACACGTGGTGGAACCTTTAAATAACGCACACCTATAGAGCCAGTGTCACTGTACTTTGCGAGAAGGGGCGTGATCAAACAGTATTGTGTTTGAATGGTACATATAAGTTGAAAATCTGGTTGAATGAGAATGAAAAACTCGCTCAAGCCAATTAGAGTTTGATTTATTGACGTTCAATTAAAGGTATTAGCAAGTATAGTAAATTAACAAGTGCAAGGCATAAGCAAAAATCGATATGTTCCACTTATATCGAAGAATACGAAGGCTGTAATATTAAGCAAAAATCGATATGTGCGACTTATATCGAAGAATTCGAAGGCTGTAATATTTCTTCTGTTGACTTATTGATGTTCAATTGACATGGCTCTGATATTTTCTGGAACAGGAAAACATTATTTCCTTGCAGAGATATGTCCGTTGTAGCTTAATATGTGTTCAATTCCAGGCGCAAGTGTTAAAGTAAACTGCAAATTGTTAAAGTGAATCAACTCCACTCCAATGTGTAAATTATCATGTGTCAGTTATTAGATGACTTTTTTTAGGGAAAAACAGAGTCGATGTCCAGAAGTAAAGGCAAACTCGAAGATCAAATGAATCACGATAACCTCGAAAGATTGCAGGAAATCTTTGAAGTGAGCTTTTTAGTTTTCTTAACCATTTTCATTATAATATTCAGGATTAGTTAGACAACAAAGATTCCAGAACATTGTAAAGAATTGCGAAATAAAAGTTACCCAACCTCTATCGTGTATTCATTTTGAAGCAAGCTGATGAAGATTGCGGAGGAGGTTTGGATATTGAGGAATTTGGTAAGGCCATGAAGATGGCTTTTCAAAACGAGGTAAGAAGCAGATTAATGCACAAGTGTTAAATCTTCAAATACAAAACACCACCTTCCAACCTTAGAACATTGTTCTAAAATGAAGATGTAGTGATATCGGTTGGGAATGTAATGGTATTTACAAATATCTTCTTTGCAGTTGGATGACAAGCAATTAAACATGTTGTTTATGAAAGTGGACACGAACTGCGATGGAACGGTTGATTGGGTAATCATAACATTAATGATAATAAAAATAATGATCATTATGCTACAATGAGAAGTCATCCAAAATTCACGAGCTATGATGAATGAAGCTCAGCCAAAGCTTATTCAAAGCTTAATAAAAAGCTTGGATGAGGCCCAATTGAAACTTACGTTAGGGTAACATGAAGCTTTTTCAAAACCTTTGCTACTTGGAGCTCACTTAAAATCAAGCTTAAGCTTATTCGAAGTCCTGGGTACTAGTCTATTTGAAGCTTAGCCTGCATGAAGCCCATGCCATTTGATGCTTAGTTCGAGCTTACACACAAAGCTTAACACTTACTTGAAGCTGATTTGTAGCTTGACTGTGTGCATGCTTTCGTTTTGAAGGAAGAATTTTGCGACTACATGCTTTTGGAAAATCAGCAAAAAGACAGCATGAGCAGAGATGTGAATGAGGTGAGTGATCTGCCCTGAATTTAAACTGAATTCTTTTACCCCATTTCGCAAAAGACTTCCAGTTTCAATTTAGGAAATTAGGCATATTTCAAGGTATTTATGACACAACTATCGCTACTATAAAAACGTGAGCTATTACTAATTAACCCATACCTCTTTTCTTAAAACATTTTGCAGCTGCCATTTCCCAACACAGCAAGAGAAATCCCAAGGTATGGAAAAAACTTTCGCAACTGATAGTCAGTATCACTATCGACAAGTTATGCTTTGCCTAATAAAAACATTGCTCTTGGAGCAGAGAACAGGTCGTTGTTTTACCACTACCAGGTAGCCCGCATAATACAAGTGGCACAGCAATAGGCTAAGACTTAGTAAGAGGCTATGTTAACTTAATACGAGGCTACATTGCATAATATTGCCTTTTGATTTCCTTCAGTCCACATCACGATACGTTAATAAGCTTGACTTACTTACCTTCGATCGGGTTGAGCCACGCCAACGTTGACTTGAGTGACGATCTTGACACGGGCAATGGCCGTTATGTTTCGTGTAGTAAAGATGGCATGCTTGTCTTATGGAATCTGGAATTTACATCTCAGCGAACGATTCTGGTAAGTAATTCATCCATGTCTGCTGATTGTGATTATTGGGTTAATGTTAAATAAATCAGCTGCTTTTTAGAGTCTATAACTCATATCTGTTCTCAAAAAGAATCAAAAAGAGCTATATCTTGATTGAAATATCCAATCATTTCACCATGATTTAGCTACAGCCAATCTGTTTGTAAAGATTTAGCTACAACCAACCTGTTTGTAAAGATTTAGCTACAACCAATCTGTTTGTAAAGATTTGGGTACGCCTCATCTGTCCGCCAACAAGCCTTAACTACGCCTCATCTATCTTGCTGCATTGCCATTAGATTACATCGATATTCAACAATAGATATTGACTTTGTGATCATCCATCCCCCACTCCTAGCTTGGTGACATCCATTCATCTACAAACAAGACGAGACCCATCTGGGTGACAGGTGTGGTCAGCTTGGCCAATGTCAAGAAACTGGCCGTATCTACAACAGAAAGAGATGTATGTAAGTGCCTAACCAACTGCACGTGCGTTTAAAAAACAAGAACCTTGAAATAATATCGAATTAAAACATCCACAGACCTTTCTCAAGTATATTTTCATGTAATTTTCTTCAGCCATCTTCGACTGCTCGGGAAATAACTTTGAAAAACAATTCATGATAACAGGAATGGAACACAGTGTCGTTTGCATGGACTATTGGTCAGTTCCTCATTCAATTTTCATATCATATTACAATTTAATAATCTTTGTATACGGTAGTTAAAGAAGTATAGCAAGTATAACGATGTATAATACAATAGTGATCGCTAGAGCTCATGCAATGTTGAACGTGTTGAATACAAAGTAATGAGTCAATAAGTGACACTAGTAATGCTACCCTCATAGTTTAGCAGTCTTACAAGCATATAAAAACACGGCAAAACTTGTCAACGCTAGTATATCGTGCTTAAATCTGTAATAGAGACTTTATTATTGTCCTAGGTACAATCCACGCGATCTGAATGAAAGTAAGCTGTTACTTGGCGACATGGGCGGTGGCATTACGTGCATACTTTTTAGTGAAGCAACAAGTGGTCTGTTTGATTTGAATATTGGCAAACACAATGTCCTTTCCAACAGTAAGTACAAACAGCGTTTCACAAACGCACGCAAAGGTAGTGGATATTTAATAACGGTCCTTGATAGTGTCTGGTTGGAAAGCTCGAACCAATGACCTGAGCTTATAAATTAGTATTCGAACCAATTACTTAACACAAACACAACTATGATGTTACTACAGTGAAATGGGATAATTTGCACCACAAAGCTCCACATTAATGTTTGTTTACTTTCGTTTTCACCCAGCATCGTTCCGGCAAATAAACTTTCGAGAACTTCTTAAAGTTCAAAACCAATCAGTGAAAGCTGTCAACCTGAAAGTAAGACTCTTCACTCTATTCTTCCAAAGAGACAAAAGCCACACCATGTTTTCGGGACGCCTCCACCATTAATTAGCATCATTTTATATCTATTTATAACAACATTTTCTTTCGTGTACAGAGCCTACACGGTGACTGGGTGAAAAAAGTCAAATACATCCCTAACTTGCATAGCTTCATATCGTGTTCAAGTACATGCACAACATCCTTGTATCTTGGAGATATAAATAGAAAGAAAATGTAAGCACGCATGCCCAACATTCATTTATCTCATTATTGTAAAAACTGACAATAGAAATGTTCTTTCCATGTATCTCCTGCTCACAAAACATCGGGTTTTCTGTACATTCAGGAAATCATACTTCAAAGTTAAGAAAGGAGTGTATACGTTCGACTATGACAAGGACAACAATGTGATAAGTATGTTTGGATTTGCTTGATTTATTGAAAATCACTTCACCCTATTTTTGCGACCCATGTTTCTCAAAAGAAACTCGATTCCTCCTTTCAAAACCAATGTACAACGGAGTAGAGGATGGAGAGAGCAACTAAGTAGCAACCATCTTCTCGCTTTTCTTCACATCAACATGGGAAGTAACAAAGGTTTATGTTCGCTTTCATAGTCACGGGAGGTCCAGATCGAATCATCAGACTGTGGAACCCTTATGTGACAAACAAAGCAACTTCAGTAAGTGAGATTACGTATGAATTTAAAGACACGTTGCTTGCGAATTAGAGAAGAACCTTCGTCAGTATATTCTTGTATCAATTTATTCGATTTTCAGATGCTCAAGGGTCATTTAGCTCCGATCGCAAAAGTAATCATGGACAGTGCACATCAGCAAATCATCAGCATTTCAAAAGACAAGGTTAACAACGCTAAAACATAAAAGCAAAGTGCTTTACGACTCAAAGAGCAATTATTGTTGTGCACCCCTCTCGCATTCTTCAAATGATTCCCATGGAAAAGATTTGAAGAGCAGATTACTGTTAACATGTTAAAGAAGCAAAAAACCCTTTATGAGATTATGAGAGCTCTCGTTTCTAGATGATCAAAGTTTGGGACATGAGAGATCAATTGTGCATTCAAACGATCCCTTGTCGACTTGTTGACATTGGCACTCATCCCATAACCACTGCTTGTTATAACAAGAAGCAAAAGACACTTTTAATCGGAGGAAATTCGGTACGTACCACAACATTAAAATATCCCCTGCACCTCATCCCCTAAAATACACAAACAAAGCAATACAGCAACTGAAATAGCGTCATCATTGCTAATACAGCACCGCAGAGATTCGACGCACCTGTAATGCTAACATAGCCTCGTATTAAGTTCAGCCACATTTCGTTGTTGACGCAGATCGCAGTGCTGG
This sequence comes from Sanderia malayensis, assembly GCA_013076295.1. Lineage (NCBI taxonomy): Eukaryota > Metazoa > Cnidaria > Scyphozoa > Semaeostomeae > Pelagiidae > Sanderia > Sanderia malayensis. The sequence goes on along the minus strand of RQOL01000616.1, from coordinate 6,152,342 downwards.
AGAAAAATGCGAGAAGTGAGAGCACAAAAGCTGATGACGCATTCAAAAGTCATTGCCAACCATTGTGTGCTGCTCTCTACAACGATCTGTTTAACCAGGTAGGAACTTTAAAGAACATAAACGCCTTTCTCGAACAAACGCCAATATAAGCGTATAATAACCTCTCTCGAATAGATGCTAAGGAATCTGACAAGCGCCCTGAGCGTTTATCTTCGTTTATCGCCTATTTTATTGTATGATGTGCATTGCGTTCACCAAGGTTGTGAGTGCAGATCACGATTCGGTTGTGAACGTTTGGCAATTGGAGACTGGTGAGAAGTCGATTATGCTCAAAGTTGGCCCGGATGGAGTTGAGGTTACGGCGATCTCATTCGACCAGACGAAAAGGAGACTAATTACTGGCACAAGAGACGGCACAGTTAAGGTTTGGAACTTCAACAACGGTGCTTGTCTCAGGAAATTACATGCAGCAGATAATTGCGAGGTATGATAAAAAAATGTGTTTGCCACTCTTCTCACAAATGAATCTGAACACCAGCTAATCCGCATTTTAAGCAAGCATAACTGAACAATGCCGCCCAGACACGATTACATGCCTCTATTCAAGCACTACAACGTGTTACATTTTCAGAAGTATGACAAAAGATATTAGTTTGTCTTTGAGCTTAGGTTGCATACCAGTGAACATAAGTTAACAAAACTAAAACTAATAATCAAGGTACAAATGTAATGGTTAAGGCGGGTTTACACGGTCGTTTTTTGCCAACATTTTTTTTGATATTGGACTGCGAAGCTGAAGAAGGATCGTGTAAATGGCCAAAATTGTTGGCTGGGCATGCTGTTTTTAATCCGCTTATCTGTTGTTAATCACCCATCGTTGTAAATTTTATTTTGACTCAAGGTCAAAATAAAATCGCTCCATCATTTTTTTTCAAAGACGCCGACAATGCCTGACGTCATGTTTGACTAGGAGGGTTTCGAGAATCACAAAGTTGGGGTGAAATAAGAAACACTAGACCTTTAATTTGCTTTTTCATCAACAGAACAAACAGGAATACTAAATATTCAGGTAAAATATAACAGTTTATACGCAAAAGGTTTTTAAACGAAAAATCAACAAGTGAATATAGCAACACAAGAACAACAACTGAAGAACATATCTACGAGAAATTTATACTATAAACACTTCCATTGCCATGGAACCTGTCCAGGCCCAAAAAATGGTCTGCAAATGTCTGTCGAACACTTTTTACAGAGGCCTTGGTATTGTTGCCTTTGGATCTGGGAGGTAAAGGCTGAAGGCATGTATTCGATTTCGCTTGTCTCCATCGTCGTTCGATAACAACGTTGCAGAACATTTTTTGGGCCTGGACAGGTTCCATGGCAATGGAAGTGTTTATAGTATAAACTTCTCGTAGATATGTTCTTCAGTTTGAATTGTGTTGCTATATGCATATATTCACTTGTTGATTGTTCGTTTAAAAACCTTTTGCGTATAAACTGTTATATTTTACCTGAAAATTTAGTATTCCTGTTTGTTCTGTTGATGAAAAAGCAAATTAAAGGTCTAGTGTTTCTTATTTCACCCAAACTTTGTGATTCTCGAAACTCTCCGAGTCAAACATGACGTCAGGCATTGTCGGCGTCTTTGAAAAAAAATGATGGAGCGATTTTATTTTGACCTTGAATCAAAATAAAATTTACAACGATGGGTGATTAACAACAGATAAGCGGATTAAAAACAGCATGCCCAGCCAACAATTTTGGCCATTTACACGATCCTTCTTCAGCTTCGCAGTCCAATATCAAAAAAAGTGATGGCAAAAAGTGATCGTGTAACCCGGCCTTTAGAACTCACGAGGCGTGCTAATCACATGATGTTAATGTCCTCGTGATGTTAATCATCTAATGATGTTCATAATCATAATCATAATGTAAATTACAATTCTCAACACAATGTACCTCTAAAGTCAGCCACATTGTAAATACTCTAACAGTAGCACAAAAGCAAATTTTGAATAAATCTTTGTTATTCGTTCTTGCACGAATAGATTACTGGAATAGTGTGCCCGAAACAGAAGATTGTTTTCGTCGGTTGGAACCAAAAAGTTTTAATCTGCAGGTAAAACATAGTAGCTATACCATCTAAATGAAACAATTAAGTTGATAAAACCATTCATTAAACATGCCTACCAACGCTTCATCAACCATGATAAAACTCGACAAAAGAAGAAAAGCTTCACTCATGGTAATGTGAATATCAACGGAGGAAACCAATCCAATTTAGACATGGGCACAGATTGAGTGTACCACTGGTCCTCCGAGATCAAAACACTGCAGACTTTGCCAAGTGTGCCACTTTATACTATACCACCTTGGTTTCCATAGAGATGCAAGTGGAGCAGAAGAAGAGGAGCCAAAAGTAATCAACAACTTGCACAAAGATGACATCATCGGAGTTGACGTGTACAATTCGAGCCTGGCAACAACAGCAAGCTACGATGGAGCAATCAGCGTGTGGAGTCTGGAAACTGGTCACGTCTATTGCTCATTCAATGTCAACAGTGTTAAAGGGAGCAAGAAATACCAAGGTTAGCGGCTCGGCTGATTCTGTTGATTCTGTAATGACCAAGGGTCAGCAATAGAGATTCATACATGCACTTCATGTTGCATGTTGGTTGCAAAACATGCAACAACAGGTATCACTATTGGTGGTGTATATCACATAGTTAGCGGCGGGGTAATTTTTCGTGAAATTTCAACAATCTTCACATTTACTTGATGGGTATTCTTTTTTACCAACAGCAGCTAAAAATCTTACCAATGAAAAATCAGAATTACCAACCTTGAACCAAGTGCCACAATGTAAACAGTTGTAAACCAATGACAGCAAAGGGACATAGGGCCTGGGTTCGAGGTTGCAGAATTACTGATAAACTCTTCATGAGCCCCTTCAACACACCGCTATAAAATATCATTACGCTTCTTCTCGTGTGAAGGTTATTTGGACAATCAAAACTCAGAGGAGTCTGGCGAGATTGGAGAGTCATTGTTTCCTCCAATATCAAGGGAGAACAGGCCCACGAAACAGAAAGAGCCTGCGACGACAAGTGGTGATCAGCCTTCAACAACAAAAAGACCATCTTTACAACGAGGCAAACCAGGCCAGACGCAAAAGCCCAAAGAGGATCTACTTAAACACGCCAACCAGCATCTCTCTGTTGAAAAGGTGGGTGAGTTAGTTCATAAGTATGTAAAGAAGTCAACAAGTCAGTGAGTGAAGAAGTAAGTTAATAGGAGAACAAGTGAGTGAATAAGTAAGTGGGTGAGTTGGTGTGAGTGAGTAAGCGAATCTCCTTCTGCCACGCTCTCGTACATAACATGCACCAAAAGCATACTCCAAATTTCACAGGTGATGTTCCTGAAACAACGAGAGCATGGCAGAGAAACAGCCACGCTTCTGTCAAGCGCCGGGGGTCTAATTCAAGCCTGGAGCGTTCATGGGGGAGGGCTGTTAGGCCAATTTCATGCTACAAGTAGCACCGAAGAAACCGTTCTTACCATGGAAACCGACAGGCAAAATCTCATATTGATCAGCGGAGACAGTGCTGGATATCTAACGGTTAGTAATGCAAAACATGATGCTTTAACTAAAAAATGTGCATAAATTGGCATTGTGCTAGAAAAATTTGCATTACCTTATTACTGTAAAAAATTACTGCAAAAAATTGTACATAACTTTACGTCATAGTAAACTAGTTCATATATCTTGACATGTATGCATGCATGTCTTCAAGCTATAGCATAGAGACACACTTCAGTTATTAACTACCAGTTTGTTTATCAAAGGTATGGGACATTTCGAGCTATGCAGTGAAAGAGAGAATAACCGAGTCTCCGATACCAGAAGTAAAGAACGACAACTTGAGCTCGCTTATCAGATCGAGGCTGCTTACACCGGGAGGCTTGTCGAGTGTCGGCAGACCACTCAACAGTAATAAAAAACCAGGTGGATTCTCCAAGCTAATGGGAAATCTGACATCAAAAGTCAATACAGACCCCCCTCCAAAGATTGTATCTTTCAGGTACGCGTCTATTGATGTTGTTGTTTAGAACGGGGGCTATTCGCACAGTCAATCCACACGTATAAACAATCGTGACAATTTATTGTTTGAAAACAATAGATTGCTTTCGTATTGTCTTCTGTAAAAAACAAAATGTAGTCTCTCTTGCATCTCTGCTTCTTGTAAATGCGGAGATTAACTACGATGCTATTGGTTTTTCTTCCAATCCTCGCAGACGTTTGCATGAAAGGCCTTCCATTTACAATGCCAATATTGTTGCGATTGTTGTTGATGTTCTTTATTAACAGAGCACACACGCAGAGTATCGTCAGTGTAAGCTATGCAGAAAAGAAACAGTTGATCATAACAGCTTCGACAGATTGTTGTGTACGGGTGTGGAACATTCACGGTAGATTTGTAGGTGAGCAATAATCTTCAAATTCGGCTGCCGATCAAAAACAGAGAGGATTGAAAATGATTGGGGGAAAAATGACTAAGTTACTTCATTACCGTAAATCCTCGAATAAGCCCCCAACTTCGAATAAGCCCTCTCCTCAAATAAGCCCCCATCCTGTGCAAGGATATTGAGCAAGTTGTGTCTGGCAAGTTTAAAACAATACCTTCATAGATTGGCTGCATCGTATAGCTTTTATTTTGCTTAATGTTGAACAATAATCAGGCTAAAATTTCGTTTTTGCAAATAAGCCCCCGGGGCTTATTCGAGGATTTACGGTAATTTCCTGGTCTCCTAATTGCTTAGCCTGTTGGAGGCACAATTGAAGATGAAGGACCTTTTTACCCCATTGACCCCCCCCCCCAACTTTCGCATTGCTCTCTCTCTCTCTCTCTCTCTCTCTCTCTCTCTCTGTGATACTAATCGTGAGTGCATGCTTAATGTATGAAGCTATCAACTTGCCCCCAACTTGCAGGTACATTCGGCCAGAAAGCTCCTTGGACACCCCCTGATCTTGTCAACAAGCCAAAAGGTCCAAAACGCGTCCCAGCCGATATCCAGCGAATTGCATCGCCATCCACGCTTAAAGTCATGACTAGCTCCAGCTCACGTTGAAAGTAAGTTGCAAGTACGCAATAATCCTCAATTTAATGGTCTCCTAATCTAAGCAAAGCATACATGAACTGCCTTCAAAGGCATGCATTTATTCCGTTGTACAATATCGTTGCATATATGTTATACAGTGGAACCCACGTCTTATGGCTACCTCTTTAGATATTACGACCGCCTCTCCAGGACGGTCACCTCGTTATTAAAACCACCTAACTAGGACGGTTGCCTCGTTATTACGACCACGTTTTTGGCAAACATTTCCTCCTAACAAAACAACCATAAGGTATCATTGCCCGTTCGTGTAAACGAGGTTCGATTGTAATTGCAAGATTAGTAAGGCCGCAAAATCAAATAGTGAATGTCTTGTGTTGATCACGCAGATTCCCTACGAATGTGATGCGATTTCTCACAACGACTGGACGTCGTAACTCCACTTTCCCGCAAATATCCAAGTCGGGTGGAAAAGCAGCCATCGAAGCAAGCAAAGAAAGCCTCGAAGAAGAGCAGATGCAAAAGGGGCTGAAAAGCGCCATCGCGATGCAAGTGCACCAAAAGGACATTCTCGGCAAGAACTACACGCCGAAAAACCGACACAAGATTCCACCCGCAAACGTCCGACAAAGAATGGTACAAAACCAGTGCGTCGTATACGCTTCGCTGCCGTGCACAAGACTTCGCGAGATCAAAGAGCCCGACGTTCCACAGGTGGTGCTTGCCAAAAGAATGTGGCTTAAATCGACGACGAACGTGAACAATAATCCAAATACAACGCGACACGCAAGGCTTATGATGCACAGGTTTCGTCGCGAAGGGTCAGTGTCTCAAAATAACGCCTTCGCAAGGCGAACGTCAATGCTGCGAGGACACAAAAGTTAACTACGTGTAGACGAAATCTGTTTGTTGAGTTAAAAAAATTGACATTTTGTCATTAGTTAAATATTGTATGCATGTATCTATGCATAAGGTGTATAATGTTGTTTGTGTGCAGTGTGTACACAGTCTGTGAATTAAAAATGAAACTAAATTTGATGGAATGTTTGTTTCAACAAATACCTAAAAATATTGGCTAAAAAAGGGCTACTTGCAAAGCTATGCATTATTCAAATACAATTGACTTTTTCTTTATATGGTCTAGAGCTTGTAAATTTTAGAAAACTTGCACAAGTCTGAGCAACATTTGCTTCTGGATGGTTTGGTACTGGCAGAGAGGTGCTTGGCATTAGATTGTTCAGTGTGACAAAATGAAGCAGAGATGAAACTAACCTCATTGATGATAATTTTTGCATTTCCTGATCCAAGTGAAGTTTTGGATTCAAGAGCCAGGAAGGGTTGGCCCCCCTCCATGATAATTTCCAGTCATATCTGCTTTGCTGAAGTCAAAGCCAGGATTCTAAAAAGTAAAACAAAATGCATTACATGACATATTAACATACTTGCTACACAATGAGAAGAATACCATGCGAACACATCTGGTTCAGCCTGATAATAATATGAATGATATTAAATATAGATAATATAATCTCCTCTAAAAGCATAGGAGAAAAAAATGATTTATTCATCTCACTGCTTCCTGATTCAAAAAATTCAATTTCAATAGGGCAAGAAGGTAGGACAAAAAATTCAATTTCAATAGAACAACCGTATTGAGCATCACATTCCTCTATGTTTTAAATACATCTACACTTACATGATACATCTAAAAGCACAGGATATCAACCCTAAGGAAACCTCATTTCAACCCTTACCGAAAACAGGAAGACCTGCAAGGCATAATGCCGATGGAAATAGTTTCATATCCTTACAGTACTGGAAACTCTTGATGGAATTTCATATAAGGTATTTAATAACATTTAAAACATAGAGGTTCAATGACCAATGTATGAAGAGAAAAGCTATACTGTGTATCATACTTCTCTTTGGAACCTCTCCAGGGTCAGTTTCTTCTCCATTTCACTGAATGTTAATGGATCAACCACAAAATCATCGATCAGCAAAGATCTCCAGCAATTAGCAGCATCCTTCTTGGCTTTCACAAGGTTAATATGCACCAATTTTCTATCCTCTGAAATCGAAAGCGATTTCCCAAATCAGAGAAGTGTTTCTGAAATAAGTTGCAGCAATTATTCCCCAGTTTGCAAAGTATGGCCAATTTCGACAAGATCTCGGGTGCGCCAACAGGCCTACAACGCGGGTGCGGGTGCGCCAAATCCCCAGATATTGGTTGGGAGCGCCACTCAGGTGCGCTATTCCAACTATTTTCTAGATGTTAACGTGCATTTAGGCCGTTTTGTAAAAGAATCCAGGTTCCGTGAGCCCTCCGTGAGCCCTCCGTGAGTTTGTTTAAGAATCCAGGAGCGTTCTGATACGATTATGATGCTAGCATTACTGTTAAATAGGTGTTTCCCAGTAATTAAAAGGGTGTGGTTTTCAAAACAATTTTGTCCAGGGGTGCCTCCGGCACTGATCTTGGGTGCGCCACTGCCATACTCTGCAAACTGGATTATTCCTATATATCTTTGACATAAGGTTTTACCTAATGTCCATATGCAGTCATCAGCTATCACATTTCCATACAACTCTCCCTGCAATAAAAATAATTACGCAGTCTTTCAGCCATAGTTTGCAAAATAACCCAGAATAACTGAATCTTCCATATCTAAACCAAAACAAAGTTATCAGTAAAAGGGGCGTGTCCTACCTGAAAAACAACAGTGTCTTTAACAATAAGAGAGATCTTTTTAAACTGTATGACACATTGGATCATTTTACTCACTGTACCCTCAGGCACGTCTACATAAATAATCACATCTTCAATAGTCTGCCCCCACTTGCCCCATGGGGTTGTACAGGTGACCAAACCGCTCCTCTCCTCAAAGCAATCCATTGGCAATGGTGATAATTTATAACATGTACCACAACCATTCGCTCTTTAAACCAAAATAAGGCTGACATCATTAAGAGGCTAGATTTCTTCGAATTTCATCATGCAAAGCTGAATGAATGAATAAGTTATTAGCACCACTTGCAGTTTATAAGAGTTTGCTTGGGTATCCCTTCACACAAACAGCAGGAAAAGAAATACGCCATAGTCTAAGAACATTTCTTTCAGCGAGTAATTTCTATTTTGCTGGTTCTTCTGCAGGAATGGCGGTGAGTGACTTTGATTATTGTCGACAAATTCCTGGGCCTAGACCCGCCCGACCCACGTGGTGCGGTAATATAATGCTTTGAAATCAATATACAGGAAAAGTGGCAATGAATGACTAATGCTTTATCAGTGTATTAATTCCAACTTTATTTCAGGAGCTTGAAAGAAAAAGCAAAGTGAAACTCAACACCCTGCTTGAAATCGAAACAGCCGTGCAGAAGAGGTGGGAGGAAGAAAAGGTTTTTGAAGAAAACGCCTACAAGGTAAGTACCAAGTATGAAGACAAGACCAATGGATATAAAATTTAACCTCGTAAAGCTCTGGCAAGACACATCTGAAAATCAGAATTATCACATGATTTAATTCACTCATATTTATCACACGTTCTTTCAGGAAGGAGATGAAAGTATAAAGTGAGCAACATCTTTTCAACTTTTTTGTTTTATTGAGAGCTGTTATACTTATTGCTGTTATACTTACTTATAATATTGACCATTACTAAAAAGTTAAAGTAAAATATCTAAATATGGTTTATTTTATATCTTTAATTGTTTTTCTAGAAGGGAGAAGTACTTTGTCACTTTTCCTTACCCTTACATGAATGGGAGACTTCATCTGGGCCACACGTTCTCTCTTTCTAAGGTAATTCCCAACAGGTTTTTCATTGCTTACAATTTTATTTGATTGTTGTCTTATGAACTACATTCAGCTTACTGTATTTGGTTTTGCAAGTGCAAGTTTTAGCTGGGAGATACATTTTTGACTGCATCATTTCACTTATTTAATTAACAACCTAACAATCTAGTTACATAGATAATATTTTATTGATTTTGATTGAAAATACCTTTGATTTTTATTTCCATGTCAATGATGAATTTTCTTGAAACAGTGTGAGGTAGGTCCTCGTTAATTTTTAAGTTTTTTGTAACCTTCTGTGTTATTAATTGGTGAAAATTTCATGGAAATTACTTTAATGTTTTCGGTTTTTAGTGCATTTGAAAGATACTGGGTTTCTCTTTTAGTTTGCTGTGGGATACCAAAGGTTAAAAGGAAAACAGTGCTTATTTCCATTTGGCTTTCACTGCACTGGCATGCCTATCAAGGTTTGTTCCTTTTATTCATTATCTATTTTTAATATACAAGTCAAATGCAAGCTATAATGTAATATGCCATCAACATTATTACAGGATATTACACTGCACATGCAGCAGTTTGAAAATCCTCTGGCTTGTTTCACAACTCAAATTGTTGTTTCCTAGACAAGCTCAAATCATAATAAAATGTTTTTTTGTCTCTTCAGCATTTGAAATTTTTGATCCTATAGTATTAAAGTACTTCTACGTTATTTTAATTTCTCACTAATGCATCTACATATATAAAGGATGTTTATAAGATCCTTTAATTATATTGTTAAATTGTTTTCATTTTCCACCTTCTGGTAGGCTTGTGCGGACAAGTTGAAAAGAGAGTTAGAAGATTATGGCTATCCTCCTGTTTTCCCTGTCATGGAATCAGATGATGCAGATGCAGTCAAGGTGAGCATCATTTCACACCTTTCGCAATCAACATTGAACTTACCTATATCTTTGAACTTGCCAAGACATTAAGTATTAGAACCAAAGATGTTGGGTTGCAATGAGTTATACAGATAGGTCTTGGTAAGTCAAATATACAGGGAATAAGAATTTTGTTTGAGTCATTGATGGTTAAGCAATAATGTGGGAAGTCAAAATTAAGAGAGACAAACATCAACATTGAAGTGGTATTGATGAGGCTTATTGACCACTTATTGAGACTCAGTTGTATTTGATAAACAACCTGTACATAAAATAAACAGAGATACACATCTGAGAAGCATGGTTATTTTTGTATTGTAGTAAATTGTCTTTTGCAACGAATGCTAACATTCCATGATGATTCTTTGTTTTGAGCAGATGAAAAGTAAAGTTGCTGCAAAGACTGGTGGTGCCAAACATCAATGGGAAATAATGAGAAGCATTGGCCTGGATGACGAGGAAATTCGAAAGTAAGTTTCAGAGCTGGCTGGTATTTATCGAACAAGTGCAGTGTAATCTATGTAGTTTGAGCCATCCAATATACTCAAACAATCACAGTTTAACAATTTCAATAGCTCGTACCCTCAATAACACATTAATCGGAACTCTTTTTCTGCCCTTTTGGAGAGCTTGGATGCTCTTTAATAACCCAATTACTTCTTACTGGAACTATTCAATTTAGTTCTTTAACTGACCAATTTATATAATTTTTTGGGTTCTCAAAATATTCAGATTCAATTACCAAGATAAATATCCAGATTCAATATCCAGATGATGGCAGCCTTTTGTGCCAGTGCAACTGCATGTTGCATTGAGGTTGGTTGCAATAACTGGGAAAATGCTCATATTAAACCAATGTTCCGTTGTTGAGATGTGCTAGTTGTAGAGAGGTGCCCATTGTGGAGAGGTACCCGTTGTAGAGAAGGTTCCATTGTAGAGACTTAGCCATTACGAAGATGTGCTCGTTGTGGAGATGTGCCCATTGTAGAAAGGTATCCGTTGCGGAGAGGTATCCGTTGCGGACAAGTGCCCGTTGTAGAGAAGGTTCCATTATAGAGATGTGCCCGTTGTAGAGAGGTGCCCGTTGTAGAGGTGTATCCATCAAAGAGTTTCCATTGTACTTGCACCTTTATGTTATTCACCTGTTATTGTTATTAGGTTTGCCAACACTGACTACTGGCTGGAGTATTTCCCACCCAAGGCGAAGAGTGACTTGGCGAGAATGGGGTTGAAAGTCGACTGGAGGCGATCATTCATCACCACAGATGCCAATCCGTATTACGATTCGTTTGTTAGATGGCACATGCTGTCACTAAAGGATGCTGGCAAGGTCAAGTTTGGTAAAAGGTACGTAACTACAGTCATTGACAAAAGGTCTTGGGAAAGCCAAAAATGTGCACTACTTTCCAATCACTCCCCCCCCTCTCCCATTGCAATGTTGCAGTTTTGGATGACAGGTGTATCAGGGAGTACTAAAAACCCTCTTCCAACATCGTCAAAATTGAATAAGGAGAAGGGAGTTTGTTTCTTCAGTACGCGCCAGAAGATATGCGGCGAGAAAGACTGTCTCACGCCTTATGATGGGGATTGTAGCATACTGCTTAATCTTTGATCAAGTGCAACCTAAATCCTGTTAGTGTTGAACTATGTGCGCAGTTAAACCTGGATATTTTTACTACCATTAAGCTTAAAGCCATATAATGTATTTGACATGTTTCTATTTTTGTAGATTTTGACGTCACTTGACGACTTGCTATGTTTGTGTTTGATCATCATTGATATTTCGAAGCCTAGATGGCACGAGAAAATTTCTTACCATCAGCATATTGCCCAACATGCTGAGGCTCGACGTATTATTACTAGTTTGTACCTATCAACTTGCAATTCGTTATTTTAGGTATACTATCTACTCACCGAAGGATGGCCAACCATGCATGGACCACGACAGACAGTCTGGAGAGGTGATTTTACTATTTTCATCATGTTTGCGACCCCCGGAAAAATTCCGTGTTGCATTGCTTTTGACTGGCTGAATGATAGGACACATGGGGGTAATGCAAGCATTGATTCCACTGAGTTTTTCTTGTTCTTGCAGGGAGTTGCTCCTCAGGAATACACTTTGATCAAAATGCAGGTTCACGAACCTTACAAAGGAAAATTCAGGTGAACCGACATGCAGTTATCGTTTCTCATTGAAATTCTGAGTATTTGTAATACAAAAAACTATTGCAACTGTCAAAGACTATAGTTAACTTTTGGTTAACTACGCATACTATATATCAAATGCATGCTATAGTCTTTGAAAGTTGCGTCAATATTAGTTAATTGTTGATTAATCACATAGTTAACTAAGTCATAGTCAACTTGCAAAGTATTGTTCTTTCGGACGACTCTTGTTGGCTTTCAAAAACATGCTAGAGTTGAACATCAACTTTAAGATTAGTAATTTTTCGATGTCTATGATTTATCCTTAAGCAAGCAGTGGAAGACTATCGCTAGTGTTTAGTATAGAATACGTTAATATTACTTTATGTCTTTGCTAGTCTTTGCTTATTTGATTCTACTATCTTCCCAGTGAATTGAGTGGCAATAAGATATTTCTTGTCGCTGCCACACTCCGGCCAGAAACAATGTACGGACAGACAAACTGTTGGGTGAGACCGGACATGAAGGTAAATGTTTCAAGGAAATTCCATGCTTCCTGCAAAACGATTTATCGCTAACCTCTATAGCGAATAAATAAAACAAACCTCTTGTGCACCAAATTATTCAGCTGATGTTTTGGTTTTTTTCACATGTATAATTCATTATTAGTTTAGCGAACGTTTTATGTATCCAAATCTTGAATATGCTTGTTTTGGCTGTTTAGTGATTGTCACGATGAGAGAAGTATCTCTTGTCATGGCAATCAGAAGAAGTACCCCTCGAAACGTCGCATTCATAAAATAGCAACGTAAAATAAACTTCTTATTATTCAAGTTTTTCAATGCTGAAAATTCGCATGTAAGTAACAAGCATGTCGTTGATATCGTATACCGTGTTGTTTATACGAAGCTTCGTTATATTGCAGTACATTGCCTTCAAATCGCACGTCGACAACGAAATATTGGTATCTACTAGGAGAGCAGCATTGAACATGGCTTATCAAGGAATGACGAAAGAGAATGGTAAAATCGATGTTGTGTTGGAATTGACTGGTCACGACATCTTTGGAGTCGGATTAAAAGCTCCACTGACATCCAACCCGGTTGTCTATGCTCTGCCTATGCTCACGATCAAAGAGGACAAAGGTGGGTTGTACAAAGATTTTTGTTCCATCTTCACTGTAGCGTAGAAGATTTCTCTCTGATTTGATTTACCTTTCTGGACTGGTTGGCATAATTGTTAACCAGAACAGCATGCAATGCAATGGTGCCATTTTTTCTAAATTTTAAACCGTTCACTGCACAGTGCATGGGATAATTTACCGATGATTTAAGTGATGTAGCATAAGCTTTCATAAATTCAAGTTGTTCCTGTTTGCTCTCTTGAACTCCAGCGGACACCTTACTCCTTATCTTGAACTCTTCATAGTTTGAGCGCTTGCTAACGTATACCATTTTTTTCGGTGGCTCGAGTTATCAGAGTAATCTTTTTTATATCGCATAGTCAAGTTTTATATCGCATAGTGTAATTTATTGTGTAACGTATTGTGTAGGCTGGTAACCATATCTCGTTTTCATGTTATTTTGCAGGAACTGGGATTGTTACGTCAGTGCCTTCTGATTCACCTGACGATTTTGCCGCATTGAGAGATGTAAAAAACAAAGAGGCACTGCGAAAGAAATACAACATCACCGATGAAATGGTGCTGCCGTTTGAACCCATACCGATTATTGACGTTCCGGGCATGGGAAACCTGTGCGCTGTGACCGTTTGCGACCAGTTCAAAGTGAAGAGTCAGAACGACAAAGATCAGCTGCAACAAGCTAAAGAACTCGCCTACAAGAAGGGATTTTACGAAGGCACAATTTGCATTGGACACTTCAAAGGCAGGAAAGTGCAGGATGTTAAAAAGGACGTGCAAAAGCTCTTGTTATCTGAGGTTCGTATTGCTACATGATATACATGCTACTAGAGGTATTGCTGCCTCAATGCTACCTTCTATTGGGTACGTTTACGTTTTGCACAAAAATCTATTTAATACGGTGTTTAGAAGCCAACGCATCAATAACACCAGCACCGCATGGTGTTATTGATTTGGTGTTGTTTTACCTACCGTAACCACCGCGTCTGTCAGGACTTTTGAATGGCATCTACTTCAATCCACTTAAAGGAGCTAAGTCCTGAGATATTGTTATAAATATATCATACTTTTTTTCCGTAAGATGTGTTTTATCTGCTGTTATAGCTTGAGCAATTTTGATTTTTTGTTTTTAATACGACGCCTGTTTGCTTGTTTCTTTAGGGTGGTGCCATGCTGTATATGGAGCCGGAGAAGAAGGTCATTTCAAGATCTGGTGATGAATGCGTTGTTGCACTTTGCGACCAATGGTAAGGATGCACGCGTGGATGCATTAACGCTATTTGTAATTTTTGTGAATGAAGTAAGCATAGAGTTTTTGCCATCTTTCCATCTCTTCTAGGTATCTTGATTACGGCGAGGAAAGCTGGAAAAATGAAACGAAAAATCATTTAAAAAATGTCCAAACGTGCGTATTGAAACGATTTCTTGCTTTTTGCTCTTTGATGATAACTGCATTTATTGTCACGTTCATTTAAGCATTTAGTTGATTATGTGTTAAAGCTGACAACATTTCTATACGGAGTTTTTCTCTTTTGTGTAGTTATTGTGAAGAGACCAGGCACAATTTCACGGCAACATTGGACTGGCTTCACGAGCATGCATGCTCTCGCTCTTACGGTTTAGGTGAGAAATATTTTTACAAAACCCGTTTGTGCACGACACACGCTAGCTTATAAAGGTGTATACGACCATTTCTGGAAAAAACTCCGTGAAAGTTGCTCATAACCATGCCCATGTACATTATAAGAAGGTTGTTGGAAAGAAGAGTGCCGGAAAGAAGGATGCTGTGTGGATGTAATGGGAATTGCATTTGCCAGAGGTGCTAGATTGCCATAGGATGTAGGACGTTACGTGGCTGCTGCAATAATATATTTTCATGCAGTAACGGAGGTGCATTAGATAAATATTTGAAGTTCCAAACTGTCACTGCATTTGTGTAGAATTTCATTTGGACATGCGCAAGGGTTCTCTGCCTGCTTGAGTGATCACTGGCATGCGAAGAGAAAATATATTGCTTTATCCAACTGTCTCTTAGGCACAAGAATGCCATGGGATGAGCAATACTTGGTGGAATCTCTATCCGATTCTACGATCTACATGGCTTATTACACCGTGGCCCATCTACTCCAAGGAGGCGTAGTTGATGGCTCCACTGTTGGTCCTTCTGGTATCAAGTAAGTCCATGCATCTCGGTTTTCAGCTCTCTCTCTTTACTCTCGCTCTTTTTATCTCTCAATATCTTGTTGAGTTATCTGGTTATGCCTTGTATTACTCTTTTTGAGGTACTTGCGTGTTACTGAGATTACTTAGTAAAAGTCATCTACGTTTGTTTTGCAGACCGGAGCAATTGACCAAAGAAGTTTGGGATTTCATCTTCCACAAGGATGCCCCGGAACCAGCTACGGAAATAGACATGAAGGCATTGAGGTCTTGATATTACGATTAATGTGTGTCATTTATTCCTTTAGTCCTTGACCTACAATGCATCCGAGAACACACTTGTCTCTGTGTATATGTGCGCTATAATACTCGAATTGATGTCTTATTCTCTGTTTGCTTCTTTAAAGGGATTTGAAAGCAGAGTTTCAACACTGGTATCCAGTGGATCTTCGTGTTTCTGGGAAAGACTTGATTCCGAATCATCTGACGTACTTCCTCTACAACCACGTTGCCATTTGGCCTCAAAACAGTGACAAGTATAAACACACTCTGCTTTGCTATTCGAAGGACTTAAATTTCACCATGAATTGTTGTCCAACTCTATGCTTGTATTTCGTTGTTTGCTTGTAGGTGGCCCAAGAGCATCAGAGCAAACGGGCATTTGCTGTTGAATTCAGACAAGGTAAAGCCGGTTGTTTTATAGAGAGGCTTATTAAAAAACAACAGGGAGAACTGTTGTTTTTTGATAAGCTTTCTCCATTCTTGGATGTTCTTTTATATCTGACATGCATCTGATTAGATGAGTCTTCCATAATGCCTTACCCTTCTGCTCCAGATGTCAAAGTCCACTGGAAACTTCCTCACGCTTTCGGGAGCCATTGATAAATTTTCAGCAGACGGTATTGAAATCTGTTATGTTACGCTTAGGTATTACTATGTGTTACACTTGTACAATGTAATGTATCTTATCCCGCTCCTGTCTTTCCTAAGGTATGCGTCTGGCACTGGCTGATGCGGGTGATAGCATTGAAGATGCCAATTTCGTCGAGAAAATGGCCGATGCTGGAATCCTCCGTTTGTTTACATTCATGGAATGGGTCAAGGTAAATTTTTCAATCTAACTTATAAAACATTCACTGTAACAAATGTTTGTTTATTTGTATGGTTCTATATCAGCTAAGCTCTATTTTTATATTCCTTGTTAATTCTATGCTATTCTTTTTTAAAATCTTTACTCTTCTTTCTAATTCTGAAACCTTTACCTTTGTTATTTTGTTGTTTTACTGTTTTCACTTTTCTGCGATGTTTCATATCTTGTCTTTATTCTTATTTTTGTATACAAAAGTCTTTATGCTGTTATTTGTTTTTCATTTTTACCTGATTTATTTTCATGTTCTATGCATTTCTTTTTTTCTGATATTTCTTCCATATGGCTACCGTAATCTGCATATCTTGACAATTCACGACTCCTTCTTGTAGAAGTAGGTCTTTTTGATGAATTTATAAATGTGTTAACTGGACTATTTTCTTTTGGTTTCTCTGATACCCAGCTTGTGTTTTCATTTGAACAGGATATCCTGGCCAACAAGGACAGCTTGAGATCAGGAGATTTCGATGCATTCAATGACCTAGTCTTTCAAAGGTAATAGTAGAGCAGATTCATCAGCCAGCAGTTCACCAACTAACGAGTTTGAGTCTAATCGTAGCACTGTAGGACTCAGAACGTATTGTCGATATTTACAGCTATAAATTTAAGCTATGTTTACAGCTGTAGCTTTAGTAGTTATTATGTTTCGCTATGTTTCCGATTTTCAAAGCTATTTTGAAGCTCTGTACCGATTAAAGGTTGTTCTACAGCTGTAAATATAACCACACTGCTGGGTTTAAATATAGTCTCTTACTAATACCGTTATTTGTTTAGTGAAATTAATCAGGCAATAAAGTTGGCAGAAGCTAATTACGACAAGATGTTGTTCAGAGAAGCTTTGAAAACTGGATTTTTTGAATTTCAAGCAGCCAGAGACAAATACAGAGATGTCTGCCTCAAAGGCATGCACCGAGACCTCGTTTTCAAGTATATTGAGGTATGCTGTAGGCAACATAGTGATGTGGGATTGACAATGTAGCTTCCCTTATTGCTAACAGCAGATTGGTGTCCAAATAATAATGTGATTGATGCTACAATAACAGGCCGTGGATTGGCAATTGCAGTTAATACAATAATCACTCTTAATCATGGCATGGCAGTCGCTGTTCTCAAATCGTTATTGTAAATTATGGTTATTGTGAGCCACGCAAGGTGATGTTTTGCAGACCTGTTGATACTATTAACAAGTATCTCATCGTATCGTCTTTTCAGGTGCAAGCCATCTTACTGTCACCAATCTGTCCGCACATTTGTGAGCACATCTGGAGCCTACTTGGCAAGGTAACTAATTGTGTTGTTATCTACAGTTTACAGCTTATCATGCAGTAAACACACTATATGTTTCACCCTGTAAGCATTTGTAGCAGATTAAGATTAAGATTGCCAGTAACGTAAGTGAAATCAGCTGAATCTTATTGAACATTCTCATTGCAATGGTCAACGTTTGGGTTCAGTGGATGGTATTAAACTTACAACTGCTAATTACATGCCGTATTTTTTCGATTAAGCGTCTTTCTTAAAATAAAGGTCCCCTCAACAGACCATATTTCGAAGTAACCGCTCCTCTTCGAATAAGGCCCCCCTCGAATAAGCGCCTCCGTAAAAGTGCTGGGTTTAATAAGCGCCCGGGGTGCCTAATCGAGGAAGTACCCTACAACTGTTGCAGCAAAGCCTGTCCTGCTTTAGGTGATTGACTTGTTATTTTTGCGATTCAGGAATCGAGCATCATGAAAGCGTGCTGGCCAATTGCTGGTGACGTCAACGAGGGCATTCTCAAGTCATCTCAATACCTGATGGACTGCGCGCGAGAATTCAGACTCAGGTTGAAGAATATGATTGCTGTTCAAGAGAAGGGGAAAAAGGTATTTACGCATTGTAGTTCACTCGAAAATCTTTTTTTTAGTATAAATCTGAATTGTTCTCAATGCAAATGCCTGCTGTCTTTATTAAGTCTCCTCAGTAACGTCATTGAATGTGATTGAGACAGCCGTTCGTTGGGTATAGTTTTCGATCCCTTGCTTTGTTATTATGTTTGTTGAACAGTCAATTTGCTCTCTCCAAAGCGAACGCCTTCGGAACCCGTGTTTTCTCATGTTAACTGTTCTTATTTACGTTTAAACGATGTGGCTATAGAACATCACATCACACCACAAACTTAAAAGAATTGACTGTTTTGAGTGTATTATTTTGCTTTTCTCGTCGATTTGCCGTATGCGTTTGTAAAAGCGTGCATATTATGAGGGAACAACTGTGAGTCTGGGAACGAAAGCCTGAGAATCTTGACTATTTTTATGTTTTGATTAATCTTTTGATCATATTTGCCTTCAAACATCTCTTGGCTGAGCTTGATAATATAAGGCAGCATCTGTCTCGATGTTGAATTCGATGTTTTTTTTTCTTTATTCAGAAATCGACTGAGCCACTGAAGAAACCGACCCAGGGCGTTGTCTATATAGCAAAGGCCTATCCCACGTGGCAACACAAAACTCTAGTGACCTTAAAACAGCTGTACGATGAGAATCAGGGCGACTTTCCCGATAATAAACAGATCATGGGTGCACTGAAGAAGGAAAATTTCGACAAGAAATACACGAAAAAGCTCATGCCTTTTGTTCAATTCGTAAAGGTAGCTACATCAAGTTTTGCCTTTATCGCGGATAACTTCTGGTTCCATTCCTCAGTACGCTATTTGTCTTTGGTTCCCTATAGTTGTTAATGGATAACATGTTATAATCATAACATCCAGTTTTTCTTGCTTTCATTGGAATTTCTTCCTGGAATTTTGGGTATCTAATTTTTTGAACTTTTTTACCTTTCAAAAATTCACTGCTAAATTTTCTTAACTCTTTCACGAGCCGAGTACTGCTTAATAACCGTGTTTAGAGGAGCATTTAGATGAAAAATAACATGGTGGCACTATCAACCATGCAAGAGCATTGAAAACAACAATTTAAGCAATGGCTTCTGTCTCGCAATTTAAGCGTTAACCACACCAAGCCATGAAAATCTAGTTGATTTGTATGTTGAATGCTAATCGTAAATTATGTCTTTACCTTTGTAGAGACAAGTTGAACTAGTTGGACCATCAGCAATGGATCTGACAGTAGACTTTGATGAACACGAAATATTAATGGAAAATTTAGCTTATCTCATGAAAGCAGTTGAGGTTTGTATGTGTGGATATTGAAAAAAAAGTTTCATGTTTAAAATTCTTTTTCCATGTACAAAGTTTGTAAATGGAAGCTTTAGTCTGTATATATCAAAAGAATTTTAAGCATGAAGCTTCTTAGTTTTAATTTTTTAAATCAAGCTTATTGCCCAAGCAACTAATTTACTTTTTCGATATATTTTATGCCGCTCGTGCGTTAATAATTAGGATTCATGCTTCCTAGCTGATTTTTATAGTTTATAAGAGACTGGTTTATAAAAAATAGAACTAGGATAGCTTCTTGTAAATACGCATAGATGTACATTGCGTCCTTGTTGGTCTGTTCTATACAGAAAAAGGTGTGACTTTGTTAGCACATGACGAATCCTTATTTGTAGTCAGTCTGAAAAGTTTGCAGGCTGCAACTGTTCTGAAAGAATACCGAAGTAGGGACAGTGTCTCAGTCTAGCATATGGCTCCATTCATCGAAGTCCCCAACTGCCACGACCATTTTTTTTCTCATGAGTATATTGTGTCCATAGCGTTGTATACCTTTGAAGTCTTGTCTAATATGGAATAGTTGTCTTACTGCAATATGGTTTGTATTTCAGCTAGAAGATATCCAAATTAAGCCTTCGTCAGAAGCAGACGAAAAGATTGCCGAAGAGTGCACGCCAGGGAAACCTTTTTCTGTATTCAAGGCATAGTATTTTATTCAAATATCAAATTGATTCATTAAAATGAAGTTATATGCGTTGCATTTATTGACGATTTTTGTGCATTTTTGATCTGCCGACGTTGCGTACGCTATATTCTTTTCCTTTGTGTATTTAGTTGCAACTTCCCGATCAAAACAATAGACCCCTTGCACAATTCATTTTCAACGCGAGGCTCAAATGTGAGAACGAGGTGATAGGTGTAGTAGATTTTAACTTAACCTAAGGTGACCGACCCGACAACTGGTATATCTTCCGAAACTTGTTTTATTTGTTGCTCAGTATTGGAGTTTTAGTTAATAAGTATGGCTGCAAATAATAGCAAAGAGACTGTTAATGTCCAAGTGAAGAAGAAGTCGTCTTTAGGTAAACAATGTGCTGCTGTTGGGTGTTACAATTACATGTACAAATACGATGGAACTCCCACGGGCCTACATTTCTTCAGATTCCCCCAGAAGAACCCCGAAAAGAGATTGTGGTGCAATCTTATAAAGCGCGTGGATGGCTTGGATGGCTTTAAAGTGACAAATAATACATTTCTTTGCCAAGATCACTTTCTAGATTCTGACATAAAGCGAGGCCCATGTCGTTGGAACTTAGTTTCTGGCGCAGTTCCATCATTGAAGCTCTTCAACACATATACAGCATCTCAGGACAAACAACCCAAACGCAAAGCTCCAAAAGATCGCAGTGCGTATATTGATATCCAACCATCTTCTTCTTCTGCCGCAGAAATCTGTGATATTGATGATTCTCTCTTGGAAAATGTTTCCCAATTTGTGACTTCGTCAACACAGACCAGTTTTTCTTTCGTCAATAGCCCAGTTTTATTAAGCGACAACTCTCATGATTCCGCAGCTACTGATCATTGTTATATGGCTACAAGTGAGACTGATCAGAGATGTTATGTCAATCTTCAGCAGAAAATTGACGAACTTTCTTCTCAGCTCGCCCAGTTAAATGCTGATTTGTCTGTGGCAAAAAAGGCACTGTTCTCCATTGGCAAGTTGCAAAATGATGACTCTGCTGTTAAGTTTTACACTGGCTTCCCAAATTATTCTTCTCTTCTTTCTGTCTTCGAATATCTGGAACCCAAATTTGAAAGTATCTCTTACTGGCGTGGCCCAAAGTCCCAACAAGCATCTGAACAAAAAGCAGAAAAGCAAGATGGTGACAAGAAACGTGGCCGCAAAAGAGTTCTTCCTAATTTTGAAGCATTCATTCTTGTTTTGATGCGTCTTAAAGTTGGCTTGTTTTTGAATGATCTTGGAGATAGATTTGGTATCTCAGCCAGTCATGCTTCAAGAGTCTTCACCACTTGGATCAACTTTTTATATCATGAATTGCCTCTTCTTTTCCCCTTTCCTTCGAAAGAACTTGTGCAAAAATTAATGCCTGATGAGTTCAAGACATATCCATCCACGAGGGTTATCATTGATTGCACTGAAATTTTCATAGAGGTTCCTTCTTCCATGAAAGCTCAGTCGCAAACATGGTCTGAGTATAAGCACCATAATACTTGGAAAGCTTTGATTGGTATTTCTCCCACTGGTGCTATTACATTTGTGTCGAAACTTTGGTCTGGACGTGTTTCTGATAAAGAAATTACAGAAAAATGTGGCATTTTATCTCTTCTTGAGCCTGGCGACAATGTGATGGCAGATCGAGGTTTTGACATAGCTGATATTCTACCAATTGGTGTCACCCTGAATATTCCTCCTTTCAAAGGTACTCGTGCTCAGCTGACACCCAAAGAGAGTGAAGAAACAGCCCGGATAGCAGCTGTCAGAATACACGTAGAGAGAGCAATTGGTAGAGTCAAGAACTTTCATATCCTTGATGGTGTTCTGCCTTTATCTTTGCATCCAATGGCTGATCAAATTTTTACAGTATGTTGCTTGTTAACAAATTTCTTGCCCTTTTTAGTAATGCCTTCAAGTCGCAATAAGTAATAATTAATTAAATATATAAATGTATCTGTGCCAAATGTATATGTATTCGTATACTGTAGCAATATATAATAATCTAAGTAACCATATATCTTAGCTATTCTTATTTGCCAAATGTGTATGTAGTCATATACTGTAGCAATATATAATAATCTAAGTAACCATATATCTTAACTATTCTTATTTGCCAAATGTATATGTAGTCGTATACTGTAGCAATATATAATAATCTAAGTAACCATATATCTTAACTATTCTTAGTTGCCAAATGTATATGTAGTCATATACTGTAGCAATATATAATAATCTAAGTAACCATATATCTTAACTATTCTTAGTTGCCAAATGTATATGTAGTCATATACTGTAGCAATATATAATAATCTAAGTAACCATATATCTTAACTATTCTTATTTGCCAAATGTATATGTAGTCATATACTGTAGCAATATATAATAATCTAAGTAACCATATATCTTAACTATTCTTATTTGCCAAATGTATATGTAGTCGTATACTGTAGCAATATATAATAATCTAAGTAACCATACATCTTAACTATTCTTATTTGCTCATGCTATGATGAGTGTCAATTGAGAAAGCTTTTAGTTATCTAGTATTTGCAATGTTATGACTATTCTTCGAAATATTACATTTTTGTATTTCCAAACATTTATTTAACAATATATATAATAACCTTTGCTTTCTTACACATTGTGTTTATAAACTTAATATAAATACTCAAGAAGAAAATTTCTGCCAACCATCATGGATGTATAACCGTTGTCCTCTCTTGACACGCTTGGTGAAAAACTCTGGTAATACAGCTTTACAATAGAAATGATACAGTTGGGGAAGAATGGATGACTGGATAAAATCAGCATCATATTCAATGGACTTGATAAATAATGGCTCATGATCACCAAACCACACAACAAGATCAACTCTGTCCAAACCAGAACAAAACATCTGCCCTTGGATTTGGTAATAATAAGGATGATTCTTCTTAAGGTGGATCTTTGACGTTCTTGTGAGAAAGAAATGCTTGTCAGCAAGTGCATCTTCAAGAGAAGTTGAAAATTTTGAAAATGGACATTTTATTTCAAGTCCCCAGGAGATGTTACTATGTCGAACTATACCATCTAAAGATGCACCAAGAAAAGAATGAGATTTGGAGATGATGAGGCCTGGCTCTTCTACCGATATATGGCAATGGGCTTTATTCATCTTATCCAAATACAAAGAACGAACATGTGGTTCATACATTTTACCATGTCTTGTACTGGCAGAAGAAAATTCAGAATAAAACATTGATTTCAATTTCGAGGAGGGTTCCACTCTATTGACTGCAGCTGAGTAAAAATTGGATGCAGTTATCCTATATAATCTGTGTTGCCTCCAGGCATCATTGGATGATTGGCCACGGGTGGACTTTTCAATTTCAATAATCTGTGATGAGTCCAGAATCAAATGAGACTGAGCATAGAATTCCATCATGTTTTTAAAATTAGCACAAGATATATCATAATCATCAGTGAAGATTACAGGATCAGCGAGATTGGCAACAGATAATTCAACAAAGGATTCTTCAAATGGAGCGTCCAATGCATCAACCACTTCAGCAACAACGGATGTATCACTTGAAGGCTGTATGTCAGGCATGGAATGAAAGGCAAAAAAACAACTGTTGGGTATGGATGAAGCAAGGCTAATCTTTAACTTTTCAAAGCGTTCTTCATGCAGTTGGCGATCTTTGGTTCTACGTGGGTCATGTTGATGGACTGGTTTCTTTCCTAAAGTGTTATCACTTCCAAATTTTATTTTCTGGATTATTATCTGCTCAATAGAAGCAGGAGAAACTGAAGTTGAAGATGAAGGAACATTCCAAGCAGATAACTTAGAAGTACAAGAGACTGGTTGTGGGCAGCTTTGATAACCTTTTCGATTAAAATCTTCAAGTGCAAAAAGGACACCACCAACATGATTACAGTTGCCAAAACCAGATAAACCAGAACCAGCAGGGCATGTACATGCTGCACAAGAAACATCACCAGAATCAGAAGACAAAACAACAATAACTTTATATAAGACATTCTTCATTGACGCTTTCATACGCACATCAAAATATGTTGAACGTGCATCTTTTGCCACAGAGAACGATTTGATATAGCCTTCATAAAAGAATTGGAAGGATTTCAGCTTTTTATAAGAAGTGCTCTTCAATTTAATATGCTTGAACTTCGTCGTTCGGATCACAAGATAGTCGTACAGCTGGACGAAAGAAAAGATTGGTGTGCCTCTGAGATCAGATGTCCATGGTAAATGACTGCATCTATTTTTCATGATATCTTCATATTTGCAATACGCATCAATTGATGGAGGTGTTACAGAACATGAATTATCTTCTTCTTGTTTCTTTATCCGAGAAAGAATGGCATAGGCCCTCAGAATGAGGTCCGCTTTTGAGCCAGAAATTTTCTCTTTGTAAGCAACTAAGATCACTTTCAATTCCTTCACAGTTAACTTCCTCAAATCATCCAGACAATTAACTAACTTATCTTCCGGTAACAGTGCTCTGAATTGATCCATGTTTTTAAATAAAACAGGTAAATAAATCGAGCGACAATTGATAGTTTGCGGTGTTCACTTCGGTAATTGCGGGTTAATTTAAAATCTACTACACCTATCACCTCGTTCTCAAATTTGAGCCTCGCGTTGAAAATGAATTGTGCAAGGGGTCTATTGTGGAAATAAGTTCATTGATTCCTCGTAACAACACTCGGTTGCTTTGAAAAATTTTTGTTTGCTGCACAAAAACAATCCAGTTGAGCATGCGCCGTTGTGTTGTCATCTTTTCTAAAAAGGGAAGGAGAGTCGTCAACTCACCGCAAGGCAAGTGGAAGTCGTAATTTTATCTTCATCGTGGAGTCTTTATCCGTTGTTTCGCCGCATAATATAAGTCAATTTTTCTTGATTATCACGACAATACCACGCACAATTTGCCGATGTCTTCCTGATTTGTATGAAGGATGATTAACCTCGACAGATAGAGATCTACGAAGGCTTATTTTTTGCGGGACTTGCCATATTAGGCCAATACATAACGTATCTTATCTGTAGGCCTCACCTGGCGAAGCATCAAATATGAGCCGCGAGAGTTCACCGAAAAATGATCGAGGACGACGAGACAGCGCGTCAAAGAACAAGGTTTGTAAGTTTTATTTCTAGGCTAATGTTCGAAGTTATTCTTACGCTGCTGAGTGTCGTAGGTTTGCTGTGTTTTTTTAGTTATCTGTGTAAACCTTGGAAAATTTTTTTGAACTGAAGAATTGGCATCGAGTGTTTGCACGATTCGTTATTTTTTTTATCTAAAAAAGTATCTTGAAAGAGAAAAATGTAATGTTTAAGCCTGATGTTCATGCAATCTAGTGTAATTTATTTGCCAGTTGTGAAAGCTGAATGATGAATAGAAAATATTTATTTCCAAAAATTTTCAAAAATGTTATTTAAAAGAGTTATTTATTTAACTATTTTTGCTTAATTTATTGTCTCATGCCTGTATATTTCACAGTTCAAAAGTAAAGATGAAAACATATAATTAACATTAGAATGAGTTTGAGATTTCTTGTTTTCACCATAAAGATTAAAACCATTCATAGCATGCAGAATGAGAATGACTGCTGTTTAAGAAAATGACTCTTCTTTTCAATATTTGGAAAGTTTAAACAGTTATATACTTTTATACATTAGCAATTACATACATATTTTACATGGATAACTTTTTGTGACAGAGAACCAGGCTAAGGTTTGCCCTAAAAATAGAAACAATATGAGAAGAAATAAGGCAGGTTAAGATTCAATTAATTTCAAGAAATGAAATACCAGTAATGATTGAAAAGCAACAAAATGACAACAGAACAAAGGTGTTGACTATGTGGGGGCTGAAGCCCCCTCTTGGAAATGCTATAGGGGGCTCAGCTTCTTGAGCAAGCATGTTCTAATTATTTTTAAAATTATTTGTAAGAAACAACACTTTTTCGTTGTCTAATCGAAAATCCGAAAACTGAACACTTGTATTACAGCGTCACCTTTATTATTAATTTATGGTTTGCTCTGTTTGTTGGCTAGACTTCGCTTTGTTGTCTCCAATTATTTATATCTATATGCATGATTTGGAAAATGTGTGGCACTTATTTCAATTTTCAAGTTTGAGCCCTCCCTTGGGAAAATAAAAATCTGGCACCTATGCAACAGAATAACAAAAAATCAAAGCAACCATCTCCAAGAAGGTTTAATTTTTTATCAAGGACATGTTATGTCTGGACATTACTAAGCACAAGGGTTTTGAATGGAAAATAAGAAATACAAAACATGTATTTGCATGATTTTTTAATTTACTATTACTGTTTTAGGTGAATTTACGCTTGATAATGGTGAGTGGGAAGACTGCTGACTTTATCTTTCCAAATACCACATCTGCAGGTGAAGTTGCAGAATATGTTTATAACAACTGGCCTGAGGGTAGGCAATTATTTACTCACTCTTTTATGCAGTTTCTACCAGCCTAACCTGTCTAGTTAATTTTCATCAAATTCCCAGGATCAACAAATTTTAACTGCTTTTCCATTAGTTAGCGTTTAATAATTACTTATCCATCCTTTTTGCAAATAAAAAATGAAGTGTTCGCTGTAAATATTTGAATCATCATTAAATATTTAACTTTACTATTAATTATCTTCATTGCTTGGATAAATGAAGACAAATATTTGATTTTTATTTAGCTTGGGCAGATGAGAAAGAAAATATTACAAATTTTCAAGTGCTGAGACTGATCTATCAGGGACGCTTTCTTCATGAAAATGTTACATTTACAGGTTTGTAGAAGCTCTATACAGTGGCTCCATTGACTCCTTTTCCTATTCTTCTATTTTAGGGCTTAGTAGACTGTAGTATTAATTAATCATAGTCAGAAAAGGTTCTTTTGCAATTGGCAATTGTTGTTAAAAGGCAATTTTCAATTGCTGAGATGATAAAATTAGATTAAAATGAATGCTTAAAGCACATTCATTATTAACAACCAAACCGACCTGTAGCTTTGCATATTTTTTATCATTCTGATTTTATTTTAAGCTTTGAATTTGCCTTGCGGTAAAAGAACAGTAATGCACTTAGTACCAAGAGAGAAGTTGCCACCTTTAGCATCAGATGGTAAGAGGATCTTTTTCAAATTGTTTCAAGTTTTTCAGTATCCAAATGCATTTGGCCAAGATGGCACAAGAGAATCAAGATAGCCTAACTAATTTAGGCAATTTTATAAAATCTTTGTTCTCTTATGTTATCTTAGTTTGACATAATTAAAATTGCATTTGCAATATGCCGAAGTCAATACTGTACTGTGGCATTTTTGCTTTACCCAAACAAATTTTCACATTTTGGAGGGAGCTATTTTGCTTCAGTCTGCATGTATTCCACTCTTTGTTTGCTTTGTGTAAGCTAAGTAAAGACTTGTATCTCTTATTGACAAGCTATATAGGCATTCCTAACCATGTCAAGAACTATATGCTCCATGCTGCATCAAGCTGCTCAATTATTGTTGCCTTTTCTTTTCAACTCAGATAACAAAACAAATGAAAAGGCATCAGAAAGCAGCTGTTGCTGTACCATTCTGTAGTTTGACAATTGCTTGCAATGGTGTACATTCTGGTAAATATGTGAATAGGAAATAACTCTACTTCGTTTCTCGATCATTGTTATATATATATATATAGTCTATTAGTTCTATTCCGTTGGTTTATAAAGTTGGTTCATTTGACCAAGTGGCGATGGTTGGGAATATTAGAGTAGAGTGCTGTTGCTTAATACGACGCCAGTTATGACGTCATCACTAAGAATCCCTGTCCATCCTGAAATGGCTCGCGAGCCAGACGTTTGTCACAAGAGCCAATTACAGTCCGTGAATCTAAGTGCTAAGCCATTTTAATTCTATTGTTGTTCATTGATCTCTTTTAGTTGTACATTTGTTGATAATGTCCCCCCCCCCAAATAACCTTTATTCGCACTGCTGCATTAGACTCGCTACATTGCGTCCCTGTGCCTCACTCGTTTTGATCGCTCGGTTGTTTTTAGCGAGTTACGAGCGAGGCACTGGGACGTAATGTCATGAATCTGCTGCTGCATTGCAATCAGCAATCGGCAACAACAATAACATGTTTCCTTTCAAACTTTTCACGACGACGAATTTTCATTGCAACACGTTCCTATATCCAAGAAGAAAACCTTCTGCTGCCACTAAGCATAACAATAGGAAAAACAAGTACCTATTGTTCGTGAACAATAGGTTATTGTTTTTGTAAGCAATTTGCTTTAGCCTAGACTATTGTTTCTTATATACTGTGCAGTTTTGATTTCTGTGTTGTAGAGAAACCCTGTTGATTTTTCTGTTTTTTTATTAATTCGCTTGGTGTGTGGTGTTTTAATAACAGAATGTACATTTTAAATTGTTGATGCTACTCAAATTGTTTTAATAATGCCAGAAATGTTGTAGAAGTTTATAAGAAGCCAATGACCAAGATGCGAAGGTCATTGTGTGTAACTATATACGTCACGGCCGCAGTGAGCGCATTTATCTTTGTACGATCTCTGTTTTTGTGGATACGAGATGACTCAGTACTAAGACATAGTACACACATCAACGTCATTCTTACCCTCTAGATCACGATCAGCCATTCAGTTTTTAAGCCACTAAAGGAGAAACAAATACAGATAAACTGTGAATTATTTGAAACAACAAATGAACCTCATTGGTGCATCATATAAAAACAAAACAAAACATAACAATGTTTAAAGGTGTTAAAAGTATTTGTGATATTTATAACAATCTTATAACGATCTGATATCGGTACACATATCAGTGAAAATCTGTAATACATGTGGATTAAATCACTATATGCCAAAACTGGAACTGGAATCTTACAAATATCTTCAAAGCTATTTGCATTGGAATGTAAAAATATAGATTAATCAGACAGCCATAGCGCTGCCATAAATGTTTTGAAAAATGCATCCTACCAAATATAAAATCTATTAATTAACAATTTCTGAAAGATATTCTAACCAACATTTTATTTTACTTTTATATTTTTTTAAATTTAAACAGAAATCAAATTGAATTTAACTTTAAGGAAACGCCAGAATAGCTTTGAAAGGTAAACACAATCTGCTACTTTCAAAATCAAATTCTGCTGTACTGAGCATTTATTTCGTTAAAATTTTCTGCAGTTTCACACTCTGTCCCGGCACCCGTTCCACGTCATTGGTTTCAATAATCGGATTCGTGTCCAGCAGATCTTTGTCTGACGGAAATGCAAACGAGTTCTTTGTGCCGATTTGTTTGGGTAAATACGCGAGCATACCCGCGGGGGATGACGACGCTGCGCGGCTTGCATTCAATTCCCGCGTCTTCGCACGTCCCCTCGGTTCCGGGGTCTTGTTCGTGGTCCGAGTATTACCAGGAAACACGCCACGTGCACCTCCGTCGAATGACAGATCTTTACACGCGGCACTGTCCGCGGGAATCTCCATGCGATGTCTCCTGGATGTGTTCTTCTGATTGACAGGGCTCAGTGTGGGGAAATCGTCGTCATACGATGAACTGTTGTTACTCATCGTTCTGATGCGTTGGGTATTAGGTGGAGTAGCAAGCACGCGTTTTTTCGGGGGGTTAACGGCGGGCTTTGGCTTGAATGAAGTCGACGACACCGCCGCGCCCCGATCTGAATCAATTGATGATGGGCTGGAACGACCCGACGAAGGCGTGTCACTGTCGAACCAATCAATTGGAGGCTTTTTAGATTTAACAAACGATAATGGCTCATGAATTGCTACTGACGACAAACTTTTCGCAGCAGCCGCGATTTCAATCGATCTGTCTTTCTCCGTGGCAATAATCCCAGTCTCTCTTTCGTTCTGACAGTTTTGTTTAGGAGTTGAAGTGCTCATATTTATGCACTCTTTGGCATGGTTCGTGTCGTTTTTTCGAATCACTGGACTGTTCTTGGTGCTGTTGGAAGAAAATGGTTTCGCTTGTTTCCCCAACTTAGCAGCAGTGAATTCCGGTTCTTCTTCAGATCTGGCATCCTCTTTGCTGTCACTGCGTTGCTTTCGGACCGATTCCCACGGAGACATACCACTTGCGTAATAACTTCCACTGCTATCATCGCCCCTCATTGTTGTTGTTGTTGGTGTGTTCCCCGGCGTTTTGACGTCATCTAATTTGATTATCTTCCCGTGTTTTTTATTGTACGAGTCGGCAAACTCTGTCCCTTCAGTCCAACTTCTATCAGGACTGCCATCACCACGGTCATCGTCATCAGCTCTCATAGAACTTTCATTCCTGCTTCCTGGGTTGCGGTCCATCCTCCTCCCGCCGCTAGTCCGTGTTTTACCACTTGTGCTGCTAGACGAGAAGGCAGTGCGTTTGGCATCTTCGTCGGTCTTCTTGTCCAATTTTTCGTACCTCTTCCAGCGTCGCTCTTCAACCTTTCTCAATTGATTAAATGCTGCCGGCACTCTCGTTCCTCTCTACAAAATCAAGCACCATGCGAAAGTATCCAAAGAGGCAACAAGAGAACAAAGTCCCTTAAGTTTAAATTGAGCCCAGTGAGAGTCAGGTGAAAGCTGTTATTAGCAAAAACTCTTTAACTAAAACCATCTCAGACACAACAAACATAGCTGTCTCTCCTATTTATTGTCTAAACTCTGCTAATTTTTCAAATGCCATCCCTTCATGCTTCAATGCAAGGGTATTTAGCAGTATGCTTTACTTCAAGAACACATAACGCTAAGCTGGCATGGGAGCCATATAAAGGGTTAAGCATTATTGCATGTTTCAACTGACTAACCTGTGGCGTGCCCTGGCCCCCTGCACTTTTAAAGATGTCCAAGTAAATGTCCACTCCGTGCAGGAACTCTGCAAGCATATGATTCATCTGGGTTATTTTCAACTCTCTCAGGTACAATACTTTCTGTGAAAAAAACAAGTTCCTTCTGTATTACATTTGCAACTTAGGATTCAAACAATTACAAACAAATAATCGGTGGACATAGGATTGAGGATGGAACATGTTTCTTGATCAAAATGAAATTACTGTGTACATCCACACCTCTGCTATGGCATTCACCAACTCCTTTGGCAGAGGTCGCGTGGACCATGTTTCCGGCTTCTAAGAATAAGGGAAAAATTTTACATAAATCGTAAAAAATTGATAGATACATATATTGGTGGCAAACATGACCAAGAAAATATTGTTGTGTACAAAAGGAATGCTGCATGTTCTATATGTATACCGTAAATCCTCGAATAAGCCCCTCTCAAAAAATCATGTTTGCAAATAAGCCCCCCCTCGAATAAGCCCTCGTGGGGTCTTATTCAGGAAGCATACTTACAGAACAATATCTTATTTCAAGAATGCGGACTTATCTGAGGATGTACTGCAATGGAGTTAATGGTAATAGCAGCCAACCTTGTAGAAGTTGCTTAAAACTGATTGGAATGCACACTGTGGTACTTTCAAGTTGAGGTACTCGTAGAGACAAGGCACAAGCCCATTAACATATCTGCAACAGTATCAAAATCATTGTAAAGGAAATTACACTGAGGTGTATCTATGAGGTGTATGGAAAGTATTGTTGCTAAGAGGATGAGAATTAATTAGGCTGTTGTTGTTGTTGATTCAATACCTTGGTAGTTTTCCTCGTCTTTGGTTGTCAATGATTATGTCTGCAACCTGAACACAAAAAACATTATTAATTTTGAATGAAACTTTTAAAAACACAATGGAGATGTGACCAGTTCACTGACACATATTAATACAATCTTTGATTGGTACAGAGCTTCAAAATAGCTTTGAAAATTGGAAACATAGCGAAACATAATAACTACTAAAGCTTTTTGTCTGACACTCATCGGAGTATGTCAGAAAGAGAACGAAAATGAAAACCTAACAAATAATTATACCCAGAAAAGGATCGAAATTGGCCAACTCCGATGAGTGTCAGACGAAAAGCTTTAGTAGTTATTATGTTTCGCTATGTTTCTGATTTTCAAAGCTATTTTACATATTAATACCTTAATGATAATTTACTGTCAATATGTTACCTGTGTATCAAATACATTGAACATATTTGTCTGATACTGATGGTACAAACAGTCACTCAGGCTACGACAGTCATGAATAACCTGAAAGAAATTTCCATCTCTGAAGTTGTTCCTCGAATCCAAAAAATTGCTTACTCTATAACTCTGGTAAATTAGTGAATACCACACTATGTAAACAAGAAATTATCTTTCAATCCTCCACAGAGGTTGTTATATGTAAAAGTCTTTGTTGATATTTTAAAGTTGGACTGTATTGTGGAAGTTTGAAGCATAAATTACCTTCAGTAGAGAGCAGTTTTCAAGTACAGATTTCAAGCCTTCAGAAAAGCATTCACTGCCCATTTTGTAAACATCAAAAATATAAGTGTATTTTCTGCTTCCAATTGTCAGTAAAGATAACTGTCCTGAACGAGAAATGTTTTCACCATCTGAAGCAAGGCCAATAACCCTCTGCTCATTAATAAACTTTATCTGTAATTGAAAATCAATGACAATACCTAAACATAAATATATTAAAACATATAGCAAATATGTGATGAAATAGCATCCTTCAGAAGGGACTTTGAAACCTTGATCAAACATACTTACAGCAGAATAAAACTCATCTTCAAGTTTATCAATCAATATCACTTCAGGTGGATCTTGCATATCTTCCACATGACTTCTTTTGACAAAAGAGTCCTCCCCCTCCAGAACTGCAAAGGACAGATGTACAAAAGTTTGAAACATTCTTTACTTGGAGTGCAATGGAGTGTGTTCACTAATCAAGTCTCGATTCCATGACATAAGACTCAAGAAATTGCTTGACTATTTTTCTGACCATTCTCTAGGGGCATCGTAGGACCTGAATTTTAGGGTGGGCTAAACACAAAAAATTTCCGAAAACTGGGTCAAACCCTATTTCCAAAAAGTGGAAATATCCCCAACATTTCCGAAAAATCCAGCTATTTTGCTTTCACTGGGTGGGCCACGCCCCCTGCCCCCCAGCCATGATGTCCTTGCCATTCTCACCCCTGTTTAAATAGGAAAAACAGCTTACATGTCTGTGGTGCGACTGGTTTCCTAACAATCAACCTTGATCCACTGTCACTTGGATCTTTAGTGGCCACTTTGTCCATAATGCTAGTCTCATCTTCACTTGATGCTTGCTTTGGCTTTTCAGCACAGCCGTCATCAGAAACAACACTAAGAAAAATACAATACTTTTAATAAATCCATAAGTTGCTTGATTGTATAAAAGATTTCAAAAACGAATTTGGTATCAGCACACTAGGTCCAATTAAGTTTAATTAGATAAGCGTACTTTGATTGCAAATGTTCATCTTCTGCTGCCATGTTGTTATTTACTTCTTCATCATCATCAGATACTACACTTACTGGTAAATACAAATAAGATGTTATAGCTTAGCAATTTTGGTTCAAGCATCCTTCAAAACTTTCATGCACATCTTTGTCAGAAATTGTGACTTTTGCTTCACGTTCTTATAAACTAAATATGCAGAACTTTACATACATTCCCTTATGTCAGCACCAAAGAATATTTGTAGACCTCTAAGCTTTCTACCATCTGCCATGGAAACTGAGAAGGAAGAAAAGATGTGAATATTGTCATTTCAGAAAAAGATATGAAAGTTAAGTTGAAATATTGAAATTTCACAAGAAAACATGCAATTTGGGATTTTAGCCTTGCACTATTAGTTTTTATTGTTATTAAACATTTTTCACTTTAAACAAGACAAGGTTTGACATTCTAATACTAAATTTCAATAAATATTTATTAAGGTATAAATATTTTCTCAAACAAAACCGAAACCCTGAAGGATCTTTTTACCTTTGTTGAGAAAGAGTTTTTTGTTGAAAGAATCAACTTCGTGTACAATACCACTGTATGTACCATCTTCTGCTTTAATTAAAACTTTTCTTCCTTTTATTTTATCTGCCATATTAACTGTAAGCGTACGTAAGTCAAACACTATGACATAAGAGAAGAAATGAAAAAAAGGGTCAAGTCAAGTGAGACTTTGTTTCCACACTTCTTTCCACTTAGCATGCAATAAATGCTTGTGGCCAGTGTGATGTGAATGCACGCAACAACAACAACAGCAGCAACAACAAATTTTAAGTCGATCTCGATTGTTTGTTTGTCGTTGATTTTTTAGTAATGGCGGCTAACGTGTACTGGAGAAGTGACGAGCCTGACGGTTTCCAGGTGAAAAATATTAATGTACCAGGAGTATTTCCGAGGCCATCTAGCAAAATTAATAGCAAATCGGTATTCGTAGAATCAAAGCCGTGGCTTCAGACCCAGAGCATGGACAACGATCGTAAGAAAGCTGCAAGAAATGAGGTCGCCAGGCCTGCTGCTGCCAGAGGAGAACGTCCAAATTCAAGCTCGATTAACAATAGTTTATTGCAGAAAAAGAACGCAGAACGAACAGCTAAGCAAGATATTGGTAATGCTAATAGCGTAAATGCTGCAATTGAGCCGAAGAAAAGTCTGTCAGCCAGCTTGAAAGATCTACGGAATGAAGACAAGAAGAGAATTACAAATTTGATCAAAGAGCTGGCCAAATCAGGAGAAGAAAGGAAGATTGCGGTTGGCTCCTTGCATAAAGAGCGATTACTGTTCGAAGAAAGGCAAAAGGAGTTGAAAGCTGAGCAAGAGAAGCTGATTTTAGAAAGAGATGAACTCAAAGAGAAGCTATTGGAATATAAGTTTCTCATTGATCAGTTTAATAAGCAATTGAAGTATGAGAAAGAATCTCATCAAGCTGAAACTGTCATGAATAGTAAAATACAGAGCAATAAATATACAACATGGAAGGATGGTGAAAGTAGACCAGAAACAAAGTTGGGGAAACCTTCATCTTCTCCAAATATCACTGCAACAATCCAAGGAGAAGTAGAAGTGGATGCTCAACTTGATGGTAGATCTAGCCAAAAGTCACACAATGATATGCAAACTTATTATCACCTTGAAACCATAGATGCCAGTGGCAAGTCCACTGTTAGTAGGCAAACAGATGAGCTAAGAAAGGAGAATTCAAAGCCACAGCCATCAACTGTTTGCTCAAACCAATCCTGTGATAAGGAAATGTATGATAGCTCTAGAGTTACGTCTCACCAAGTAGATAATAATGTAAAACACAAGATGGAAGAAGAAGCACATGGTGCCATGGCAACTGTACGATTGCCTGAAGAAATTACCAGTTTTTTGAAGGAAGAAACACAGAGTATTTCATCAAGTTTGCACAAGGCATTGTTTGAGCAGCAAGATAAGTTGATAGAACAGCAGAAAGAAATGCAGCATCAAATCGAACGATTGCAATTAATGCAAGCAAACAGCAACATTGAGCTATTGAAAGCCTTGATTCCTTCAGAAGTAGCTGATAAACACAGCATCTCAAGGTCTAACGATATACATCATGAAACCAGCTTGTTAGAGTCAAAATCAAGTGATATTAGTCAGCAGAGTCAGGATAAGCGCATGTGCTTATCAGAACAACAGTCTGTTGGTCAAGAAAGATTCCCAGAAAGTAGTCAGCACAATACAAGTCATCATGAAACTACCAATAGTGAAAAAAGCTCTCAAATTTTTAAAAGAGATTGTGACAATACAGGCAGGTTAGCTACTGGTGTTGTGCAGAATGCTTCACGGGAAAGAAGCATTGCATCAATTCATGATAAAAATGAAAACATTGCTGTTGAATATCGGAGCAAGGATACACATACAATGCATAGTTCCGCACCTGCACGTGCCCTTATCTATTCACAGGCACCTGATAAGCATCATCATAACAGGACAGTTGGAACATCAGAACTTGAAAATGCTCAATCTGACAGCTTTGCACAGAAAATGTTGAATAAATCAACTTTGAGGGAATCAAACAGAAGCAAGAAAACTACTTCATTGTTGACAAACTTTACTTTGTCTGATCAAAAACTCAGCTCTCCATTCTTGAAATCTGAAAGGGCTAGGCAAAGGAATGGGTACTTGGATAGGAAACCAGCTTTGAAGAAGCCTGCTGCAAGTAGCTTGTACTCAGCATGTAGTCCAAAAAGAAGTTACATGTCATCATTTGAAAATGAAAATGTCTGGGATGGTGTTGAGGTTAGACAGTCATCATTACTTGATGTACTTGAAGCAGTTGAGAGTGATTCAACAGCAGATATGAAGAACTTGTACATGCCTTATCAAAGTAGTGGAAGGACCTCAGCAAAGTTTGATGAAGATGAATGTTATGATCTAGGAATTTCTAGTGAGCATGATATGGAAGTTGAAAATACATCTGAATCTGACTCTGATAGCCAAGCCAATGAGCAAGAATCTGATATTTTATCTGAAGTTTTCTATTTGAAATCTTTCAGATGATAATCTATATTTTACAGAGATAACATATTTACTAATCTAATAGACAATCTATTCTTGTAAATAGAGTTCTGAGGCTTAATGCATTTATTCCAGATAATTTTTTTATGTCATTTTACCGTTTTGTACCTTGCTATACATTTATTATGATTTATTTTGTTCTATTATTGTGATTTGATTAGATTTTTGATTCCATCAATTGAAATAGTGAATTGTCAACTTGCTCTGTTGCTCTCAAAAAAGTAGTAACGCGAAGGCTATTTTTCTGCGGAGGTGTAACTTGTGGGTTCTGATGCATGTTATCTATCATCAACTTAAGATGTTGCTTCTTCACCACGTGCTGCCTTTTGACATATAATGGGCTTCTAGAACAACATTGCTTTTTTGAGAAAAGAAAGTTTGTCTTAAATGGGGTTTTCAAGAGGAGGAAGAGGAGGATCTAGAGGTGGCGGTAGGGGCGGGGGACGAGGCGGTGGCAGAGGAAGAGGTCGAGGTGGATATGGTGGCTATGATGCTGGTCCTCCAGAAACTGTAACAGGTGAAAAGTTGTTGTTATAAAATTGCTAGGCCTTTTTTGCTAGGTACTACAGCATCTTGGTTGGTGTACTTATACGTGTGACGTGGTGATTCCCATGACATCGTGGCTCAACTTTGTGTGTTAATCATTTCTCACAAATGATATTCTTTTTATTCCAACAGAGATTGGTCACTACCTCCATCCTTGTGAGAGTGATTTGGTTGTGAAATGCACCAATGAAAATGTCCCATATTTTAATGCTCCAATTTACTTGGAAAACAAGTCACAGATTGGAAAGGTTGATGAAATATTTGGACCAATTAACGATTTCATATCTTTTTCAAAATAATTGTGCACAAAGAGCTGGGTGGGATAAATCTTTCTCACATTATTTATTATCTACACACATTTTTTTATAAGAAACTAAGCTCCAAAGTAGTGTTCAGCTTCTTGAATTTTATGGCCATTTTAGTGCTAAAAGTTTATTGCATAGTATATAGTTTATTGTTTCCAAACAATTTGAATTGATTCCTTGACTTTTCATACTTTTTCTCTGTAAAACTATCAGAAAATATGAAAGCAACATCATTTGAGAAAACCCAAAAGGTAATTCACTTATCATTTCAAAATTTTATTCTATCTTTTCAAAGAAATAGGAATATGATCAGCAAGTTATTTAGTCTAATTATTTTTTGCTTAACTGAAATATCATGTCACATCAACTCTTTAATACTTTATTTATCTTATATTCAGTTTTTCATTGATCCAGCCAAATTGCTTCCATTATCGAGATTCCTTCCCAGACCAGCCGGTGCTAGAGGTTTGTATTCATGATTCAAGTCTTGATATACTCCTATAAAAGATGTTAGGCATTCTCAGGCAAGCGATGCCCTCATATGCCTCCATACAGCAAGGGGGAAAATGTTTCGAACGTCCAGCTATTGTTTTACTTTATGTGAACTGACCAATCATTGCACTTTAAGAACAATAGAAATGCAACAAAACGCAACAAAATTGTCTGTCATGGCGGCTAAAATCCCGCCGAGCTGTGAGAAAGTGATGTTTTTATTTAGGGTTGCTGCCACATATAGTTTCAAAAAACAACTTCAAACAAACATTTTTCAAAAGAGCAATAGTTTTTCTAAATTTCCATCGGCCTGATTTTTAAAATTCATCCTAATAACAAAGATATGAGAACAAAAACATGCCATATCTTCATGAATTTTCATGAATTTGGCCATATTTTAAATAAACAACAAGCTTTATTTACTCTTGCTAATAAATTGAGGCAAGAAATAAGGAAAAACAATGAAGATATGCCATGTTTTTGTTCTCATATCTTTGTTATTAGGATGAATTTTAAAAATCAGGCCGATGGAAATTTAGAAAAACTATTGCTCTTTTGAAAAATGTTTGTTTGAAGTTATTTTTTGAAACTATATGTGGCAGCAACCCTAAATAAAAACATCACTTTCTCACAGCTCGGCGGGATTTTAGCCGCCATGACAGACAATTTTGTTGCGTTTTGTTGCATTTCTATTGTTCTTAAAGTGCAATGATTGGTCAGTTCACATAAAGTAAAACAATAGCTGGACGTTCGAAACATTTTTCCCCCTTGCTCCTCCATACTGTTCTTGTTGCTTTGAGGCGAGCTGTGATCACTGCTTTGAATTTTTCACATCAAGAAATACACCCACCTTTCTTTTAAGGAAACACAAGCTTTCAGTAATGACTTGTTCATGTTTTAATCTCTCAATAGCTTGTGAATATTTCCTGTTAATCTCATGTTTAATCTTTAAATGTGTTGATGACCAGTTAATTACATCATCTTGAGGATAGAGATAATTATGAACCATCAAGCCTGTGTTTTGAGACAAGGTCTCCAAGCAATTGAGACCTTGGGTCAACTGTGACCAGTTTTCAAGATATCCAGCTTGTGCTTGTACTGGAGTTTTTCATAAATGGTTTCTTAAAATTAAGGCTTGTATGTCAGTTGCTGTCACATTTAGCTGTAGTTAAGATTTTCATAAAATGACAAGCTTTGTTCAGAAAAAATTGTTTTTGCACCAAATTTATAGCCTTAAAAGGTGATTTGAAGCACCTAAAATTGCCCACCTGATTTTACCGAGGGCATCAATTACTGCCCACGTACTAAAATCTTTTATGCCAGGTTTAAGGTACATGCTGCTGCTAAGTCCTTGGTCCACAATTTCCTG
Source organism: Sanderia malayensis (assembly GCA_013076295.1). Lineage (NCBI taxonomy): Eukaryota > Metazoa > Cnidaria > Scyphozoa > Semaeostomeae > Pelagiidae > Sanderia > Sanderia malayensis. Next base: position 6,112,843 of record RQOL01000616.1, on the reverse strand, counting down.
AAATTTGCATTGTCTGCTTTGTATCAGGCATTTTGCTTTTATTTATGGCTTGTGTTATATTTTGTTTTATTTATGGTTTAATAGCTCAGCTCAAAACATCATGATTATTCATGCATCTATATACAATTTATCTTGTTTTGAAAGCTTAATTATATCTTAACAGGTGTTGGTAAACGAGGTGGCGGGGGAGGTAGAGGTGGCACTCCAAGAGGACGAGGAGGTGAGACTTTTCTTTTTAACACCTTGATATTTGTGGCATTAGTTGTTGATTTAAATGCGGATGGCAACTGTGCACCTTAATTTTTTGAATGTTTGCATAATAGGAAGAGGTGGTGGTGGGTTCCGTGGAGGTCGTGGTAGCTATAATTCACCAAGAGGTGGTGGACGTGGCTTCAGTGAGTCTAGTTTTATTTCACCATGTAACCTGACATTATCTTTATTCATCTGGTTTCAAGAAACCATATCTGATTGATTTTGGCTTTTTTAGATCGCGGTGGAGGTGGAAGGGGTGGTGGCTTTAGAGGTGGTGGTCGTGGACGATTTTAATATGTTTATTCTTCTAATAGTAAACTTTTTGTACATAACAAAACTTTACTTATTTGGAAGCTTTTAACTTTTTCTTAGGCATTGGAATCTATTGCAACTGTTTTTTTCTGTGATATGTTCTGGTTTTTCCTGTTTCTAATTTCTGCAAGAGTATATTCCTCTATGTTTATCAGTAGCTATAACTATATGTATTCCTCAATAATGTGGTCACTTTTGGTGCATGTGTTTCCAGCTGATCTTCCTTCTGAACAGAAAAAATCCATCAATAACAATTAATAAAATCAATAAAACAAATATACAAGTAATAAAAGAATATAAATTTTCTTGAACAATATATTTAAGAATGTGATGAAAATTAAAAAAAGTTTTGTAAAAAATCTTTTCAGCTGAGAGTGATTCACATAAAGGAACTTCCTCTTATACGGCGAACAAGTTTCATGTCTCTGGGCATTATAGTAACCCTGCGTGCGTGAATAGCTGCAGATGGTGTCTCGAATAGCCTAACCAGGTAGGCTTCTGCTGCCTCTTGCAATGCACTTATAGCATTATACTGAAAACGTAAATTTCTTTCGGGTGCAATGCTGTGCACAACCTCCCTCACCAGGCGTGAAAAACTTGCTTTTCTGATAAGCAGATGATGCGTGCTTTGAAAATATCTTATTTGCCTCAGGGCCACAGTGCCTGGTTTGAATCGTCTCCTTTCTGGTCTTTATGGAGAAAACGATGGAGAATACAATACAACTTAAATGACACAAAGACTCACTTGGTACACGGATCAAGATTTCCGTTTTTAGAAGCAAGGTTGCTGAAGAAGAATTCCCTCTTCGCACGTAGGCCGTGTAGGCTATTGTAAATAAGGGCAAACAATATTATGTTAGTGTCACCCGACCGACATAATTCTAAACAAAAAAATCCGATTTTGGTCGGGCGTCATTTAAAATGATCCTTTTCAATATGTCGAACACGAAATATAAAGAAAATGTTTCGTGTCTGAATTGAAAATTTTATAATACTGTAACTTTGTGTAACTCTGCATCTTCCAAAAAAATGGCTATCTGAACTTCGAATCAGGTGTACTAGTTTTAAATTCTTCGATGGAAATTTTCAAATTTAGGCCATTTTTTAAATATTGAAAAAATCAAGAAAATTTATGCCGACCGACCGCCCGACCGAAAATTGAGTTCAAGATGACACTAACATAACACATTTGTGTTGCCCGCCTAACTCACCCGTCTCGCCCAATCCCGGGACCATGAGGTTGCTTCGGCTTTTCGACACGTTTTTTGCTGCTAGAAGACGGCGTACTGACCTTTGACTTGGAGGCACGAGAGGATTTGGAAGTTTTCTTAACTCGCACCATATTTCGTTTAATTTTATATCTGTTATGTTATAGCAACACGAGAACAACAAATGATATATTGATGAAGAAAATGAATTGGAATTTGTTGGATTGGTTTTGATTTTGAACATGCTTTGCTTGCCGCCAATGAAAAAAGTGAACTTGAATCGAATCGTTCAACTGTCGAACTGTCCAATCAAATCTCCCCATTCGCATTGCTGAGAGACTGGGGATTACAACCACAGGGGCCACGCTGATATCAGATACCATGCACCATACTCATTTCCAGCTAAATACCATGATGCACGATATGCATTCCTTGGTGGGGTGGTGGGGTGCACGTGTGTCTTCATTTCATTCATGTTGTTTGTTGATAGAATAAACAGGCAAGGTTTTTCAACAAAGAGTATAATATGCCATCATGGTAAACGATGTTATTGGGTGCGATAAAGAGTTAAAGATGCAAAGGTATATATGCCTCTTTTTGATTAAAAACTTATATTTTATTTAACTTGCCGTAAACGTCAACATTGATGTTACGCTAGCTTGACCATTTCAAACATCTCATTCCAAAGAAAAAACTTGCTAACGTCTGCAAGCATATTTTTGAGTTAATACCTGCAAGCAAGCCTACTGGTGCCGGAATTGGTCGAGACGTGTGAGTTATTTACAAAATAGCCATAACATAATGGCCTACGTGCGAAGAGGGAATAGGTACTTCTTCAGCAACCTTGCTTCTAAAAATGGAAACCTGTTCACAATTCAAGTTTGAATTTCGACATGTTTTAATTGTTAAAAATAAGGGGTTGAGTGAGGAATTATCTTGATCCAGGTATCAAGTGAGTCTTTATGTCATTTATGTTGTATTGTATTCTCCATTTTTTTGTCAATAAAGACGGGGGCCCTGTTAACTTTCGTTGTTGATGAGCGTCAAAGCAAATTACACCATGAAAAACATCGGTGCATAGCTAATTAACTAAAGTTCATAAATTTTATTATTAACTAACATCAAATGCATTTCATCTTTGAGACAAAATAGACCTACCTTATCCATGACTCTTCTCAAGAATCCATCTAAAAATTTATAACTCTGTCTGTGCTGTTAATTACACGTTTTTTTTATAAGAAACCTGGCTCAAGGCCTAGTAGCAAAAGTTTCTTAATTTTTAGCCACATTTTAGTACTAAAAGTTTCTTAAAAGTTTCTTAATTTAATGAAAATGGTTGCAGTGAAAACGAAGAAAAAAACGTGGATGTGGCAAAATGTTAGTAGGTACCGTAAATCCTCGAATAAGCCCCCACGTTCGAATAAGCGCCCCCCTCGATTAAGCCCCCACCTAAAAAATTATTTTTGCAAATAAGCCCCCCCTCGAATAAGCCCCCATGGGGTCTTATTCGAGGGAAGCATAAGTGCAGAATAATATCTTTATTCGCGAAAGCCCCCACAGAACAATAGCTATACAGTATCACTTCCTTTGACTCGAGACAAAAAAGCAAAAAGAAACGCAATTTTCGTGATGATAAACAAATTTGCTAGATCTTCACAGCATTTTGCGAAAAAGTTTCTTATAAACCGGTTTCTTATAAAAAAAAACGTGTACTATCACACAGAAATGGTGCTACAATGACATGATCTCAGTAGTTGTGTATTGTGACTATTTGGTAGAATGTGCTCTTACATGATAAAGACAAATGAAATCAACTTCAAAAGAAATAATATTCATAAAAAAAGCAAATTCGATAATTCGAGGCGGCGGTAACTCGAACCTCGAATAACTCAAGCCAAGTTGCATCCCATAGGAAACTTTGCACGCACTTTCTTGCCCTCAAAATATATTCATATGAGAAAGCGGACTGGCCAGCTAGGCGAGATCTAACTGCAGCACTATCCTCACTGTGATGTATTCTGACACGTGACCAGGATAAGATAATTTATGCATTTTACTAGTAATATCCGGGATATTTCTATCTCCCAGAGGGGAATAAGGGCATATATATTGGTTCCTCGTGGTTATCACAGTTCTCTAACAAATACGCACCAAGTCAGAGAATTTGGTGGTCTAAGTTTCGACGACCCACCCACCTCCCGCAGCGACGGAAGCCAAATTCCCCCTTCTCCTTTCAAATAGCGAAGCCTCCTTCGCACTTGCCACATCTTATCCATATTTGAAAGGAGAAGAATAGAGAACAGTGAGGATAGAGTACTACCGAGATCTCGGCAAGTGGGATGGAAATTTACCCATGTGAACACTCCATCCCGCTTACCGGGCCAGAAACGTGCCAACTGCGCATGCACAACCATCATTGCTTTCATTGTCAATTTTCTCAAGTGACAAATATCATGTTACAGTTTCTATCCCGGCAGGCGGGACGAAATTTTCTCATATGAACAGAATTTTCGCTTGGGCCCATGTACACTACAGCTTGAAAAAGCCATTACACGCTTTTTTTATAAGGAACCGTTTATAAGGAACGTACATGTAGAAGGTAAGGAACTTTTACTACTAAAAGCCAAATCACTAAGGAACTTTTTAATTTTGAATATGTTTATATTTCCGCACAATTTACAATTAGGAAGCTGGTTCCATTGATTTTCAGTACTTTTACATTATATGAAGCTTCTTCATGTTTTAACCTGTTATCTTTTCAAAAGTTTATAGCAAAACGTTGAATGTGAATGCTTTTCTTGCGTCTGTACTAATTATGTCCACTAAATGCGAACTTAAATTTAAGGAACTATTAAGGAACTTTTAGAGCTACAAAGTTGTCAAAAGAGGTCTCAAAATAAGGAACTTAAAGAAATAGGCCCTGAGCTAGCTGAGCTAGGTTCCTTATAAAAAAAGCGTGTAGCCAACTTTTGCAACCACAGACTTTGGGAATCCGGCATGACTAGAAAACTATTTCAAAATTATTTCATCTCCAAAAATGTATACATTTGGAGTAACACCTAACCGCACGAAGGGCATAAATTTGGCATTGAGATCGTTTCACGTAAATGTGTAATCATGAAGAACATTGCTCAATTGATCAAATGTATCCTTGCTCATCCAAAAATTTACATACCAATAGTGAGCAAATTCACAATTTCGTCTGTAATACACCCAAGCACATCGATGTTGATAGAGAGATAAAAAATTATCTATGACTAACAACTACATTCGCGTATTACGAAGCAATTGAGAAATATACAAATACCAGAAAAATATTCGGTACCACCTTCGTTGCCTATTGGTTTCCAACAACAAAAATATAGCAGCAAAAAGCTGAAATGTTAGGTGGTCATCCATTTTACAAATGCAAGAACCTATTTTGTGCAAATTTGAACACAATTTTAGGCCCCGTTTACACGGGAACGGATCCGAGTGGATCCGTTCCAAAAAAGGTTACGATAGGTGTTTCGTTTACACGGGTACGCATGGATCCGTTCCTCTTTGGGAACGGGATCGTATCTTTTTGGGCACGCTAGAAAAGCGGATCCATTTGGGTCCGTTCCCGTATCGGTGTCGTGTAAACGCTTGGAACGGAACCAGAACAGGCACGGCACTGAACTGAGGCTGTTGCAACTGAGGTTGTGTTATCGCGGGAAGTCCAAAATATAAGCAGTACAAATGTCTGGGCCTATTGAAAAGCAAGTAATATCAATTTTGTCTCTGAATGTTTTCCAATATAGCTTCTTTGTTGTGTGTGGTAAGCTTAGTTTGCGAACAACATCGACAGCGATTGAAGTTCATGTTGAATCAAACAACTGGGGCAGGTGAAGGAAGGAAATTCGTGTTCGCCATTTTCTGAGAGTGTTTTGGCGCAATTACAAGTAACTAACAACAACAAAACACGCCTTAACTTGAACAACTGCGCATGCTCAACAATTGGATCCGTTCTCGTGTAAACTCAACAGCTTTTTGAGTCCGTTCCCGTGTAAACGCTATACAATCGTTCCCATATCGTACCCAAAAGGCACGGACCTTTTGGGTCCGTATCTTTTTCTCTCGTGTAAACGGGGCCTTAATAGAAGTGAAAAGTGTGCATCGATCAGACACGAAAGGATTGCAAGACAATGGTAATGTTTTTGGCTAATCGTTTTGAGTACCTCCAGAGGTGCTCAGAAATGCCCAATCGGTATCTTTGATGTCGTATCAAATTTCGGGCAAAAGGAAATATCGAAAAAATGGCATTTACACTGTGTCGGGAACCTTTAATCCCCTAACGAGTCAAGAAAGCCCAATTTTTCTGTAGTGTACATGGGTCCTTAGTGAGCTGGCCCGCCAAGCGGGCTCATATGAACACGCCCTTACTGCCGGTGGTTTCAGATTGCTCGACGCTTCTGAAAAGGATGGAATTCTGATTAGGATGCAATGTCTATATACCGTGTCTATGAGTGTCAGCACTCCACGCTTTTCCGTAATTCAATTTTCATGACAGCAAGAACTGAAGCATTGCATTAGTCACCTGTCCACGTGGTGAATCAACGTTAACGTTAGCATTGATCTTTTACTGGCAAAACTTTCTGAAATGTCTAATGGAGTGGTGATACCTAATACGAAGATCGCTGTAGATTTCTGGCGACCAAATGGCACCTATTCTTTCGTGAGGTATTTTTTCTTATCAAACATGCATGCTGACCACACTAATGGTCTAACTTCAACATGGCGATACGAAATCTACTGTTCCGAAGTTACAAAGAAGCTGCTAATTCACCAACTCGGAGTTGACGAGAAGCTTGTTAAATTGCTGGAGATTGGAGTGCCACGAATCATATATGATGCAGATGAAAATGACTCATTCATTGTAACCATGTTTGATGCCAATCATTGTCCTGGTTCTGTTATGTTTTTGTTCGAAGGAAAATTCGGAAGGATTTTCTACACAGCTGACTTCAGATGTGTTGAGAATATGCTGGAAACTCTCAAAACTTGTTCTGTTGGCAAAATAGATGTTGCTTATGTTAATAAAACGTTTTTTGAGGAATCAATTGAGTTTCCAACCAGAGAAGAAGCTTCACAAGATGTGGTTGATGTGATAAAGCAACACCCTGAGTATCAGATTCTAATATTTTGCCATACGTTAGGCAAGGAGGATTTACTTGTGAAAATAGCAACCGAGTTGAAGGAGTGGGTTATTGTCAGTAATAAGAAGATGGAGACATTGCGTCTACTTGAGCTACCAAATGTTGTCACCACTGACATTTCAGATGGACGAATTCGAGTTTGTGGAGAACGAGAGATGCATAATCATGACATCAAAGAGTGGATCAAATCAGCTCAGACAATTTTGATTTTCCCAACTGGATTGAAAAATAGAAATACCAGCTCGTATGGATTGTTTGACAGAATTTTCTTTATACCCTACTCAGATCATTCCTGTTATTCTGAAATTAAACAGTTTTTGGAATTTCTGAATCCAGACAAAGTACTACCAATTGTTGGAAGACCAGTACAAGAATGTATATTGACAACATGCGGAAAACAAAAACAGATCAATTCTAACAACATCAGAACATGCATTTTCAATCAAGGGGAGAATAAAATGAAAGAAAATGATGAAAGTTTTAAGCTATCAGAACATGAGAAAGCAAAGAGAAAGTTTCTGGAGAAAAGGAAGTCTTCAGAGATTTTAGGAAAGAGGATGAAGTTGAACAAAGGTGTTGTTTTTTATTCTGAAAATTCAGCAGGAGATCTTGAGCCTTGTTGCTCTTCAGGTAGCATATCACCAAAGGACAACTTGAGGAATCTTATAATTAAATGGCTTCAGGAGGCTAATATAATAAAAAAATAAAATAATCAATCAGTTTTATGAAATGAAAGTAAATTTTCTATTGATGCCTGTTTGTTCTTTTTAATGGCTTATTCATTTGTGCACCTATCAAGGGACCATAGACTTATGTGCCATGCGCTGTGAATTAGCTACTGCTTAAAATATTGCGCAACATTGCCTGTTTGCTTACCACAAAATGCTGTATGGTGCGTGACATTGCTAATAAATGGCTTGGATTCCCACGAATGATGTCATATACATTGCTCAAGATTGCATGGATATGTATGTTTTTATTCAACATATCAATGAATTGCCCGTCTCATTTAAAGAGATTGGTCTTAGGGCCTGATTATATGAGAGTTTTCAGCCCGTTTGTAACTTTAGCCGGGCTGAGATTTCAGCTCGGTGTTACGGTTAAAGCGTTGTGAAAGCAAGGTTGCGATTACATGATAAAGTTTCAGCCCGGTTTGCCGAGCTGAAATCTCAGCCCGCTTTTATCAAACGGGCTGGGATTTTCATCTCGGCCAAACGGGCTGAAAATTTTCATGTAATCGCAAATCGAAATATTTAGCCGGGCTGAAATTACGAGAGAACAAAAGAAAACACGGCGGTGAGTGCAAATGATTGCGATTCTAATTCAACACCACAGGATTTTCAAACTAAACACAGTGGGCGCGAGCCACCATATAATCGCTCAAAATCTCAGCCCGGGTAAAGTTACAAACGGGCTGAAAACTCTCATATAATCAGGCCCTTATTGTAATTTATTGAGTTGCATTGTAGGGTGTACCCGACGGGCGATTTTGCATGCCCAACTGTCGATAGCGTCGAGGGTGTGACGCATGTATCATAGCAAACACCATTTCTGTGTGATAGTAATTAACAACATAGACAGAGTTTTAATTTTTAGATGGATTCTTGAGAAGAGTGAATAGGATAGGTCAATTTTGTCTCAAAGATGAATTGCATTTGATGTTAGGCCTAGTTTATACTGCGAATTATCACCGTAGCGAATTAAAATAATTGGAAGGAAAAAGTTTAAGTGTCTATTTAATGCGACTGAAAAACGCAGTATAAAAGCAAACACGAATTTGGGAATTAAATTCACCAACCCCTACCGCATTTTGAGCGAATCAGTGAGCATTGATCAAAGCATTGCAGCAAACAAGATGGCGGATTTCAGAAAGAGGTATTTAGCTATGCACCTGAAAGAAGACGATGCAAGCATGTTTGGTGATGGCTCGTCGTAAAGCAGCCTGTTTAAAATCTTTTTTAAACAGGCTGCTTAAAATCTTGTTTAAAATCTTAAAAACTGCCACTAGGGCCTAGGGGTAGGACAACCCGAAGAAGAAACGAGGTGGTCGTAAAGCAACCTGGCCTGATGAATGCATTGATGAGGTTGTTGACATCATTTGCGAAAGCGATTATTATCGAAAAAAATTTGTTTTGTTTAAGTGTTCTCATGCTCTCGCACATTTTCATAACAGTGCTTCGGGGCGCCATTTTGGAAATGATATTCGATTTTTGCGCCAAATTCACCGCCGCGCTTTTTCTTCGACCCAGGACTCGAATTTAATTCCCTTCGGTGATAACACGCAGTATAAATCGCCTGCAAAATGCTCAATGAATTTTGTCGCACTAAAACCGAATTTAATTTAATTTAATTCGCTGCGTTGATAATTCGCAGTATAAACTAGGCCTTAGTTAATAATAAAATTTATTAACTTTTCATCGTGTGATCTGCTTTGACGCTCATCAACAATGAAAGTTAAAAGGGCCCTCCCTCTGGTATGTTAATGACTTGGCAAAGGCAGGCTATCTTAATATGGCATACCTTGTCGGCCCTTTTTACGCCGGCCCTAATTTAACGCCGGCCCTTTTTACGCCGGCCCTAATTCCGCCACCCCAAGAATCTGCTCTAACGCCATTTAGGGCCGCGTTTTACGCCGGACAAAGACCAAGGAAAGAAAAAATTTAAAATTATATTTTACAGACGTGTTTTACCCTTGAAAAAGATAAGAAAGTAGCTATTATCATGAAAAAATTAGTCAATTACGATCGTCTCTTTTTCGGTGCATTCTGTATCTACCTCTTCGTCCGACTGCACTTCGATGGCGTTTTCTTCCACCTCATATTCACACTGCTCCTCCCTAGTCTCATATCTCAAATCCAGCTCCTGTTCGAAATCAAGTTTTTCAGACATTTTTTCTACCTGTCTTTTTACAAAGTTTTCTATTTTTTTCAACACAGCATTGTGGATGTTTGATTAAGCGCAATAAAGCCTCTGCACGCAAAGTGGATCATTGAAATGTATAAACACTTTAAGGAATCTAAAGAGCTCATTCTTTCCGGTTTTAGGAAGGCACACATTACTGAGGCAGTTACCCAAGCCTCAAACCTATCCCATTTGCGCGAAAACCCATTTCAGGGCATAGACATATGATTTAGTAACTCTTAAACTAAAAAACACTAACTTTACTAATCTATAGTAGTTTACTTTCTGTTTTGTTGATGTTTCTCTTCTAATTTTGGTTAAATATACATTACTATATCCAAATATAGCCTAAAATAAGGTGCATGTTAGCAAAAAATATAATAAAAAATTAACGCCGCTTTTTGAGAAAATTTGTAAAATTTTGGCCCTTTTAACGCCGGCCCTTTTTACGCCGGCCCTTATTCCGCCGCACGACGAAAATTAACGCCATTTAGGGCCGGCGTAAAAAGGGCCGATAAGGTATCAGGTTTTACTTTTACGCAGTCATCATCACCACCCTCATCATCTATGTTTATCGGTAGCTATAGCTATATTCCTCAATAATGTGGTCACAGCTGGGAATATTTTGGTGCATGTGTTTCCAGCTGATCTTCCTTCTGAACAGAATTGAAAAAATCCATCAATAATAATTAATAAAATGATCTTCAATAAAACAAATATACAAGTAATAAAAGAATATAAATTTTCTTGAACAATATATTTAAGAATGTGATGAAAATTAAAAAAAGTTTTGTAAAAAATCTTTTCAGCTGAGAGTGATTCACATTAAGGAACTTCCTCTTATACGGCGAACAAGTTCCATGTCTCTGGGCATTATAGTAACCCTGCGTGCGTGAATAGCTGCAAGATTGGTGTCCTCGAATAGCCTAACCAGGTAGGCTTCTGCTGCCTCTTGCAATGCACTTATAGCATTATACTGAAAACGTAAATTTCTTTCGGGTGCAATGCTGTGCACAACCTCCCTCACCAGGCGTGAAAAACTTGCTTTTCCGATAAGCAGATGATGCGTGCTTTGAAAATATCTTATTTGCCTCAGGGCCACAGTGCCTGGTTTGAATCGTCTCCTTTCTGGTCTTTATGGAAAAAACGATGGAGAATACAATACAACTTAAATGACACAAAGACTCACTTGGTACACGGATCAAGATAGTTCCTCACCAACCCCTTATTTTTAACTACTAAAACATGTTGAAATTCAGGGTGCGTTCTTTTGGGAACTGTTTTGCCTCTTCTTTTTCTCGAAACTTTGGAGAGATGGAGAGCGCGTTCCCCTCTTCGCACGTAGGCTGTTATGTTATGGCAATTTTGTAAATAACTCACCTGTCTCGACCAATTCTGGGACCAGTAGGCTTGCTTGCACTATCTTCTACACGTTTGCTTCCAGACGGTGTAGTGACCTTTGAAGTACCACTGCTACCAGAGTTGGAGACACCAGTAGATTTCGTTCGCTTCACTCGAACCATATTTCTTTTAAATATACTGAGTTTAACTTTGATATTTTATATCTGTTATTTTATAGCAACACGAGGACAACAAATAAATGGTGATGGATTGGATTGGTATTGATTTTGACAATGCTATGCTTTGCTTGCCGCCAATGAAAAAAGTCAACTTGAATCAAATCGTTCAACTGTCCCAACTGTCCAATCAAATCTCCCCATTCGCATTGCTGAGAGACTGGGGATTACAACGGCGCCAGAATGATATTAGATACCATGCACGATAGAATAAACAGGCGAAGTTGTTCAACAAAGAGTATAATATGCCATCATGGTAAACGATGTTATTGGGTGCGATAAAGAGTTAAAAATACAAAGGTATGTATGCTTCTTTTTGATTAGCAACTTATATTTTATTTGACATTGAACAAAAAATTGTTTAAATATTTTTCATTTCTGGATGTCTTGAGTGAGTACAGACTTTCTAGTAAACTTTATTTTTTCCGTAAATCCTCGAATAAGCCCCAGGGAGCTTATTTGCAAAAACAAAATTTTAGCCTGATTATTGTTCAATATTAAGCAAAATATCAAAATAAAAGCTATACGATGCAGCCAATCAATGAAGTTTTTGGTTTAAACTTGATGCTATTTGCAATACATTCGCTAAACAACTTTAATGTTTGGAAACCTGGGCTCAATATCCTTGCAAATAATTATCAGGATGGGGGCTTATTCGAAGGTAGGGGCTTATTCGAAGGTAGGGGCTTAGTCGGGGATTTACGGTACGTTAGTTTTTTCAACCCAACCCCCTGAAATTCTATGCTGGTTGATGTTGATGAATATTTAAACTGTCCAAAATGTTCTCGAATTGTGTGTGGCAAGGATATTGAGAACTATGCTAAGTTTCATTCCAACTTTGATTATTATAACACACATTCTTTCCATAAGCTAACAAATAATTTGCAAAACGATCAACATTTTAGCATTTTTCGTACAAATATCCAGTCTCTGCCCTGTAACAAAGAAAGTCTTGAAATTCTTACACACAACCTTGACTTTAGTTTTGACGTCATAGCTCTTTCAGAAATTTGGCATAAACATTTTCAAAACCGAACTTTAGATGTTATTCAAAAACATTGCCCAATGAAATCACTCTCTAAGAAAAAAGGAAGCAGCAGAGACAACAGTGATAATGTATTTGCTGACTTATTTGAAAAAAATCAACAAAAACACAACATCCGTACCCTTCATGCTAAAGATGGTAATTTCTTTTTACCAAGATTGATGCTTGATCATTTCCAACACCTCAGTCCAAAGAAAACTTGCTTTCAGAAAAAACAATCGTTTTGACCTATCACTATTATTTGTGGATTACTTTACTAGTTATGTTGCAGAGAATTATTGTGTTACATATCCATTAAGTTCTACTAATAGTTTATTAAAGTCACACTGGTATCAGTAATTTTACAATGCAATGCGATGCAAAGCAATGTGATAGTTATGCACGTGTTTATGTAAGGAGGGCAACTGTGCTATCAATCATAGCTGGTCCTCTGTATCTGTTTGTGAGCTTCTGTTTCACCCAAGCCGGCTTTGTGTTTCCTTTGTATCCGATCATTGCAAAAGCTGCACGGTACTGTGTTTGGAAGGGAGGTGTGCCATGCAACTTCAACAAGGAGGCCTGAACGAGATACGACATGTATCGTGATGCTTCATCTTGTATCCCAATGAGAACAATTTTGCTGCAAATAATGCATGTTACTTAAAGTGTGTCTTCCACGTGTGTACAATTCAAATATGAGATTTCCCAAAAAACTTTGTAACCACCTAAAATTCTCATACAGGACATAGAGCAAGTTCATTTGAGAAAACGTGTGGAAAGTCAGTTCTCTGCCGTTAGAAATTTTTGGAGATTGTGAAGACTCTTAAATTACAAAATGCTATAATATTAGAGGCTTTTCGAAAAACTTTTTCATTCAGAAATTTTGAACAGACCAGACGTTTTTGCAGATAATACTTTTATGTTTTTTGGAGCTACTTATACATGTCGAGGAGTAAACAACAAACCTGTTGTCTGGCAAATTTTGAACGTAGTTATACATCTGGCTTGGTCCATGTCTTGTGTGTGTATCAAATGATACAGCAGTTTGAAATGCTCCTGGAATAGATGCAAGGTTGTATTTTGCTCAATAGATTCTTCTGAAAGTCTATGTGAGGGAATGCTAGAGTTATTTCACACCTTTGTGGAGGAGCAAGAATCAAAATTTCCACTCGAATTGTAATTCAGATTAGATTTGTGTATCTTTTGATGAGGAAAACAGAATTTTAGACACCAATGATTGCTACTGGTATGATTGGTTCGTTATTTTGCTGTAATAGCCTCAATGTAAGCATATTTTTGAGCCACAGTTTTCCCACTTGAGTCGATGTGGAGGTATTCCTGGTATTTTATTAGAGATCCCCAATTTTACTCTGATTTTCTGTGTTTTCATGTCAAGACGAGTGTCAAGCTGTGTCCTTATTAGTTTTCCCTCACTATGCATACTTGTGCATATTTCTGCTTACCTGTTTTTGCATCAAGAATAACAAAGTTATATCCACGTCTGTGCAATGATCTATCAACGCCATCGACTTTAATGGTGGTGTATCCACAACCTTGTGTTCTTCTAGGGTCATCACACCCTTCAGATTGGATTTTCACGTGCAATGCCTCTGCATATGGAAGATTGATGAGTCAGCTTGGAGTGCACAGTTGTCAAAAAGCAGTTTGAGGATAGGAAGAGAGTAACAATGGTTGGAGGTCGCAATAAAGACAAAAGGCACACAAATACAGAAAGAGCTTTCTTAAATAAAGAGATAAGAGGATGTTTTCTGAAAGATCAATAAAACAGTTGATATTCGCATTGGACGCAATGGGATGAAAGTTGCTTACTGTTCTTGCAATCCTTTGCAGACGCCGACCCGATTTTGCTGGTTCCCTTTCCAGTGGGACATGACACGCACGAAGTGCTGTTTCTGCCGGGTTGGTAGAGGCCTTTAGGACATGCAAGACATGTCTCCAACCCAGTTTCAGAATACGTACCAGGGGGACAAATTTCTATCAATTCAAAACAACACAATTTAGTAATTGTCTGTGCATTCGATGAAGGGTTTTTGATCTTATGTTGCTATTTGATAGTTGCCTGCTCATTTGCTGAAGCAGGTATAGCTTACTTTTGCATGATGTGTGATTGTTAGATCCGTATCCATGTGTAGAGAAGCCTTGTGGACATTGCTTGCAAGACATCTGTCCGTCCTGCTCCTGGTATGTTCCGGCTTGACAGACCTGGCATTTTTTCGTGCCAGCATTGTAACTTGTGCCAGCTGGACACTTCACTGTAAAGAAATGAAATTGGTATATGTAAGCAATGCTAAGACATGGTGGTAATTTTTAACACAGTCTGCTCTGGTGTTGCTAGTCAAATTGAATAGCCCTGTTGCTTCGCCTTGTTCGTTTTGAAATAGCCCCGTTACTTTCCTCTGCTGTTGTCAAAAAGCCTTGTTATCTCGCCCTGTTCCTTCGGAAATAGCAGCCTTGTTATCTTAGCTGGTTGCTGATGAAAATATTGTTGTATCTCACCCTGTTCGTTTTGAAATGACCATGTTTTCTGTCCCTCTTACTGGTGAAAGTGTCCTAGTGTCTTGCTATAATTGGCCAAGAATCTTGGTGTTTCTAGCATTATTACAGGGCTTCACTTTCCGTTTCTTATACACGAGTCTGTGAGCTAAAACTGTCACCCATGTTTTGGTTGACATTGGCTTGTGTACCATGGAACATTTGCATACATGGAGTATACTTCGCTTAGAGCTTACCGCATTTGCTTCTGTCTGTAGTCGAACCAGTCCCATTGACAATCGTGAATTCGGAACCAGGCACGCATGCCAATTCAGCTGATTTTTCTTGAAGCACAATGTTCACTGTTGAAGTTCTCAACTGTGCACTAGCAACTCTTTTTATCTACAATGATAGAGTAATGCCACGTAGAGCATTTTCAGAATGGAGATTATTATTTCGTATGGGTGGCTCATTAATGTAAAACTATTTTTTGCTGCACGTTATGAGCTTCTACATGCTTTAGAATACTCCGCATCGCATTCAGTTTAACTTATGAATGTGAAATGACGCCATGCGGTTTATTGATGCTCCACACGATAAAGGGCTGATTTACGAACCTCTTTTCCAAGACCGCTCATAGAATTAATGATTCTGGTCATTTTGGTCATCTCGCTTCGTTGATTAGAACTGGGAGCCTTATCTTGTACGTAGAATTCGAACGAGATATGCAAACTGTTCGAAGAGCCACTGCCAGTGTTTCTCTTTCTTTTCACTGACGAGCAATGCACTCTGACGTTCTTGATCACGCAGTTCTGGTTGTTGGTGGAGCAGTAGATTGATTGGATGATTGGATCGGTCATGAGGGCCGTGATGAAGTTGACTTTCAATGTTGCCACGTCTTGGGCCGTGCACGAGCCACCGATCACCGTGAATGGTTTGCTTGCCTCTGCTGGTGGATTGCCTTCTGCAAGTGGTAAAACGAAAGGTAACATGTGTGGCCTCTCGTTCACGCTGAGTTAATGTATTGGATACAGAGGTTCTGCATTTATTAATGGAGTATTTGGGTTGTGGGTTCTGGAAGAATACTTAAGCTCTGGGATAGTGGACTTGAGTGTGCATTTCGGATTTTTTACATTTGAGTGTGCATTGGGGGTTTACAGGGAGAGGAGAATTGCGGAGTAGTGGAATTCTTTATCATTGGAAAAAAGGATTTTTTGAATTTGTAGGTTTTTGGAAATTAAGAATTTTTAGAATTGTTTCTTTTTTTGGATCTGGACGTTATGCAGCTTTGGGATGCTTGGTGATGTTTAAGCAATGATACCATAGAGCTTATCCCCCAAACAATGTTACCAATATTAAAATTCATCGTAATACATACGAATTAGGTGAATACAGCTTACCTGAACAGTCGGGCCACGGAGTCTTTCCTTTGGGAATATTTTCGAAAAACGTTGGTACACCAACACCAATTTGATTTTGTCCTTTCCAGCCACCATCATCTCCACAGACGTAGAAGTCATACAGTGTTGGAATACTGGTGTCTTGCAAAAACCAGTAATTGCTTTTACACGCGATTGAGCAGACGAAGAGCTCTTCGATTCCGTTCTTGTTGATATTGCACGAATAGGCACCGTGTTTTGGTGCTTCGTAGAGTTTGCATTTCAATTCTTAATGAATAGGGATGAGTAATTGAGTCATTAACAGTTTGATATGGTTAAGCATACAATGATAGATGTGGCAATAGATGTAATGATCTGATAGCAAATAACATGATCTGATAATAGATAGTACGACGTGATAATTGCGCACTATGGAGGAGCGTGTTTACGTGTAAAGTCCAAGGTCCTGATCAGGGTGGGATTCCAAGCGCAAATACAAGGGTGTTAGAGCGCAAGCAATAACTTTTTGTCATTGCTAATTTAAGTTATAAATAAGTTACAGTATGAAACTCATTACAGCTTTTTTGCATAACTCTCCGCCCCTACTGCAAGATGCCCTGCAAATTCAAATTGCTAATGATGCATGGTGGATAAATTACTAGACTGTCTTGCAAACCCAATCCTCAATGGAGAATGGGTCCACGAACAATTGACCAAATCCTTGCTCTTGCATAAGCTATTTCCACGGATATGTAGAAGTAATTTATGCATGACCAATAATTGCAACAACAGGAACGCCTTATTAACGACAATGAAATTAATTCCCATGCTTCTGCGCAGTTCACTGTCTGCAAAAACAAGGATTTTGTCAATTGTTAGAAAACCCCTTTCTCTTGTGAGGATTGGGTGTGACGCAGGCCAACAAGTTACCTGATATTTGTATTTTGAATTCGCACTTTACTTCGTTGAATGCTGAATCGTGAACAGTGTAGACAACGTTGGTTGTTCCCTTTGAGAACTTGTTGCCATTTGGATGACTTGGTTTGACGGTCAATGAATTGGTGTCATCCACGTTGTCCATAAATGTCGGCTCTTCCCAAATGACTGTGTGTGGCGAGCTCTCTGTTGCTATGACAATGTCCTTTGGACATTTGATAACCTTTGGAGCCTCCGTGTCTATTAGACAACGAGAGATAGGATCACATGATTCAAATAATTACGGTACAGTAAAAACGCGCAACTAAGAACCTAACAATTGAGAACCTGTTAACCTGGTAATCCCTATAAACAAGAGCTTATAGGCTAAGAAATTCAGGTTCTTATTTTCTGAAGTCATGCTGGTACATTACAGTTGCCTTGCAAGAATCATATTTGGAGAAAATATCTGATTTTGAGGGGTGAGGGCGAGGTTGCAATGAGGCTGAAGAAGAAAATAAAAATCAAATCAGCTGTGTTTTAATTCTTTCTCCGAGATTAAGAACCCATTTTAAGAACCTAATTAGTCTAAAATTTTGTTAGCTACCATTTATTTAAGAGCTTGTTTAAGCTAATTCCCAAAATGTAGGTCTCAGCTGCATGTTGTATGCGGTGCGATTGAATAACATGAACCAGAGCTCGTTCAATACTTAGAACTTTCATGTCCTTGCTTCATAGGTTATTTCTAGATCATATCCACCTTACAGTGCAATACATACACGTGAGCGATACAAACCTTCTGCTTCAAATCGCGCATCACATGACTTCTGATTGCCTGCATCGTCAGTGGCAGTGTACGTCACTTTAGTAACAATGCCTACTGTCACCTTGAGTGGTGACGTATGGCTGATTGTGACTGTTGGCTTCTTTCCACTCTGGTCGTCGGCTACAGCGTCCGGTAGCTCGATCATTGCGTAGTTTTCATTCGGTTCATTTGCAACCGGCGCAAGAGTTGGGCATGTGATTGTCGGTGCAATAGAATCTATCCGGGATAATGTTACACGCGATTTACATGAATGCTTATTTGAGCTAGCTGGTCAAAGACAATTTTGTTGAAGTAATTTTGTGTATCCCACCTTGACAAGTTCCAAGCGGTCTGTTCCACTGTCCGTTCGGTCCGCATACTGCGTACCTGTTGCCTTGCAAAGGATAGCCTGTCCTGCAATCTACTTGGCAAATTTCATTACATGCACTGTTCACTCCATTGCACGCAGAACCAATCAGTGCGCCATTGGCTGGCGCAGTCAATTTGCTGCATTTCACATCTGTTTGTATTGAGTATAAGAAATGTATTACATTGATTGTGAGCCCTATTTACACTAAAAAAACTAATCCGGGCTCGCTTTGGGTCAAGTGTCAATAACGCAGAACTGGAGCGCAACCAGGTTTGTCTCTATCAAGAGCATGCGCGCTTGTGTATAATAAGCAAAAAGGGCCACAGAAGTCAGATTCGCATTGCCTTTTTGCTATGGACCTACTTTTGCCCCATGTCAGCGCTTACACTGCACACCAGGGTAAAACTAACCCGGGTAAGTTAATGTGGTATATATAGGGCTTATGAATAGATCAGAGATTTTGTGTTGTTACCTAGTGTATTCTCGTACACAGACACACAGAAGCAGGCTGCAGCAAGTACTGACCTTTTTTCCTTTCCTCTCTGTTACTCGTCGGACAAGACTGTGGGCCAATTCCAATACAGTTTGCATGAGCACCTTTGTAGGCCACTGTTGTTGTCCAGTGCCTAAATCGCTCTTCGGTCGGACAAGACCCAGTTGTTGTTGTTGATGCCAGTGTCCACACGGTCCAATCCTCCTGTTTGCAATGCTTATACGAACACATGCCTTGTTGATAAAATAACGTTCTCACAAAACGTATTTAATGTTATAGCAGCCCGTGGCGCTTATCAATGCTTATCAATATGCATATGGCTGACACTGATGAGTATTGAATTGTGAATGAATGTTGTGTTGTGCAGCGTTTATTACAATTAGAGGCGTTTGTTGTTATGGCTATAATACGGTAGGTTAGGTAGAAGCTAGAATTAGGTAGGTTAGGTAGGTTGGAAGTTAGCTAGAATAACTATGCAGTGTACTTGTAGAAGATATGTACAGTGCTTCACAGGTCATCTGTACCGTGTGTTAGAGCATTTACCAATTGATATGCAACGTATATTTACACTAGGAGCGTGAATTGGTGCATACTTACAATAGGAGCGTTAATTGGTTCGTACTCACAATAGCAGCATGAATTGGTGCATACTTACAATAGGAGAGTGAATTTGTGCATACTTACAATAGGAGCGTGAATTGGTTCGTACTCACAATAGCAGCATGAATTGGTGCATACTTACAATAGGAGAGTGAATTTGTGCATACTTACAATAGGAGCGTTAATTGGTTCGTACTCACAATAGCAGCATGAATTGGTGCATACTTACAATAGGAGAGTGAATTTGTGCATACTTACAATAGGAGCGTGAATTGGTTTCTCTGCCTCGGCAAGATGATGGGATGCCATTGCAGTTGGTTTGCTGTTGTACGTAGGTGTATGTTGGGTTGAAATCTCTGTAGTTTGTCTGTGTTGCGCAATGTCCGTTAGGCACGTTTCCGGACCAACTGCTCCAAGATGTTGGATCACATTTAGCCGCCTTTCTGCAGTTACCTAGAACACAAGCATTAACGATAAAAGCAAATTTGTTTCATGCTTTTGTTGATCTTTAATGGCATCCGTGTGTGAACCTTGAGTCCTCCTGATAGACTTGTAAGACCAGAAACCTCTCATACAAAATGAGAGGTTTCTGGTCTTATCGACAGTTTAATTTATTAGATCTATTATAATTTTGAATTCGAAATGAGTTGTCGATGCTTTACTCATATCCAAGTCAACAGTAGATTCCTCTACTTATTGTCACGATTGACTGAGATTTGATTGTTTTTGTTTCAGGTATTAAGAACCGTAGCACTTGATGTTAATTCAAAGTTATTGAAAGTCTTTGTAAACACGTTGAAAGAGCAATAAAACCATCCAGCATTTCATCCAAGGTGACTAACTATCTTTTTATTTGCTAGCATTTCTTATTTTAGGGAATCAGACTGATCACCTTATGCAAAGATTTTCACATTGCATAAGGTGACACTTTATGTCCACTTGACATGTTTCACCCACCTTTGTTGGTATAGAAACAATGTACAGTGGTTTGCATACCAACGGCGTGAGTAAAATGGTTTGAATCAACGAATGTTTGAGTAATCGACAATCAGAAAGTATTTACAAAGCTTTCAGTGGGAATGAAATATGGTTCGAGTTATCTGAGGTCCGAACCATCACGCACTCGAGTTATCACTGTTTTACTGGATATATAAAGTATTTTGAACCTGTTCATTTCTGAACTGTAGAGCTGATAAACTGTACTTACACCATTGTCTTGTTTGCTCGTCCTTCTCTTGGGGGCATGTCAACTTTGCGCCATTGCAGCTTCCCGATCTGTATTCATAAGAGTAATACTTTGTTGGGTACCGGTACCTCGTTTGAATGCCACATGTTCCTCTTGCGATGTTGCCTGTGTACGAGCCCCACGACGCCCAGCGACAGTGAGAGACGTATTTGCACGAGCCTAAACAAAGGAGCAACAGTGACCTTTTAAATGTTGTCATTACACTTGAACGTAGACTGTTTCTCATACTAAGTAAATAGCTGTCTGTTGTATCGTCCCTGCTACATCAATACACGTTTCGCAATATTCAACCAAACATGCACGATACATGAAGTACCTGTTAGATATCTAATGGGAAGCTGTTGCGAAGATAAAGGTTATCTTGCAATTGATATCTAACAGGCTGGTAAAAAGCATTGTGGAAATTTGAGATTTGGAAAATTGAGTAAGTTTCACAGAATATAGTTTGTTTTCTGGCCATCCTCTTCTAGTCGCCACACTTGGAGATGATAGCTGTGATTGTGATTGTGATTTGTGATTGTGGTAGGTGATTAGCGCTTGTGATTATAATGCTTGTCACTGTAATTGAATTTGTGATTAATCGGAAAGAATTATAATCATGTATATATATTTCTTTCGAAGTTGTACAATATTGTCAATAGTTTAAAGAAAGGAAAAGCTGCTGAACAAACACCAACACTAAAATTTGTGCAGTTGCAGTTTTTGTCCAATATTTGCTCTTGTCTTCATTCTGCGAATGATTTCTTCTATCGACCCTGCGTGTTTCAAATTTAGTAAGATACTGATTCAATTTTAAAATGCTTTCTTGCATGCCTACAACAAACAATATCTACCTCGTTTGTCTGCAACAATAATAAGGCGACAATGGGAAAATGTAATCACAGTATGCATCTTTTCTTTTGTATTGCTTCATTCTACAACTTTTCTGTTGGTTCTGCCGTTTTCTTTGTCATGATTTTATTTGTTATTCAACCCAAACATATTGCTTGTAGTTAATTTTTTTGCCTGGCGTGATAGGGCACAGCAAGAAGATTGCATAGAAGTAGGGAAAACAGCTAATTTTACTATAAAGTTGACTATATTCAATTTTTTCACGCGCAGTAATTTTAAATATATAACAGATGGTTTTCCGGGATTATGCTCTTTATAATTTTAATGCAAAATTAGCAGAAGCGGCCCGAGAATTTGTTTGCTTGCTCAACTGGCAGTGCAAAAAGCATAACGCATAAGCGATGTATATTGCAGCAAAGCTTGACATCGTTGCGCTGGAATATAGCTGTTAAAACGATAAAGGCAACTATGCTTTACTTACACATATAACGAGTCTTGTCCTTCGTGTTGCAAGGCGTGTTCGAACAACCGCTACTTTTCTCGTACGACCGATAGCTATGATGGGCTTTGCTTGTCTGCCAACGACACGAGCCTTGGGCAACGCCCGGGGCCCACGATCCCCAGGACGTTGAACAAACTGTGTAGGTGCACTTGCTACTTCCCCCACCACAGCCAACTGCACCCCTTGCAAATAAGAGTCCGAGTAGCGTGATGCTAAGCATCGTTGTCGTTAACTGCTTCATCTTCAATTTGAGATGTGTATACTTGGCAGTCTGTCTGCTGTGAGTGTGAGCCTTATAATATTACCAGCACCGAGGTGAAGGAAATTTTAAGTTTTTTGTTTGCTCGATCTTTCAATGTAGTTTGCCAAGCTGTGTCCGAAGCAAACAGCAATTTTAGTTCTCCTATTCCTTGGATGATAGCTAATGCTTCTGTGCTCCAGATTGATTGTCTGTACTGATTGTTTTAGCCAGCATCGTTTGATTGCTTAAAGTTGATTTGGCATCGATATTTGAATTGGAGCTTATTATTTTCAAGGGGTTGAGGTGTATTTAACTGTTTTTCATGTTTGCAAAGAAACCCGAGTAGCTCTCATTAGGTTAAAGTCCAGGCCTGTAATGTATTATCATTCATTATAATCATCGCAATCATCATCATCGTCATCATAATCACCATCATCATAGTTATAATTACAGCAAAATCTTTATGACTCGAACAAGATCATCAAGAAACCTGGTTCGAGGTAAGGAAGCTAATACAGGTTTTTTGTGGAATACAAAATGACCAGAGCTATCAGGTTATCGATGATTTGAGTTATCATGATGTGATGTAAATATTTCATACCAAAGTTAATTTCCTTGTTAACATAGCTTAATTGAAATCAGATAATCAACTGATGTTTATATTAACTCTGTCTTTATTTTCATCTGATTGATATATTTGTTTAAAGGTTCGGCATACTTTTTTCATTAATATTGCGGCATCTCCTATGAAGCGTTGATAACTTTTCTTGCAGCTGTACTAATACAGCTGATAAAATGCAATGCTAATCAATGTTTTACTGTCTTCCTCCTCCGCAGGGGTTGTGATGCTGCTTGGAGAAAATAGGACACCCGTGAAACTGTCTACTGAGTCTGCGCAGATCAATGATAATGGTATGAGATTGAGATTTCCAGTTACATTCTTGATATTTCTTGTCAGATGAGATCGCAGGCATCTGCATCTACATCAATAAAAGTACTTTGGGAATCAACGCGAAAGGATCTAAAACTCGAAATCAAATAAAAGCAAAAGTTATAAAGTCACAAAAGTAGTCCATAAAATTACAAGATTACCTACGAGTTAATCTATAAAGAAAAGTTAAAATACTTACAGTTCTATAATTTAGTTGTTAGAGTAAGTCTTTTATTCTTCTCGAAAAGAAACTCTTTTAATATCACTCTGTCTTGCATTCAAAATTGAATCATTTTATCACCACGAACACCGAAAATCAAAAATGTGCTAACGATTTCCAGTCAAGCTAAACGTTGTCTTTTTTATTGAACTGTTTTTTTCATTCTTCGATTTTTTGACTTTGTTTATGGCCACAATTTTAGATAAAGTTCGAATTTCAAAGCTTTTTTGCAGCTAATGTTATCTTTGGTCACTAAATGCAAAGCTCAGATCTCGATGAACTTTCAGTAGTACAATGTAGTCAAAACGGGTTCTAAATTAACGAACTTGAAGAACTAGGTCTTGGGTAGTTCTTTATAAAAAGACCGTGTATCAATGTAAGCTAGGGACCTGGTGCTAGCTTGTCTGGTGATAGGCCTGTTTATTGTTTTCTTCTTGGTAACTGCTAGTTGGGCGCAAGCGCAAAGAGTGTTTGTCAAATAAAGAATTGTATTAAATTGAATTTTGCGGTTACACTTTCCAAAGCTGCATGGTTCTAATGAAAGTAAAATTAAGTAAATTCGTCTTTTGTCCTATCGGAAAATGATAATAAATCAAAAAGGCTGTTTGTTTCGTGTGGACATTTTCTCAACGAAACGAAATTCGAAATCATATCAAAACTAATCTGTTTTTACATCCTCTTATTGGTTGGGTTGATGCACGTGAGAAATTTTTTATAAATTTCAATGTGTTTATGTTGAAGTGATATGTAAATATTTAGGCTCTGTCTGCTGATATAAAGTGAGCTTCTTTCTTCGTTGTAAATTGCTTGTTTTCTTTTTTTCTCAGATCTTGAAGGAGTAGTACATCAAAGACGCGATACGCCAAGCATTGGAAATGAAGATTCATTTGGCACTTCTTTTCTATTTTATTCTTGCAAGCATCAGCAATCTCAAAGTGAGGTAAGCGTCTGTGCGCATGCTCATTTTATTTTTGCTTACTATGTACTTCATTATGCTCTCAAAAATGCTGCATGTTTCAATACTGCACTGCAAACGTGAAATTGTGACAAACGTGACATGAAATTACGCCTTTTTTACACAATAAAGCCCCCTATGAGAACTAGAGAGGGGCTCTATATACTTTTTATGTGACGTTCTTATAATGAATTAATGGAAGTATGTACTTATTATGAGAACTTTTCAAGAGCTAGGCCTTGAGGTATGTTTTTTATAAACGAATGCGTGTAAGTAAATGTGCGCATAGCGTGTCAGCCGAGCGTGTCAGTGCGCATAGCGTGTCAGTCTTGTAAAACCGCGAAGGCCTTTACAAGACAAAATCAGCCTTTCATTTCATTTCATTTTCATTTATACATTATTTAACGTTGGATATTACGTCTACACTAAGTAAGACTAGTACAAGGTACTAATTTAATCCAACTTACAAAGAAACCTACTTTTAATTACCAAAGGCTAAGCCTGAGATAAGTTTTTTTGAAAAGAGCCCAAGGGGACTGGAACCTCCTAGTCCCCTAACTCTACGTCCATGTATTGCATATAACAGCACTCCATTGCATATACCTAAGAATTTGGTCTCAGTTTCCGACAATGACTATTCTTCACAGTATTAGTAAAAAGGAATAAACACTCATGGCGACCTTTCAATTTTTGAAAGTAAAAAACTTATAGTTTTTGTTTCGTGTTTTCAATAATCGACCATTGTTATATAGAAATTATTTCACAATTGTCTCCGGTATAAACTACATACCGCCCCCGAAGTAATTGCTCTCCAAGGCACTATTAAATAAATCAACAGTTTTTCATGTACAGAACTGCTCAGTCGCATGTTTCATGTTATTTTAATGTGAGTGAACATTCGCTGAGTTTCTTAAAATTCAGCGACAGGCACTTGTTGGAACGCAGAAATTTGAAGGCAAGCAACGTGGCAGAAACTGCAGTTTAATATTTATTAAAGCATTGTAAAGCCAGAATGATGAAGGCCATTTCCTTTGTTGTGATTTGGCTTGCTATCTGCAGCAATGTTGCAAGTAGAACGAAAGATAATGCTCTCTATGATTTCGATGTTGATTTGGATGATCTTATAAACAGTCGAGAGTAAGTTGAATAGTGGTGAATCAGTTTACTTAGGAATGTTATAAGTGTATTAATAACTTGGTGATAGGAACTAAGATAATCTAGAGGTAATTTCAAGTTCGTTTTTTGAAGGTGTATGGCTGGGTTTCGATACAGGGTGTTGATGCATCCACCCTCTATAAAAAATGGCGCCTCATCCTCCAACAAAGCGCTGTATTTTCCAGGGTCTCGTTACCACTCCATATTTCTTATCCAATATATATATCTTTACAATAACTAGACAATATCTGAGAGAACTATTGCAGCTAGATTAATGTAATTATTGTCGATATTTTTATTATTTGTCATTATTATTTTTGTTTTTTATGACATTTATTTTTTTCATGATCATGATCATGATAGTCAAATATGTCAATTTTGATTATATGATTACGGAATTTTTTATTACCCATTCCGTTTTTTGTTTTTAACATTTTTCATTAATACCTACTTATTCTTCATCTTCTACTTTTACTTCTTTGATTCTTTTTATCTTCTGCTTTCTTTCTCATTTTTATTTTTTCTACTTTTTTCTTTCTTCTTCCACTATTTTATTTGTTTCTTCTTTTATTTCTGCTTTTTCTTCCTCTTCTGTTTGCTTTTGTTTGTTTCTATCCTACTTTTTCAAATGTGATAATCATAATACTCATCATCTTCTTTATTACTATCATCATCGTTATCATCAGCATAATGCAATAAATGTGCGAATGTTTTCTGCTTCTAGCTCTACTGCTGACAATTCCAAGAATGATCCAAACGTCCTTGACGTGGCTGCCTTTAACGTGCGCGTATTCGGTCGTACGAAAATGTCCAAGACATTTGTTGTCCAGCAGCTCGTAAAGGTAACATGACAGGCCTGATTTCTTGCCCTGTAGCCAAGAGTTTCAATTAACCTGAGTGACGATATCTAATGAAGATGTCAATTATTGCCAGTCACTGCAATTATTACTGCAATCATTATCTATGCTGCGATTAATCAATCATGCTAATCAATTAATCATGCGGTTGTTGATTTCAGATCATTCTACGTTATGACTTGATTCTGATTCAAGAGATTCGTGATTCATCAGAGACTGCAATTTTTGATCTTTTGTCCAAAGTCAATGCTGCCAGGTTTGTGACATTCCCCTGCGTTTATTTAGTTTAGCACTTCATTTCACTCCGTCGTACTCTCTCAATTGAACCAGTACACGACTACACAGATTAGTTGCCATAACATGCTGTATGATGTTGTTGTTTTTTATAGCACTTCGTTTACATATGGCATCGCTGTGAGCTCAAGGTTGGGAAGAACTTCTAGCAAAGAACAGTACGCCTACTTATACAAGTAAGACTGATAGGTTCTTGCTAAATATAAATCTTTATCATGTTTTCTGCCCTTGAGTTGCATTTCCTTGAATCGCGTTTTTTGCCCTTGAGTTGCATTTCCTTGAAGCGCGTTTTATGCTTTCGTGTTGCATTACCTTTTCTGATGCTCTCATAATTGCATATCCTTTTGCTTGAGACTGGAATAAGTCTTGACAAGTAGCGAAGCGAAATGTCGTTCTTGGTGCCTTATTTGGTGTTTTGCGTGTATCATATCATAGAGCAGATAAAATAGGCGAGGCAGATTAGCGTATTGGGGTTCGAGAGAGCTGGGAGAAGGGTTGTAGAAGGCATTTAGCTACCAAGTATAAAAGGGCTTTCAGATATACATATAGTTGTTCATTTTAACATAATGTTGCTTAGCTACTACGCGATAAGGAAAAAGGCTTCCGAGAGGAGTGGCTCTTTAATCATTTTTTCACAGTTTCTCCACAAGTTCTTCTTTGCGATAAATCATAATTTTCATGTGTGTTTTTTTACATTTTCAGCCAACAGATGTTAACTGTCGACGATCATTATGTCTACGATGACAGTGCCAAGGATATATTTCAAAGAGAGCCTTTTGTCGTGAAGTTTACCAGCACTAAACTTGGTAAGACTGCACGTTTCACTTGAATTATTGAAGCTGTATTATTGTTTATATTTTGTGTTATTTTGTATTTTTGCATTGATCAGTATAACGTATTTATTTTCAAATATGTTTTATGCGGGCTCAAAGCACCGTTTTTTCTCGCTCCCTCGTCAATCGTGAGTATCAAAATGTCTACAGTTTATAGTATGTTATGACGTATGTTTGCAGCCATGCCATTCGCCGTTATTGGCATTCACACGGCACCATCTGATGCCGCCACTGAAATCGACCATCTTGTTGACGTTTACGAGAGTGCGAAGCTGCGATGGGGCATAAGCGACGTGATTTTGATGGGCGATTTTAATGCCGGCTGCACGTACGTGTCTGATTGGTCGAAAATCAGACTGGCCACCGACCGGCGATTCTATTGGCTGATCAATGACATCACGGACACGACAGCGGGATCAACTGAATGTGCTTATGACAGGTAAGCAACGACTCCCTGGTTAGCTGACGTAATTCGTGGGTTTACAATGCGAGCTTTTTTGTGTCCCGGGGGTATAGTATCTAATTGTGTAACGCATAGTTTCATCGATTTTAACTGTGGTAGTGATAGGATAAAAGGACCCCCGGGAAAGTCTATGTAAAGTCAATGTTAGACTCCCTATTTCTAGGGTGTAAAGTAGTCTTCGTTTGCGCAAATATCTATATAATCCACCTTTTCGATCTTGAATTGGTGATAATAACCCGCTTATCCGCTTGCTTAGGGAATCCAAGAAGTTCTGATGACGCCCATCTGAGACATTGCTCTTGTAAAGGGTTTCAGACAGATTACAGAGGCTTTTCGTTAGTGGATAAGCAAAACAAACCAGATCACGAAGGCGTTGTCTTATTGTCTGAATCGCGGCTTGGCATGAATTGTTCAGCCCTGCAGCATTTACAAATAAGAGACTACTACAGGCTCCCACTCCGGTGTTGTGTATTGAGAAAAAGAAATTAGAATAAGAGGAGAATTAATAATTAAATGTTCCTTCGTTTTGTAGGATTGTAGTCGCAGGTGACCAACTGTTAAAAGCAATCGATCCGCTCAGTCCACAAGTATTTCACTACGATACTGAGTACGCCCTAACGCCAGAACAGGTATCATATACGCAATATGCATTGTATACCGGCATATATGTGTCATTCTTGATATGATAGAGACATCGCAATTACCCGAAGCGGGTTGTTCTAAGCCGGTGTTTTGTTTTCTGCCAAACACAATGAACGCACAAATAACATTAAACAAACCATTGTCGTTTCATGTTTGAAGAGAATCCACCTTATTGTTGCCTGTTGCAATGCGCATTTGAAGCGCATTTTGCACCCCATACCTCTTTGCATTGTTTGTCACACCATTTCAAATGAAGATTGATTGTTTTATTGTTATTTTGCAGTCTTTGAGCGTCAGTGACCACTATCCGGTATCAGTTCAGATCAGTAAGTGCAATTATATCTCTTCAAAGCAAGCATCCCTTGGCACGCACTTGAGTATCTTGTCCGCTTTGCAATGTTCCCACATTAAATATCAGTTTCAAACAGGAGCCCCTTTGAAAAGCATTGAATAACATTGTCACTTTTAACGAAGTGTTCATCTTGCCGAGACCAAAATGTTCACACAGCTACACAAAAAGTTTGAAGTTCAACTCATATAAGATGACTCGACTTGATACAATTGTGTACTGTAGTGTTACAACGGCATCACTGATTAATGGTGGGTCCGTAGGACTTTAGGCTTAATTTAACTTTATTTGGTTATTGCGATTAAGATTTTTCTTGGAACATTCCAGGTTTTTCAAAAGGGCCAAATAAAATCTTTTGCATACCTTGATTGTTGATTTAAAGGCACACATGCTTTTTATACGTCTCTGGATCAATGCACATGAATAGTCATACAATACCAAACATTAATGAGATGAGACAGTGTATCATAGTTTTATGCATATCAGGATGATGCACTGGTACAGCAATGCCTTGCAAAAGCAGTTTCCAAAATTCTGGAAACTTTGATTTGACGCTATGGTCTCTTTTCTCTTTGGTTTTGAAATTTGACCCTCATGTGTGGAAACAGAAACACCCATAATTGATTGACACCTTTAATATATTATTAGCATAAATTAAGTTTCCAGAATTCTGGAGACTACTGTTGCAACCTATTACGTTTTGTTCCGTATACATTTTTTTCTTTTCGACTAAAGGGTCTATAGGCCATAGTTTTGTCTGATGCAATAAGGCATATTTCTGCTTTGTTACTATAGGAACCTCGGAAGAAGTGCAGAACGTCAAACTAACAAGAAAATTCGAAGTGGACGACACTCGCACAACTACAGCAACATCGAGAAATTTGAACGAAATTCTGACAAGGGTAACAGACAAGGGTACATACTCAGTGGCGAAATTCTACGATATGTCAGGACGTATGTTGTTTTTCATAGCAACACGCCAATCTTCGAATCTTGCTCAGTCGTCTGCCAACCTGGATGTAATGAAGACAGATTTCAGTCCCTTGATCACAGACGTACAGGTATCAGCAGCTAAGAGGCATCTGAAAGAGTTGTCCATGATCGATTTTCTACCAAAGAACAATGGTTTTTTTCAGACGTTAAAGGATTACTGCTTGAAAAAGACTGTAATGTATGGGGTCGAAGCGAAATGCACCAATCAAACAGGAGCCAATCCAATATGCACCATTCTTGGCTCTTCTAATGGCGGAGTTTAAACCATGTAACTATATATTCTCAGAGCATTAATCTGCGAGAAAGTATTATTCTTATTTACCTTATCTTATTTATTTTAGATTTATCCATTTTTCACACTAATGGATGCTGATCTAGAAGCATGCATTAACTTGGATTTTATTTTATGCATGATCTTTCTTAACCACTTTTATCGTTGTACTCTATTTTTGCATATCAACACATGATATCAAAGTTTGTTTTTATTGTTGTAACCGAGCCTTCGTATAAAAATGCGTGATAAAATTTATTGTGGGGCAGGGCAACCACTCTTTCTGACCAGACCACGCCCTCTAAATGTTTCGAAAATGTTGGCCACGTTTTTTAATATGAAAAAAGTTTAGATTGTAATCCCATGACCACATGAAATTTCGTTACCACAGCATTTGATTTGTTGTGTTATGCTAGCTGCCACACAATGACAACAAAAGTTGTTATTTTGATTTTCGAAAAATGTCAGAGTTCTCAAGAAATGCAACCTGCATTTTAGAAATTATAAAGGCGGGTTTACACGATCGTTTTTTGCCAACATTTTTTTTGATATTGGACTGCGAAGCTGAAGAAGGATCGTGTAAATGGCCAAAATTGTTGGCTGGGCATGCTGTTTTTAATCCGCTTATCTGTTGTTAATCACCCATCGTCGTAAATTTTATTTTGATTCAAGGTCAAAATAAAATCGCTCCATCATTTTTTTTCAAAGACGCCGACAATGCCTGACGTCATGTTTGACTCGGAGGGTTTCGAGAATCACAAAGTTGGGGTGAAATAAGAAACACTAGACCTTTAATTTGCTTTTTCATCAACAGAACAAACAGGAATACTATATTTATAGGTAAAATATAACAGTTTATACGCAAAAGGTTTTTAAACGAAAAATCAACAAGTGAATATATACATATAGCAACACAATTCAAACTGAAGAACATATCTACGAGAAGTTTATACTATAAACACTTCCATTGCCATGGAACCTGTCCAGGCCCAAAAACTGTTCTGCAACGTTGTTATCGAACGACGATGGAGACAAGCGAAATCGAATACATGCCTTCAGCCTTTACCTCCCAGATCCAAAGGCAACAATACCAAGGCCTCTGTAAAAAGTGTTCGACAGACATTTGCAGACCATTTTTTGGGCCTGGACAGGTTCCATGGCAATGGAAGTGTTTATAGTATAAATTTCTCGTAGATATGTTCTTCAATTGTTGTTCTTGTGTTGCTATATTCACTTGTTATTTTCTCGTTTAAAAACCTTTTGCGTATAAACTGTTATATTTACATAAAATATAGTATTCCCGTTTGTTCTGTTGATGAAAAGCAAATTAAAGGTCTAGTGTTTCTTATTTCACCCCAACTTTGTGATTTCGAATCCCTTCGAGTCAAGCATGACGTCAGGCATTGTCGGCGTCTTTGAAAAAAAATGATGGAGCGATTTTATTTTGACCTTGAATCAAAATAAAATTTACAACGATGGGTGATTAACAACAGATAAGCGGATTAAAAACAGCATGCCCAGCCAACAATTTTGGCCATTTACACGATCCTTCTTCAGCTTCGCAGTCCAATATCAAAAAAAATGTTGGCAAAAAACGATCGTGTAAACCCGCCTTAAGAGGAGTCAGCCCGAGCCTCTATCACGCCCCCAGTCACTACGGGCCAATATAATGGGTACGATATCCCCTACCCATTCGTTCCCACCGCTCATCAGCAAAGGGTAGCTTGGCAACTTGTTGCAACATTCAACTGCTGTTTTGAAAGGCCCCCATTTAGGAACCCCAAATCATCATTTTACGCCACAAGCCCAATGCGAGATCACTGCATTAGAACGAGGTTGAGATTACTCATCCCGGCCAGGAGACACTGGTGACGAATGGTGTTATGCTTGCATTGTTGAATTCAATTCAAAGTCGACAAGAAAGTAAAACTTCTTGTTAGTCATATGGCTTATTACATTCAAGGTTTTTCATGAAATTATATCTATTGCCGTTTTCAACGACGAGAAGGACCTGTCTACGGTTAGTTGATATTTCGCATTTGTTATCTTCCAGTTAGAGTTGAAACCATCCAACGTTTATCAGGCAATGTTTTGTCAAACACTAGTAGGCTGTTTTATCACACACCCATCGGCCTTGTGTTTGTCTGTCAGCCTGTTATAAAGTGAGCAGACAGACGGCGTGTGTTTTCTACGTACTTGTACGATGTTAATTTTTATTCTGCATATGCGATTTCGCATCTGAGAAAGGTTTATCAGGATTATTAGAGGCTGGCCCAATAATATATTTCATCGCGTCTTTGGGGAAATTTTGGTTTTCCCTGAATTCTGCAAGCTTTTGTATTTTATCCAAAAAATCGTGCACTTGAAAGCGATTGTCGTTTTTTGCAAACACGGCCTAAGTCATTAGACGCCTCAATAAGATATTAAAATTCATATTTGAAAACGCCCAGTTATTATTACCAATCGATTCAAATCAATATGTTTAAGACGCGCTATTTTAGGAATTTCGTATATATGAAAGTTGATTGTATGTACTATTGAGAGTGACTTTTATTTCCTTTGTTTATTGTTTGATGTAATTTTTTGTTCAAAGAAATATACGCATTAGCACACTGAAGGCCCCAGAGTAGAGTGATTTGCGGTTTGGATACTAATATTTCTTTAAGCTTAAAATTTAATTAAAGCGATCCCAACTACTGACAGTTAAACCTGCCAAATTCAGTTGGTATTTCCTGAACATATCTGACATCGTGCTTACAAGAATTCGAGTCCAAACTAATACAGGCTCAATGTCGGTCAAACTACTTTTTATTGCTTCCTTTCTACATACTTTCGGAATTATCAATTGCCTTATTAATTAATGTCATAAACAAAGCCTAGGCAAAAATTTGTTTTTAATTGCTTAAGGCCATGTTTACTGCACTTTGTGAGGGAAATTTCTATTGTAAAACCTTCTTAAATAATTTTGCAGCCAATTATTTTTAAATGCCAGGGGGTTCAATTGATTTAGCTGATCATTTGCATAATACCTGTTCTCCCTTCACTTCAACTTGATAAACAACCAGTTGTAGGTTGTTTATTTAATAACAGCTACAAATGCTGCATGGGTGTACTTGTCTTTTTATGGATGCTTTGACTTGTACACTGACTGGAGCTGGCCTTTATTAAGGATGTGATCTTGAGAGAATGAGAGGAATTTAAATGTACTCATGCAAGCAGAACCCACACAAGATGATAACCCAGCAAGCATATAATCTACTTAGCTACTCAGCTATGCAACAGATTCCTTTTGGAGTAGCCACATGCTATTCAAAATTGAACACCAGTTTGTATAGTATGTGTGTAGAATATTGAATGTGTTTAGAATACTGAATTATGATTATGAAATGCACAAAAACTATCATTTTTGGCCAGAAAATGGCTCTACTGTCAATGTCTATCTGAGTGAGGGATGTGTTTGTGGTTTGTTTAATCATTTTCTATCTTGAATAATCTAATATTTTTTTGTATTTGTTTGCAGGAGTATTTATAAAAGTATTCACATGAGTTAAAAGAAAGATGAAGATAAGATTACTAACAGCAGTTTTACTAGTTTATTGCTCAATAGATATTCTAGCAGAGACGGTTTTTGAATCGGATAAGACTTTGAGGAACATATTATTTAAAGAAAAACTTGTGTACATTGGTGCAGTGAATACCATTTACAAGTTAAATGAGAATCTAGTGGAATTGAAACAGGCAGTGACCGGTCCTAGGAATGACAGCAAGCTGTGTGTTGATCAGGACATATCCTGTGAACGGAAAGATCTTACAGACAATTGGAACACGGTACTTGTCATATATCCGTATAACGGCAGGGGTGAGCTATTGACATGCGGAAGTATTTTTCAAGGCTCTTGCCAGCTTAGAAGTAGTGAAACTCTCAATGTGATGTACAACGGTTTGAGAGCTGTTGCAGCAAATGACAATGTTTCATCAACAGTTGCATTTGTCAGCCAAGGACAGGTAGCCGGTGGGACTATCATTCCGGTTTTGAATATTGCTGTAACACAGTACAACAGGCTTGAATCGATGTACCTGCCAACCGTTTCAGTTAGAAGAGCAGACCAACTGAACTCAAGGATGTTCCTCAAAGTAGCAGCAAAAACTGTTATTGAAGCGAAAAGAAGCTATGACATTGATTACATCAATGGCTTCTCTATAGATCAAGTTTCATATTTTACGGCAGTGAGACCAAAGAAAGTAGGGTCAACTACGTACTATTCGGAGTTGATTCGTTTCTGCCCCAGCGACATAGATTTCTCCACATACACTGAGATACCCCTGAAATGTGTGAACAACGCTGGCGTGGACTTCAACATAATGATTGCTGGTAGCGTGTTCAAGGCAACTGGAAAGTCGGCTCAGATTTTCAATGTTACAGAAGGAGAACAACTTCTCATGGGTGTCTTCAGCAAGTCATTGCCAAACCAGAAGAAGCAAACAGAAAGCAATCAAGTTTGTGTTTATTCATTGAAGGATATTAATGCAGCATTCCTTGCTAATCTTAGGGAGTGTGTGATCAACAAGAAGCCAGCCGATGGTGGGCTTACATGGATGAAATCAACCTTACCTGGATGTGCGGTAAGTTGAAGTTTTATTATTTCTGTTCTCACAACTCCAGCACATTTGCTTCCCTGTCTGGTCTGTCAACAAAGCTCTTCAGCTTTAACCTTGTAATAAGCATTGTGAAAAATGCATGATGTTTATAAAAAGACCTGTTGTTATGAGCATTCTAGCTATTAATCCAGTTAGAGTATATTGCATGTTTGAGTGTATGAAATAATAATATATTTGGTATGAATATATTATTAATAATAATATATTAGACAGTCTAGGTGGTCAGAAGCACACACCCAAAAAAGCTTGTTTCTAATGAAACTGTTAAAAATTATATTCTTCTTTGTTAATTGATGGGTAAATCTTTTCAAGGGAGCTTACTTATTCCTAAACCTCAGCTTGGAGATGTTTAATATTCAGACATTTTTTCAATCCAGCTTTTACGAGGTCTCTGTAAAATGAAGGAACAAGGATTTAATCACAGTGCTCTAACCGGGATCGTGTTAATACACGTGAACCTCTGGATTTAAAAATCAAGATGTAAATTTGTAATAAAGCCTTTGAATTGAGCAGAATGTACCAGAGTTTGCTTGCCTTTTCTTGCTACTCCTCCAGCTTGTAAATATTGCAATTTGCATCCTTTCCTCAAAAATTTCCTTTTGCAATCAACATTAAGGAGACTTAAAATTTAAAAGAAAAGCTTGCTTGATTAATAAATGCAGTCATGCACGTCAGCAAGGCACGCCTGAGAAGCTTTTAAATTAGATAAAAACCCTAAAGCTAAAAGATAGATAAATAACTTAACATAATTTAAATATAACCTACTAATTTGCCAATTAAAGTGGCACTAATCATTGATTTTCCAGGAAGCTAGCGAGGAATATCTTATTTGGATAAAGGTAAGCTATTAAACTAACTAACTAAGCTAAATTCTAATTATTGACTTTACTTTAAACTAACTCTAAAATATAAACTAAATGACAATATAATAAATACACATAAGATGATGCGTTTCTTTTAAAGATGGGCGAAGTCTTTTTAAAACTAAATTCCTAACAGCTTTACCCCGCGTGACATAAATTTAAAATTTATTCTTAATGGTACGAGATAAAATGCTCGTTGTTATTACGTAACTTGTTTTCTGAATTGTCATGTTTGTTGATATGAAAGGGTGTAATTTGGGAGAGCTTTCAGCTGAATTTACTGAAAATATAGGTTGTAGAAAATAAGGTAAAGCGTGCCAAATTGCACATTTTCACTCAACAGAGAGAATATTTCTGAAGCTAATGTAGCTACTGACCTGATAAAAAGCAAAGATATATTTAGCTGCACAAACTTTGAGTTTCAATAATGCTTTGTTGTTCTTAAAACCACGGATTGTGCTTTTGATGCATTTTGTCCCCGATGAAGGACTTTAAATTGATTACATTCAACTTTGTAATTCAATTGATATTTATTTCTTTTCAACGTGGCTACCACAAACAAAGCCTATAGCAAAAGGTTTTTCAGATTAATTCAGCCGTAATATCATAAAGTCAGACGTCAATTGTCGACCTGATTATACTAGTCTAATTTCCTATCCCGTCTACTAATTGGCTAATTGTCCCTGCAGTTGTCCGCCTTTTTCATCTTCATTTGGACAAAGTTGATGTTTCGTTCAATCTCCTAATCTTATCCCCGTATACATCCGTGTGTATTATATATGTAGTTGACAAAGGGGCACTTTAAGCTGCGCTGGAGGATTAAGTACCGTGCAGCAATTTGTTGTAAGATTTCGCATCGTTACCTTTCATGGCCAGCTCTTGTTGCTTGTTTAAAAAGGCGAAGCTTGCGCCGCGATGCCACCTTTCATTGCGCGAAATCAAATGCTATTAAAACCTTGCATTATAACTCGGTTTTCGGTATATTAATACTTACAATGCCTGACACTGCCACTCACCGCCGTGACATGCCTGTACACAGCAAATCTTGAGTGAAATTAATAATACCCTGTCACATATACATCCGGAGCTCGTTAATTCAGGGGTAAATTGCATGCATCACGTACAACGTGTCAATGCACCAGATGTTTACTTCGTTGTGCTGGTTAAATTCGCTTTATGAGGAATTATATAACGTAGTTTCACCGCGTTAGGCGCGGCGCTATCAAAGGACGCTATTTCTATTTATTTCCAATTACTGTCATTTGCATCGCTTATTTATACTTGAAAGCAGTTTTGTCAATGAGTAGACAAGGCTACGCGTTTTTAATTGAGCCTCAACCATCGACCGCGCTTGTAACTGCGTGGTTGTAATGCTTTTAATTGTCCATATTTCTTCGTTTGTTCCCTCGACAATACTATAGCCGCTCGGCAATACCATATTCACGTTTGTGTTGCGTATTGTTAATGCTGCACAGCTGGAAATGTTAATGTTTTTCAGCCCTGTCCTCTTTTGTCCCATGGTCGTCCCTTCCCCCCATCTGGTTTTCCCTTGTTTTCATTTAGCAATATTTGTACCTCATTTAGGTATTGTTCGCTGCTCGCAATCTCGTCATCCTCTGTTTCTATTTGACACTTCATCACAACAACTTATGTAATGTTTCTCAATTTATCTCTTACAGACTGCTCGCGACCATCCAGAGGCAGATCTGAGTGTTGCGTGTGCGAAATTGCCATTTCTACGCAACTTTGCCCAAGGCGGATTCATACCGTTAATGCCAACTCGCTCCTTCCCCATCTCTGGCAAGCCGGCCAAGATTAAACCCTATCCGCATGACAGAGGATTTAGTTTCTTCACTGGAAGTGTCAATGGCCTTGTTCGTAGGGTATGATCTAAAGTTCTATGAGTTATTATGCATACATTCACCAGGCAGTGAATTATTTACGTCACACCTCTGCTTTGCACAATACAGTACTTTATTTTGTACCAAGCCCATTCCCTGATAGCTGTTTCTCTATTGCTATGTATTGGACATCGCTCTAAACTACTTGGTATTCCATTAGTTGTGTCTCAGCATGTCATAAACTTGTATGAAACTTGTACCACTGCTCTCTTTAGGAACTATTTATCGTAAAATTATTTATTTGAATTCTCTATTGCAGCAGTCGTTTAAATTGTACGTTTTTTCTTTCTAGTATTCTTTATCAGCTTCGCTTAAGACGCATGTCTACGTGGAACAATCATTTTCCAGCAATGCAGTCCGAGCACTGGACACTCATCCAACGGACATGGAATATTTATACATCTTAACTAAAAATAGGGTAACTCTCTACTTTTACTTGCTATTGGTGCTACACGTAATGAATTAGCAGGGCTTCACTTTACCCCAAGTTGAGCTCTTGAACGTAATGTGATTAAGGTTTGTGTTATGACGGCTTTTGTTAAACTTATAATGTTCCTAATGGTGCTGCTTTTATATTTCTCAGCTGACAAAGTCGTCCTTGAAAGACTGTGCGAAAAGAACTTCGTGTATCGATTGTCTGGCTGGACCTTATTGTGGCTGGTGCAGTCTGCAAAAAAAGTGAGTCTTTTGTTTGTTAATGATGTTATTTCATTTCACACTAACATAATTATTATCTTGGTTGAATCGCTTGAGACGAGTCATGTAATTATGGTCGGTTTAAAGTGGCTTATTGGTCAGTAAGTGTCTTACGTGATTGCAATGGTTTGGTTTTATTGGTGAGACACAAGTCAAACGCCGCCTAACCTATTTAATATGCGCCTGCTCCTTTGATGTGGTTTGCCCCGTTGGCCTGATAACATAGCCCTTATTAGCTGTCAAAATGCTGTTGAAGAACATTGGCCTGTAAAGGCTTTTCGTAAAGAGTTGATTTTTTATTCCATTGTTTAGCTGAGGTTATTGCTAGCATGGTACTCAGCAAAGTAAGCCATGTTGCAGGCTATAAGAAGAAGGGGGATGGACAACATCCATTAGCCAAATATTTAATGTGCTGTCTTTTTTTGAAGAACTAGAATCGAAATCAATTCTTTCGATTTTTCTATTTTAGATGCACTTTGAAGACTGAATGCCAAAACTCTGATAATGCGCTCTACTTTGTCAATGATACTGATACTAAATGCCCCACTTTGGCGTCTGTCACCCCCAAGCCTGCGGCCATTCCAGTCACTATTCAAACCAAGGTAATTCACGGATTGATTTTTATCTCAGACTGTATTTGCTAGCATTATCCCGACTACTTATCTCCAGGATTCAATGCATCTATATTCTCTTAAGCCTAAACTACATCTTAAAACTCTCACAGTTCTTAATGTACATGCCAACAGCTAATGTTTGTTTTGTACTTTGCTACAGTAAGCGACCGCGTATTAAAACCTGTGAATTCTGCATCCAGTCCAGCCTATTGTCTAAGTACAATAGCCTATTGTCTCTTCCATTGTTCTGAGCAGAGAATCCATCTTGGAAGACTCCTGACCCACTGGTTCTTATATGTGGGTGTTTACTGTACGTTTTTCTTTGTTATTTTTTTTTAGATAACATGGACAATTACCAATCTACCAAAGCCCCAAAATGGCCAGCAATACACTTGCTCGTTTGGAGATAAAAAATCTGCAGTAACAGTCAATGGAAATCAGTATTCATGTGATACGCCGAAATATGGAGAGATACCTGGAACAGATACTGTCACAAGTAGGTCATCACGTTTACTTATTTTCATTATAAACGGCCAGATAATATAAATTGCGATATGAAATTTAAACGTCACTAAACATGCTTCCGTGGATCTCCTTGGATCATTGGATCATTAATGCATGGTGTGATTCTACAGTGTGGGTTTTTCAGTTGTTGATTACGGGTTTTCTTGCAGGCAAAGTTGTCAACGTTCAATTCAAATCTCCCTTCAATCAAGTTAGCCTTTTCAGCATCAATGTCGAGTTCTATAACTGTGGGCTCATTCAAAGGTTAGTTGTATTTCGCTGCCTATGCGTAGTCTATGATGTAAACGCAAAGCGAGACATGCGTTGATATTATCTATTATTGATTGTAGCTGTTTGCAGTGCACGAAATTCAAATACAAATGCAATTGGTGTCAGAGTAGTTTGAGTTGCCTGGACTACAGCGTCAAGTCTTGTTCTAATCCTATTTATCACGCAGGGGTAAGACATTCAGATTTTTTTCTGCCTATTTTGAGTAATGATAGACGAAAGTGCTGCACAGTACACACTGATATGGTAGCTTTGATCATTT
Source organism: Sanderia malayensis (assembly GCA_013076295.1). NCBI lineage: Eukaryota > Metazoa > Cnidaria > Scyphozoa > Semaeostomeae > Pelagiidae > Sanderia > Sanderia malayensis. The sequence continues at coordinate 6,072,767 of RQOL01000616.1, read as the reverse complement.
ATATGTGAACGAGATATGTGTATGCGTCAAGTCGACAGAAAGACCCGAGTACGAGTTATACTTTTGATGAATGTAGGACTGTCATTCAGCTTTAAATCAAAGTTTCAACTCACACAGATTGCCGAAGGCGCAATAATTGCAAAGATATTTGTAATATTTGTGGTTGTGGTTGAAAAGAGGTTGCATTTATATTAGCTACGTGTATAATTATAATAATAAGATGACGAGGTTTGCATGTTATTTTGATTGATATTATTCTTTGTTTATTTTAGCCTGAGCAGTCAACAGGCTTGAGTGCATGCCCACGGGTTACTGGAATCAACACTTTGTACATTTCTAGCGGAGTTGATCGTCACATTACAGTGCCTGGTGCCAATTATCCAGCTCCCACGGTACGTTCTTTCATCAATTCAGAGTTGCTATATTGGGTTGTTTTCTAAAATCGGGGACCAAACTCATGAGGCAATTATGGAAATTGTTGAGTCGGTGTGTACGACTGCCCCCCCCCCTCTCCCCCAATTCAATGTTGTTTTGGTGAAAAATAGCCGAAATGGGTGGTGTACTCTTCACAGTTTCTTTCATAAAACAACATTGAAATGGGTGGGGGGATTTATGTGCTTGATTATTGAGACTGCATCAAGGAACAGTGCAAAAGATGGCTTGTCTCGTGGAGGTTTGTCCCGGATTGTAGTTATATGAAGTTTTTCCTCTGGTAAAGCTATAAGAGCCTGTTCTTATTCGTGGCTCGTTGTTCTGACTTCTACGCTGAAACTTATCAAGAATGGTATTAATTAAATTACAGTATTATACTAGTCTTCGAGTTGGGTTAATTTGTGCAGTTTTTTTCCTAATCATTTTGTTGATTGTTGCCAGGCCGCACATCAATTCCAATGCAAAGTATCCATTGAAGGAGCTGATGTTATTACATCTGCCAGCAGAAAGGACACAAAGACAGTTGTCTGTGACAAGAGAACGGTAGGCTATCCCTCCCTACTTTATCTTCTGCATCACTGTCACTTGATGCAACTAATATTGGTTTGTATCTATCATCTCTTTTGAGATTGTTTCATATTGCTTGCAGTATACTTTTGCAAGAAGCATTGCTAATTACTCGGCTGGGGTCACAGTGCTGTTTGGAGGAAAGCCACTTGATGCAGTCTACAATATTCAAGGTCAGTATTGCTCTGCACGCTTGCTAGCTCGGTCATTTTTATGAACTGCGCTATTGTTTACTGGCAAAGTAAAAAAACGACGAAACAACAGGTCAAGAAAGGTATATAAAAGAAGATGATGCTTGAGAGTAAAAATAATACGGTCAAAGACACGTGATGTGGTTTCAGGTACTTTGGAACCCAGGACTCATTTTGTGCTTTAGCATTCTCATGTATTCCAACCAGAAGACTAATCAAAGTTTTCCTTCTTTCTTCAAACGATGCCCTTTTCTTCTAACAATACATGCTCTTTTCTTTTTGAAAAAGCGACCCTTATGCCCCTTTGCTCCCAAGTTTGAAATACTTCCGATGTCTCTGAATGGTTTTATTTACTGCTTAGCCAACCTATGACGTGTATGGTTGTTCAATATCTATGACGTGTGCAAGGGTTTTTTGTTTGTTATGTGAACGTAACGATGCATGTTATCTAGTGCTATCGTCTTCACTGATTGTTACCTTTGCTGAATTGTCTTTTTGTTGTTTTTTAGTATCGATTTACAAATGCGAAGTGAAGCGAGACGACTGCAGCGTCTGCCTGGATGCTCCGAAGGTCTGGCAATGTGGATGGTGTGGCAAGAAACACTGCGCTGTCCACGATGCGTGCAGCTCAAACTGGGTGAATAAATCCTGTCCCTCCCCTCCTCAGATCATCAGTGTAAGTTATTCAGCAATTTTATTGATTACACACCCGTGAAAATTGATATTTTATAGTTAATTACAGTACACATTGGGGAAAATCGGGTGTCTGTCATTGTAAAACATTGCAAAAGAGTTTTTGTAAATCTCGGAGAGAATGAAAAATACTTTGTTGAATTACGAGCTGGTTAAGTCGAGGCTTTTCGATGCTGTGTTTTACTATGACGAAGTTCAAGATGTACAGATTTATTTATTTATATCTTAAGGATGTTCGTTATATGAAGGGATGTGATAATTTGTGCTCAAACTGTATTAAATTCGTTTCTCTTTAGTTTTCTCCAAAGTCTGGTTCTATCTACGGCTCAACAAACCTGAAGATCGAAGGCCGAGATTTGGGCCTGCAAAAGAGTGACATTGGAAATATAACTGTTGCTGGAAAATTGTGCCGGTTTCTACCGAATCTTTATGTCCAGTCAAAAACGTAAGTTGCTTATCGGCTAATGTTGGGTAATATCCCCGTAATATCATTTGAGTTGGAAAACTCATCAAACTCGTCACTGTTTCAGGGTTTATTGCAAAACGTCATCGGTTCCGAAGCCAGTGGGTGGTGTCATTCAGATTTACGTGAAATTTGGAGAGAAAATGATGAAGATTGAAACTAGAGATATTTTCATGTACAAGGTATTTATTTTGTCGTTCTGCTCTTTATGGTTCGGAATCAATTAACAATTAAGCATTGATGCGGGTTTCAGGTCAGGTCATTGCCGCTGCGTAACCATCTGGATACTATACCAATTCTCACAGTCCTACTTTCATTGGCTGGCTGTGAGTAAACGTCAATCAAATTTCTATCAGCCAATGAAAATTCCGGCCGTATTTCGAGACCCAGCCGTTGATTGGTTGAATTTCACAATAGGATGTCTGACGCTCCTGGAATATTCTTCTCTCCCTCTTCTCTTTCACCTTAAAGAATGCTCTGACCCAGGGTACCAAAATGCAAAACCCCTCCAAAATTTACACGAAAGAATAATTGAAGGCAACCTAAAATCCATTGTTGAACTTCGTTAATCACTGGATTAAACATGCTCAGTCCATATTTTGTTCATAAGCTGTCGGCGTAACTGCGTGCTCTGTTGTTGAATGAACTGTAAATGATTGAATGCTTGACTGTGTCGGGTTTTTTTTATAGAAACCCTCAGTAGTTAGGTTTGCACCGACAAAGGCTCCTTGTTCTGGCGGCACATTGCTGACAATATTTGGTGATCATCTTGATGTTGGAGCGACTGTTACCATCACCGCGGCTGGGAAACCGTGCATTTTGAAAAACAGGTAACGAGCTTACACGAATCTTCTTGCTTTCAGCTACAATTCACCAGACATCTTCACTTTAGGTTGTTTTAACATGCTCCATGCCCTGATAACTTGAAGACAATTCAATACTGGAATGTATTATCCATTCTTCTTATACCGTGACAATAATGTTTATAACTTATTTACACAGTAGCATAATAGATCATGGGGCTGCAAGCATTGATGCTGGAATATTAACCTTTTATAACATTGATAAAAACTATTATTGTATTAGAATTACAGTAAAACCCTTAGAACCAGCCACTGTTAAGAACCTACAGTCTGAAATCTCAATATTTTTCAGCTATTGATTCAATGAAAAATTATTATTAATGCATTAATGCAAGACCACCTAGTGTCAAATCAGACCACCTATCTTTAGATGAATTTGCTAAAACGTGCTTTATCACTAAGAACCATTGCAGGCCGAATGCAAAATGCTGCCCAGATGCGGGTTTCTACTGTATGTGTTGCAAGGCTTGTATTAGATGCATCCTAGTTAAGACTTATATTTGGTGCACGCTAGTTAATCTTACAGTTCTACTGTTGAAGCTGCCTGCACTGAAGTATCATCTAACAATGTTCTGATGTGAAGTTACCATACAATGCTACCGTTATCCCATTATGTATGCTAGATTGGCAGCTGTTATATCAATGTACATATACATGTTATGTTTCTGTTTTTCAGGAATTCGTCGATGATATTCTGTGTTACGTCAAACAGTTGTTCGTCTCGAAAACGTCGTAATTTGCAATCGGGCAGCGTTGCTGTTACTTTCGATGGAAAGACCGTCAAGGCGCAAACCGCTGCCCTGTTCATCATCAATCCGGATCCGGAAATTTTCAGTGTTAATACTTACAAGCTGATAACAGTCGATTCAAAGAAAACATCTCTTGAGACGTTTGTGAGGTATGATTGCCGGAGCACGGAATTGTTTAGTACAGCTATGCTAATACAGTACGGCCTCGGTTATCTTCATACAGTACAGTCATTCATAGTATACAATCTCATCATCATCATCATCTGGGTGCCGTCTCCGGTAGGAGGTTGGCTGCCATGGATCGCCATCTATCGCGGTCACTCGCTATCCGCGAGCATTCCGCATACGACTTGTCAGTCCATTTTGTGATGTTGTCACTCCACTCCACTTCAGTCTTGGTCTTCCTCTCCCGCGTTTACCATTTACCATTCCTTCGCATAGTTATTTTCCAAGACATGGATGTCGTAAAATGTGACCGAAGTATTTCAATTTTCGTTCTTTTATCATTCCCATTAGCTTCCTCCTTTCATTCACAAGGTTGAGAACTTCCACATTACTTTTCTTTGCTGTCCATGTCACTTTCATTATTCTGCGGTAGATTCACATTTCAAAAGCCTCCAGTTTTGTCTGCATCACCTTATTAATTGTCTATGCCTCAGCTTCGTACAATTTACCCTCACGTTAATAACGAGTTCCAGCGAAGTTCTCGCGAGGCCCCTTCGAGGCTATAGCCGAATTGCGCTGTTACCCTACGCCAGCCATTTTATTTGCAGCCGTGACACCTCGGCTGTTATCCTCACCCCAACTACTATTGATTTAGATCATGCGATGAACTAATGACAAAGTGTAGTAACATATTATTCCGTTCTTTCACAGTGGTGGTCAGGTGTTCATTGTGAAAGGCGATCGGTTTGATTTGATACAGAATCCACGAATGAAGTTTACCACTTTGGCAACGGCGAGAAGCAAATCGGTGAGTGATTTTTTCAGAAATTTAAAGCCACCTCTGTCTCTACGAGGTACAACTATAATTTCAATGACATGGCAATATTTCTTGCATGGGATTTGGCTCCAACTTCCGATAGACCCTGCCTAAAAGGAGAGGGTTCTTTTCTATTTTGAACAGTGCCTAAATCTATTAATTGCTTATTGCTTGCAGGGTCAATGCTTGATCAAATCTCCAAGCGTAATGAATTGCATTGCACCAAATGTGACCGATTTGATTGGTGCTGTGAACATGACAGTTTCCATCGAACTTGGCTTCGTGTTGCAAAATGTCCACCGCTTGTTGAGTTTCCAGAACATCACCGTGGGACCGGATCCCTTCTTTTATCCAATCGGACGACAGGTTGATTTGGAGTCGAGAAATCTTGTTCTACGGGTAAGAATATCCGTCATGTTCATACCGTGTGAAGGTGTTATTGTTTTATTGATTTGCTTGCGATGTTGGAACTAAATGAGGTTCATAAAGTGCAGTTAGGTCAGCTCAATGATCAGTGTTAATGATGCTGGAAGAAGAGAGTTTGTTGTCCTTTTAGATGGGGGTAGAAAAGGGAGAGGTCTCACCCAAGAAATGTCTTTTTAATATTTGCTGCTCTTTGTTAAGTCTTTTTAAGCTTTGATCTAGCAGTCTGCCCGTTTTCCTTGCTTGCGTTATTGCTTGCGTTTACCGTACACTTGGTCAGTTTCAACATGAGTTCTCTAATGAACATCTTGAAAGCTGCATCGGGAATGTATAATTCTCTTTTATTAGTGGATTATTAGCCTTTTTGTGGAATTTATTATTGCTTTTAACAGGGTAAGAATCTTCATGTACTCGGAAATGAAGATGTGGTTATCACCGTTGCCAATTTACCTTGTGTGGTTCAGAACATACGTGACGTAAGTGCAATCACAATTTTTATACAAGCTTGTGTTTAACGTACGCAGTGTCAAGGTATTTTCTGCGATGTTTTATTGTGATGAGATGAATTCGATTGTTTTTGGTCGTTTTCAGACACTGTTTTGCATTGCTCCAAATATCAGCATGGTAAAGGACCACAAGGACGATGCAATTGTCAAGGTAAATGTTTTGTTTATTATTGACGAATTTATTTTTCTTTATTATTCATTTGTTTTATATATAGAGAAGGCGTTGTATAATGTATTGATAGCAGTAACGCTTTGTGCTTTCAGGCTTACATCGGTAAAGGTGGGCTGCAGTCTACCCTTGGCTCTGTTCGTTATGTTCAGCGTCAGATCAAAGACGGCTCACTGAAGTGGCAGTACATTGCCATCGCTGCAGCAATTGGAGCTATATTGATCGTTGTCATCATTATATTCTGCGTTCTTTATCGGCGCAGACGAAAGAAGGAGAAGAAGTACGAGAAAGTTTATCAAAACAGATTGGATAATCTCGAATCGAGATATGCTGCTGAATGCAAAGAGGGTAACTGGTTTTGAAGCATGTTATCTTGCAACATCTCGTCTCGTGATCTCATTTGTTTTAATTGGTTGTCACCATGTCAATTGTTGATGAAATAGTTTGCTGTGACAATCACTAATGAAATAGTTTGCTGTGACAATCATTGATGAAATAGTTTGTTGTGGCAACCCCTTCTCTTAATCAATTTATTACGTTGCTGTTGTTTCGTCAAATTGTAATGTTTGTGCCGTCTTTCTTGTAGCATTTGCCGAATTGCAGACGGAGATGACAGATTTAACAACTGACATGTCGACGTCAGCTATACCGTACCTTAACTTTGAAACATACGCTGTTAGGCTGCTCTTTCCTGGATCTGAAAACCATCCAATCACAGAGAGAGATGTGAGTTATTTGAGTTCGGTTGTTGTTGCTGTTGTTGTCATGTCTGTGATTTATATTCGAATCTCGATAAGGTTGATTGCTGTTCAGCTTAGATTCCTTGATGTGTCGAACCTTTATTCATTCTGATATTGACTTGCTTCATGCATGCTTCAAGTTTGAATTTCGATTATTCAAAACCTCTATGAAGCCAAATTAATACCTTAATGCTTCCATTAAACGCCCGCGGCGTTTATTAACTTTTTTGATATTTTAGGGGGGTTTCTATTTGAGGGGGCGCTTAAAAGAAGGGTGCGTTTAATCGAAGCATTGTATTTATTTTGTTGTTGTGTTGTGTTCTGCTAGATACTAATGACAAGCAATTGGTCTTTCATTGTGATTCACTTGTTTTCGTGTGCAATTTCAGTGTAACAAGAGCGATAGTTGGAAACGTTGCATGTCCTCGTTTTGTGAACTTCTGAAAGAAAAGGAATTTTTGTTGACTTTTGTCAAAACTCTCGAGTCCCAACACCAGTTTGGCATGAGAGACAGGTAGGCCAACCTTGTCTGATTTCCCATCCCAAAAAATTGTACTTAATTTTTAGGAAATCTCGTACCACGTTCATGTTCTTGCTCCAATCCTCATTTCATTGAATTTGCTTGAAAAATATGGACTCATATGCATTGAATGGAATCATGGATGAAGGTTTGAGTTGTTTTTTCTTCTTTTGTAGATGCAAAGTGGCATCATTGCTAACTGTTACTTTACAAGATGACATGAAATACGTTACAGAGTGAGTAGGGATAACGTTCCCCCTCGGGGGCCGGGATTTTCCATAAAGCACAGTATTGATTCATGTAATGCTTTATGTGTCAATAAGAGATGGTGTCTGATGCGATTATTTGTTTTATTTTCTTAGCATCCTTCAAGAATTACTTGCTGATTTGATCGAGAAATCCGTGAATTCAAGTCGTGCAAAGCTTCTTCTTCGCAGGTTTGAAATTCCTCTTGTTATAATAGCATGTGTAACTATTTTTGTCACTTTTTACGCTGTTATTAGATTTAAACTCGCTCTTATTAGATTTATGCCTCGATGTTTTGGACTAATAAGTTCAGAAGCAAATGATTCTTTTCTCCATGTTCACGTTTTATGATTCCTTTCAGAACTGAATCTGTGGCTGAAAAGCTCCTCACCAATTGGCTGTCATACACATTGTATGAATTCCTTCAGGTAGACGAATATCCAATTTCAGATTCATGAGTTAAATCAGTTTCATTTGTTGTTGTCTTTATATGTGGTATAGCTTCTCTAATTGTTTATTCACAGTATTGTGTGTTTGTTATGATACCGTTTATGTATTTTTCTGCAGCAAAGAGTTGGCGATCCTCTCTTCAAATTGTTCTCTGCTATTGTTTCACTTTTGGAGAAGGAACCAGTAGATGTTATTGCTTGCGAAGCTCGAAATTCTCTAAGTGAAGACAGGTTGCTGAGACAAAAAGTCAATTTCAAGGTTTACACCCTATTAACTTAATCAACCTATTGAGTTTCTATTTCTACTGTCGTTTATTCGCAATAGAATTCATCTATCATGAAATCTCTTTACCTTTTCCTTTTCTGTTGTGGCTGAGCTAAACCATGCTAAAATATACTCTACTGTACTATAATATACTTTACTAAACTATGTTATACTATATTTCACTACTCTAAGCTATGCTATAATAGAATGTACCATGCCATACTGAACTATGCTATACTATGCTATCCTATGCTATGCTACATCTTATCATACTACACTATACTGTGGTGTGCTATGCTATATTATACCACACTATGATATACTATACTATGCTATGCTATATTATATTATGCTACACTATGCTATGCTATTCTATGCTAAACTATGCTATTCTATACTATTATATCCTTTCCTCTGTTATCCTAAGCAATGATCTAGTGCATTTTGCTCCACCTTCTTATGCCATATTTTCCCTGCTGTGCAATACGATGATGTACGAGCCCATAGATCATAGTCTATTTGTTCACCCAATACAGACAATAACGGCACACGTGGAATATGATGGAGATGACAACATTGCAGTGCAGCTTCTAAACTGCGACTCAGTTAATCAAGCAAAAGAGAAAATTCTCAATGTCATTTACCGGGTATGGCTGTTGATTTCGTTATTTACCGCGTTATTTTTTACGTTGTTGTTGTTTAGAAGGATGGGGGAGAGATAGCTTGTTACTATGTCTTGTTTTCGTGTTTTTGTCAGTGTTATGGTAAGCTTATGTTTTTATGATGCTGATATGACATTCATCTTTGCTCATTCTCATTTATTCTTTATTTTATCTAGCATGTGCCATATTCGAAAAGACCAAACAGAGATGCGCTCGTTCTAGGTACTTTTGGCTTTTTGATGAAATTACTTCTTCTTGTTTCTATTGCTATATATATTATTACATTATTACTATTACATATATAAGTATACTTTAGAGCAAAAATAATACTTCTATGTATATATATATACAAATATTATCTTTGCTCGTCTCTACAATTAATTTATTTTGATTGAAAATCTATTATTTTGGTCAGATAATTTTGGTCGGGTAATTTAGTTTTCTTATCTAGAGCATTTGCTATCTGAATACCACCAAGCTATGTTGCCCTTGGTGATTCATGATAGTGGATGTTAGCTGTAGAAGTCTTCTTTTTATATTGATTTTTTTCAGCTTTTGTCTTAAAAACTAATGGGTTTTTCACCTGTAAAATTTAAGATATTGTCCCTCTTATTTTCAGTATACCTTACTCCAACTGGTGGTGAGAAAATATTGCGCCAAGAAGACAATACATGTGAGGTTGAAGGAGAATGGAAGCGAATCAACACTCTAGAGCATTTTCTGGTTTGTTTTGCTCACTATTTTATTAACTATATAGCTACTTATTCCAACACCAGCCAACTTTCTGTGCGAACGGATTTATAAGGTATCTATTTCCAGTGAATTTGTCACGCAAAGAAATGCCACAAACGGTATATTTGTATCAGTAGAATTTCAAGGTGCCTTTCGTTGAAATGGCGGCCTTTCGCTTGGTTATCAAGCTATACCTTTGTAGTTCAATGTCTATTGCCCGGCAAACGCGACTGTCACCTAATGAAGCTGTTTTTCTCCTCAGATTCCGGACGGATGTCAATTGAAACTTATGCCTTTTACTCTTTATTCCGATGGGACCGGTACGCCCGGTAAGTTGACAAATGATCAGCATTTTGAACCAAGTTAACACTCTTTGTTAATTCACAAAAGCAAACCTAGACCATTTCCACAATGCAGTCGGCATTCTCTATCTCTACTGTCGCTATCTCGAACAATTTCTGATTCCTTTTTGTATTGTTCGTACTTGACATCCGCAACAGTGGCCATCTCGATCAAATTTGACGTTTTTTGGAGATCCAAGATAGCTGATATCAGCTGTAGGAATCTTCTTTCTTTAATAATGTGTCTTCTGTTCCAGTGTTCCACGACACATCCATGCCCAACGTTTCATTTATACCATCACATAGCAGCACACCCATGCTCAACAACCACCACAATCATGCTGATGAAGACTTCAAGCTATGGCACTTGGTATGTATGCACTAGCATCACCTGTATATCAATAGGACATTGAAATGTCCTGTGTGGTAATACGGCTTCTATATGGACAATAGAATATTTCTGTATGGACGATAGGAACTTTACTATTTTAACTTTACGTGTACTTCTGCCTTTGCCTTTCATACCTCAGGACTTTATTGACCTGAACAGTTGTCTTATTGTCGTGGCTTGGTCGTCTGCTTGATTTACCGTAGTTTCACTGTATTATTTACGTCAGTCACTAGTAGCTTTTTTCTTGTCCAAATACATAGTGCTACACTTAGTTCTTTACTTTTTTGTTTTCCTTTGCAGGTGAAATCATCTGATTACCCAGCAGAGCAGAAAGAAGATATACGACAAAACAAAATGATGGCTGAAGTCTACTTGACAAGACTTTTAAAAACAAAGGTATTTAACTTCGGCATCTCTTATTATGAGCAGAACATTTATGCGAAATAATGCATGTAGTTCTTTGCTAATGTACTGCAGCATAACGATTTTTGCTATTGTTTTCCTTCTTGCAGTTCACGTTGCAGAACTTTGTTGATGCGTTATTTGAGGCCATATTCACCGTCTCAAAGAATGAGCAGACGATTCCACCTGCAATGAAATTTTTATTCGATTTTCTCGACAAGCAAGCTGCTTGCTTGGCATCACTGACCCCGAAGTGCTGCACACTTGGAAGAATAACAGGTTGGTGATGCCGAACTGATCTTAGCTATGATTCATTTGAAGATGAATAATTTGAACCTATTTGTACTTAATATCGATGGATCCATGGCAATCAATCTGCAGTGACAAGTAGTAACATTGACTAAGTTATTGACTGATGGGTTGTTTGATAGCTTCATAAGGTTACTGGATGGGCTGTTTGATTGCTGAATGAATTGTTTGATGGCTTGATGGGTTGCTTGATAGATTGTTTGTTGTCTTCATGACCAGCTTGATGGATCGCGTGATGGATTGTTTGATGAATTGTTTACTTTCATGGATAGTTTGATGGGTTACTTGATGGCTTAATGGATTGCTTAATGGATAACCTGATGCATTTTTAGGTTGCTTGATTGCTGCTTAATAAATGGTTTAAGTAATTGCTTGATAGCGTGGTGGGTTGCTTTTTGAACATGAACATTGTTCAACAGTTACTACAGATGTTCAACTTGCTTATCATTTTTTGCAGTTTGCCATTGAAGTTTTGGATAAACATAATCAAAAATCCGAATTTTGTTTTTGACATCAACAAGACAAGCATTGTCGATTCCTGTCTATCTGTCACTGCCCAGGTAAATGCACATCGGTTTGTTTAGATCTTTCTACGCTATTTGTCCCGGTACTGGCACATAATATACTGGTACCGGTACTCAAGCAAATTGTTACAGTATTATAGTATACATCACATCACAACAGATTACAGTATTTACTCTTGCATAGTTGCTTTAGATAAATGCTTTGCTACATAGATATTTAAAATAAAAGCAAACTTCGTATTTCTAGCTTTTCATGGACTCGTGTTCTCCAGAGGAGCATCGTCTAAGCAAGGTTTGAACCACTTACCTTGCTTCTATAAGCTGACTTAGAACTTCCCTTGGACCCATTTGTTTAGTTTTACTTGTTCTCTTTTAACCCGTTATTACGTTATGCATGAGGCCTGGCTGTCAGATAATCAATTGTTTAATCTTTTACTAACGTGGTCGTGTTCTAGGACTCGCCCTCAAACAAGCTTCTTTATGCCAAAGAGATTCCCGAATACAAGAAGAAAGTAAAGGGGTAAGATTCAATGACTTTGACGGTTTAAGAATTTGATTCAATAACGAAGCTAAGCAGATCTCATAAACGTCTGCTCCAGTGCTACAAACTAGTTACTACGATATATTTGTACCAAGTCTAACACTGAGAATCAAACCATCCATATCAGCTTTTCACCCGTGTTGGCTTGTGTTTATTGCAGATTCTATAGTGATGTGAAAGCACTGCCAGCAGCCAAGGATAAGGAGCTGAATGAAAGTTTATCAGTGATATCAATTGTAAGTTTATTGAATAAATAATTCTTCTATGCATATCATTTTATTTCATCTAAGACAATTAGTCGTGTACTATCCATGTGAAGGTGCGGTCCTGAAAGACTTTATTTCGATATGATTTTTAAATTTATTTTTCAGAAATATGGAGCAGTTTTCAATCATTACAATGCAGCTAGCGATATCATGACGTATGCTGTGAAACATAAAGTCAAGGTAAATATGAACGAACATTCGTTCTTTATCAATAATGCAATCAAACTATCACTGATACAATCAAGCAGTCATTAATACAATCAGACAGTCATTGTTTAATCAAGATGTCACTAATGCAATCAAGATGTCACTAATACAGTCAAGTTATCATTAATTTAGTTAAGATGTCACTAATGCAATCAAGCAATAACAAATGCAATCAAGCAATCTTTAATGCAATCAAGCAATCATTAATGCAATCAAGATGTCACTAATACTATTAAACAGTCATTAATACAACCAGGCAGTCATTATTCAATCAAGATGTCACTAATGCAATCAAGATGTCACTAATGCAATCAAGCAATAACAAATGCAATCAAGCAATCACAATCACTATGCAATCAAGCAATCATTAATTATTCATCCATGTAATCAGACTGTCATTAACTATTCATTTATAAATGTGCATTTTGAGCAAGATATGTTGCAGTTTATCTCTGTTGTTTTACAAGACAAAATTTCACTTATTCATCACAATATTTTTTTGCATTTATTTAGATTATGGATGCGCTTGAAAAAGAGAACCTTGAAGAGTACGCTGATAAATTGCAAAGCATCATGGAAAATCTTCCCGACGACTGAATCTTATTTGCTTTGAGAAGCTTTTCATTAGTTTGCTCTGCTCCAGATTGGGCGGCAGGATGCATCGATTTAACACATTGACAAGTATAGTAATGTCTAGTATACAATGCATTGACGAAACGTCTTTATCAAGACAATAGCTTATTACTTCATGGCAGCGATGGTGCTATGAGGTGAGGCCCCTCGCTAATATGAGGGATCAAAATACGTATACGAATATATGTTTATCAATTAAAGAACCTGGATTGCAAACGGATGATGGCTCTGACATTACTATAGCAAATATAGACGAAAACAGTAAATGTACATTGTCATTGATATTATCACTATTATTATAAAGGACATTTTAAATGCATGGGAGCTGTCAATTCAGTTAACTCGAATATATTTCTAGTTATGTGGTGTTGAGGATAACCATGTAAACTGTAACGCCTCAAATAGAAACGCCATTTTTAAACATGTATCCTGCGATACACAACCCGTAACAAGATCTGGAACATTTATAAGCCCTGTTGGCGTTTATTTGAAGTAGAAGCGAAGCATAGCAGTAGGTTTAGGCAGATATGTACTTAAATAGAAAGGTAAGCAAGTTAAAATAGAATAAAGTGTAAGTATGTGTGCTGCTAGTTTTAATTATGATTCACATCGACTAATATATGATGGATATTTAGGCTGCATCACTTTGACTGTCAGATGTTACTCACACAAACAGCGATGTGCATTTATTCAGATTACGTACTGACGTATTACATTTAGTATTTTTGCTGTTGTCGTATATATGTAGTATATATTGTAGGTGCTTTAGCAGGTGTAGAAGACTTCTTAGTAAAATACGAAGCAGTCACATGATTAAATTTTGTGCCAAATTGGTTAATAAGCAATGATTAATATTGTTAATTAGTTTTTATTTTTCATTTTTAGGGTGTATTTTATCTTGATTTTATTCCGTACACTTGACTGCAATTTTCTTAATGCAAGCTTTTTATTGTCCCAGCATTTGGTATTTTGTTCTTTGCTAGGAAAGCTGCACTAACGCTTAGTATAATGGCTCTTTGATAAGCCTAAAAAAATAAGTATTTGTTATTAATTTTCGTTTTTAACTTGCCGTTTATCATTATTTATCGATGAACTTGACCGATTTGACTTTTGAATTTGTTTAGGTTAGTAAAGATAACACGTTGAATTTTGTTTTAAGCATATTTTAATTCGTTTAAACGTGTCGTTAATTAATGTTATAATTAAAGTGATAAGTGATATGGAGAACTGAACTTACTCCTTTCGTTTCTGACGTCATAACAGCTGAATGCATATATGAAGTACTTGAGAAACTATTGCTGTTTCATGATGATTGAGGTTTATTGTTAAAATGATGGCGAATTTTCACTTAAATTGAAAGCGATAGTTTTCGACCTGTTGTAATAGATATCTCAACAATTTTTTGCGTGCCAGAGGAATCTTCGTATATTTCTTTACTTTTCTAGTCGATTTTCTATCATGGAGAAGATATTGGAAGGTACACTGAACTCAAAACATCCGGATGAAGTGAAGGCTTTACTTATTGACAAAATTGCTTTGGTTGCCAGTTCAACTAAAGATGAAGATTCAACACGAAAGATGTTGAAATATTGTGCCACAGTGATAACTCAAAGCCCCAATGCTTTGATTGTGAGCAAATTGAGAAAACTCATTACAGTTTGGACGCGAGAACACAGTACAGTTGCTGTGAAATTTCTGGCAGAAGAAAATGAAAATATTTTATTATCTGGGTGTGATACTGAGAAAATAAAATGGCTAGAATTGGTCACGCAGATGTTATCAATCATTCAAACATCAAACGATAGTGCCAGCTGCATTTTGATTTTGCAAAAATTAGTTCAATGTTTTCTTGTCGAGGAAACCTTAGAGGTAAATTCTTGTCTTGCTAAAGCAATAGTCAGAAGCTGGAGTGAACACTCTGTGAAAGGAAGTGAAGAATCATTAATTTCTAAGATAATATTACTTCTTAAAAGCATTAAATTCAGTTTTGAGGAGCATTTAGAAACTCAGAATGAATATTTGGCTGGTATTTTCAATGCCAAAGTTGCCGAAGTCAACACAATAAGTGCATTGTTTTCAAAAGTTGTCAACTTGGATAAGTTGTACTTGCAAATTGCTTTGAATGAGCTGTTTAAAGAACTTTCTTCAGTAGATTCTGCATCAAATATTTCACTTGCATCACTGATGCAAAATTTCCCGACAGAGCTTTCTTCGTTTGCGGCTGAGATATTGTCAAAGGATAAATCATTGAAGAACAAAAATATTCAGAATTTGTTTGAGAAAATGATTAGGTGGCTATTGTGGCCAGGAGTTAAGAATTTGGATGTGTGGATAATAAGTATCTTTAAACATCTTCTAATGGAAAGTGATAGACAAGAACTGATGACAGAACTGATCAGAAATAACATCACAAAAGTACGTATATTACCAGATAATGCCACTAAGTTATCAGGATTTATTGCTATAACATTGCTTGCTAATCGAAAGTTTATTGTTTTGAATATTTAAGTTAATTCCTTTCCTTTTTTAGATTTTTCAATGTCTATTCATTCCTGGTTCACGAGAAATTACTCTTCCAATTTTTTCATACACAATGTTGGTTTATCAGCACAGTCCAGAGTTATTCCTTCAGGTAAATTTCTACAGCTTCAATAAGTGATATTTCAGATTATTGCTTTAACATCAAATTACATTCAAAGGAGATAGATTTTCACCCATGTATGATTTTAAATATACTTATCAATGTTTTATTTTCATAAAACTGTCATTATAACCTTAGCATTAGGCTGATCATATCTCTTGCATTTGTTTTAGCATGTTTCATGGTTACCCTTTTTTTTGCAGGTTGCCCCCAAAATCCCAGCCCTCATTTCCAAGATTAAAGAGGAACAGAAAGATATACATGGCCCTTCTGCAGTTAAAATAATCACTGAACTGGTTTATACATTGATGTACAAATTTCCTGGTCATCCTATTGTGTATACAGATCTTCTTGAAGCTATAAAGGTAATGACTATATTTTGACTGATTTGTTACTCTCTGCTGGCATTAAATTGTTGGCTGTTAAAAGCCATCCTAAAATATTTTTAATATTAAGCTAGAGTAAATGAAACCCCTAAAAATATTTTTTTCATCACAAGTGAACTTAAGGCATACATAGAAGCTATTACAGCTTATTATTAAAGTATTAAAAGTTAAAGTTGAAAGTTTCAACCATTCAAACTATTTTTTATAAGGATATCTTTATTGTTGTCTCAATACTTTCAATTTTTGTGAAATTTTCATTGTCCTCATTAGTCCTCATAATTTTGATACTTGATATTATCATAGACATTATTTTCATAAAAATAAATCTGTTTAACCAGACAAATTTTCTTTGAACAGGATTTCCAAAAGCCGTCAGAAGATAGCATGAAAAGATGGCTGTCAGAAAGCTGTAGTTTGGGAAGGAATTCACTGGCCACCACGCAAACCAGCCAACCCACCCTGAACAGAAAATCAATTACTGGAAAAACAGGTTTGGTCAATCTTGGTAACACCTGTTATATGAACAGTGTCATTCAAGCTCTATTCATGTTAGATGGGTAAGTGTTATGTGCTATGATATTTCATGTAAATATAAATGTTGCATTGAGTTTATTGTTTTTATCGACATTACTGTTTTCTCACCACAAAGTTTTAGTACAGCTGACATCCACTGTCTCGATCTCTCAGAGGAAGTTGAAATTTGTTTGAGATACAGTATTACCCCACCACTTACAAATTGGTTCTTTGGGACCAGGGTATTGTTCAAAAACAATGGACTATTTTTGAGATCTATTGTTTTCAGAACAATTTTAGTCTCGAGTTTCTTAAAGTCAGTTTCTCAGTGGTAAGGTAATACTCTAGCAAATGTGCTGAACCAAAATGACAGTGAATAGAAAATTACTTGAAAAAGCAAATGCTTGAGATAGCAGGCAGTGGAGATAGGAGATGTCAATTGTATAACTAAAAATCACTCTCTTTGTTAATTGGCTCTTTGTTAGGTACCATCATCTCTCTTCATGTAAGAAGCATCTTGTTGAGAATTTACTGAAAACTCATTGAGTATTATCAAGTGGTTATATCTAATGCTGTGAATGCCACAGCTCACGAATCCATTTTTGTTTTCTGTCCACAGATTCAGAGAAAGCCTTTTGTCAATGCGACCTCTTCAAAATAGAAATACAATAACATACAATCTTCAGAAATTAATGGCCTTCCTACTGCTATCAGAGGTATAAAGTTTCACTTTGCCAACATATCCATTCGTTGCCATCTAAAACAGACCAACAATAAATGCCATTTATTGTGAATACATCAAATGCTTTGTTGGTACTGATCTCTGATGGTGCGCCAAATTAACAACTTCCACCGATCTCAAAGGGACCAAGGATGCCTCGTTTTATCTGAAGCTACTTAATTCGAGGGTAAATTTTACTTTAAAGCGGTCGCGGTCCAGGGATCAGTTGCTTAGGAAGCTGTTTATATTATATGGAATTCGTGATGCTGCAACCAAGTTAACTCATACCCTGAATAACTCAGATTGTAACTATCTCAGGCTGAAACTGGAGCCAAGCGTTTTTATAAAAAAATGTGCCCCTTATAAGTAGATTCTTTTAACTCAAACACTTGCTAAATTGGGCCGTTTCTTTATGCACTTTAAAGATCCAACCTAACAGCATTTCTTTGCATTTAACTAATAACAATACATCTGAACGTTTTTTAACAGAGACCTGCAATCAGTCCGAGCGATTTCAACCGGGTTTCAAGACCGGCCTGGTTTCGTCAAGGAGCCCAGCAGGACTGTTCCGAGTTTCTCAAACATCTCCTTGACGTCATCGAGCAAGAAGACAAATCTCAACAACAACAACAACAACAAACTAGTCTTCCAAAGGATTTAAAACTTGGTCAACAACTTCACGAGATGTTCACTGGGGAATGTCATGTCGACGTGAAATGCTTGAACTGCAATTATGTTTCGTCGAGGTTTGAGGCCTTCAACGATATTCCGCTGTCATTCCCTGACAATCCCGACGCCGATGCATACTGCCTAAAAGGTACTTGATGTTTACGACGTTTACATTAAACTTTGTGTTGTTATACATACATACACACATACATGCATACACACATACATACATACATACAAACATACATACATACATGCAAATTGTAAACATACTACATACATTAAACTTTGTGTTGTTATACATACATACACACATACACACATACATACATACATACAAACATACATACATACATACAAATTGTAAACATACTACATACATTAAACTTTGTGTTGTTATACATACATACACACATACATACATACATACATACATACATACATACATACATACATACATACATACATACATACATACATACATACATGCATGCATGCATGCTTAGATACATACATACATGCAATACATGCATGGATGCATGCATACATAATTTCATTAGTTAAGGCGGGTCGGATAAAGGCAATCGTAAATGCTGATTTAGAGTGAAAGCGCTAAAAATGAATATATTTCAAGCCTGTGCAGTCTATGAAATGGTATAAAAAACCCTAAATTTGTATTAAGAGAACCCAGAGTCCCAGTGTCAATAACCCATATTTGGATAAGAAATGGTAAAAATCTAAAATTAGTGGTAATAATGGTCATCAATCTTGTTTGTCTCTATCGCTGCTTCTTTTCGATAACTGATTTTATTGTCATGACATTGTCGTATATATCTACTTTATATATTGCTTTTCAAAACAGTGTTAGATTGAGATTTGTCTTATTTCAGGTGGTGATATTTCACGAGGAATTGCAAACACGATAGCCAATGCAGCCGGCAACATCTCACCAAGCGATGGCAATGAAATTGGAAAGACACCAAGCGATTTGTCTCTACTCGAAGCTGCGGAGTCGTCTATGATGGGCGAGTCTGCTGCCACTGCGGAGGAGAAAGCTGTACAACAAACTCAAAGCGGTGATCAAAGCTCCGGCAATTCAATCGATGCTAGGCCGCTGGATCTGCAGACGCTCCTGCGCAATTACCTCTCCGTCGAGCGTCTCGCAGGACAAAATCAGTACCGTTGCGACAACTGTGCCTCGTTGCAGGATGCAGAACAGAGGCACTACTTTTCATCGTGTCCCAAGTACCTTGTTTTAACATTGAAACGATTCACGTACGACACGAAAACGCACACGAGGAGCAAGGTGCTGAAGAACGTGCATTTTCCACTGGATAACCTAGTGATACCGATACACGTTAGTGATGACAGCGGTGGTTATGATTGTGAAATGCACGATTTGCGCCGCGACGATGATTGCTGCAATGTTCTTGCTTCCAACACGCTGCACGAAAGTGTAAATGCAACAGAGCAAAGGAGTTGCAAGTCTCCTAAACTCGCCGTGGTCACTGAAAGCACGAAATGCTATTCGCTTGTTGCCGTTATCGTGCACTCTGGGGTTTCGTCAGAAAGCGGACACTACTATTGTTATTCGAGGAAAGGACCAGGCGATCAAAAGCATCAATCTTCCAAGACCAGTGATTTGCCTGTCAAACCTGACTCTACATCTGCCGCATCCGGTAGTACTACCACTAGTGAACGTAGTAATGCTTCTTCGAACGACTCAGGAGCAGCGCGTCTCAACAGCAACGAATGGTATATATTCAATGACAGTAGCGTGTCGTATGCTGCTGGCAATAGTGCTGTACAGAACCTGCACATCAACTTTCCGAGGGACACACCGTACGTTTTTATATACGAAGAAAATGGTGTACAGCACTTGCAAGACAGTAGCAAGAGCCTCGGTATCAATCCGGAATTGGCTTTATTGGTCGAGGAAGACAATGGAAAATTTATCAAGGTATAAAATGCTTAATTCATAAATACTTTTTGTTAATATCGTGACGGCCTCAATGACGTACTAGATAATTCAATAATTAAGCCTCTGGTTTAATTAAAATGTTTTAGGGGAATGTGAATCTAGTCACGTTAACAAGGTTTTGAATTATTGAATGTCAAACCAAAATCATGAATAAAGGATTTCAATAAGATAAGACAGGTATATCTTTAACAACTCAAGAAATTTGATTTAATTTGAAGTTTACTTGCAATGACAACTAAAGTATTGTAGTTGATTGAATAACTCTGCACAAAGAATGTATCATTGTGTTGTTATTATTACAAGTTAAGGCATAAAATGCCTCAAGTTTACACGATACTTTGCATTTATTGACGTTTGCAATGTTTTTCCATTAACATAGGAACAAGATCGGAAGAATTATGGTCATATAGGAAAGAAATTTGATTATTTCAAATCAAGATACAAGAAGGATGAAGATGATGATAACAATGATGGCAAAGGAGGTGGGGGATCGTCTGGTTTTTGTGGAAAATCTTTTGCAGGCTTAGCATCTGATGCAAGCCGGTTTATTTTCTAATTTCCAAAAGAATGTCAGAGATTTCAAATATGCTATTTATGTAATTGAACAATCTATTAATTGTCCTTAGCAGTAATTTGTTTTATATGTATATCCAATTATATTTGTATGCTACTATCTTAAGGAGTCTTTGGTTTGAGGTAGAGATATTAAATCATGTGTGATAAGATGTTATATTTTTGCCTTTGAAATTTGATTTTGTTTAACATGGGAGGTCTCACTGCTCTGGTCTGCCTTACTACAAGAACCCTGAGAACAATTATGGTCCACCATTCATCAGAGTTCGGATACCATCACACAAAATACACAATGTTTTCAAAGCAAGACAACATTTCATATTTCAAACTTCTCTATTTACAGAAAACCTAAACGATTTCTAGATGACCATTGGCTACAAAAAATCTTTTAATCTTGGATAAACTTGGATATTGGTTTGAATGGCGACATCAATACCAGGATAAAGAATTAAGTATATGTGGAGTGTATTTTTTGAATTTCTGCAAGTCACTAAGATGTTTATTTGGCTTCTTTTTGTTTCGTCCCAGAGCCGGTCCTTCTTGTAGGATCAGGAAATAATGACAAAAATGGATGTGCATGATACCAAATCTTCCCCTGGCATGATACTTAATTTGTTTGATATGTTTTGCTCTTCCAACAAATGACTTTTCTGCAATGAAAACATCAAATAGATAGTCAACAAAGGTTTTTAAAATGCTAATCCTGATTCACCAGATAAAAAAGTAGAATACTTGCCAACAAAAAGATTAGTCCCATCTTCAACTCCATATTTATTCATTGCCAATTGCTTGGCTTCTTCAAGAACCTTGGGGGAAATCAGAAATTACTTCAATTAACATTAACAGGACAGAAAAGTCTACTAAACATAAACAAAAACAAATAAAGAATTGTGCACTCACCTGCTTCACAGTTTCAGCTGCTTTTTTTGTTGAAAATTTCATCTGGCTGATTGCTTCATCGACAGGCAGTTTTCTAACCTGCTTTGCTACCATGTTCATTTTCTTCGGCATACATCTCACCTCTCTTTTGCAATGATGTATTCTCTGCAAATCAGAAAAAAATAGTTACATGAACAAAAAGACAAACAGCTTTGTCAATTGAAAACTTAAACGTGACAATCTGTTCCGTGTGGAACAGATTGTGGTGGCTCGAGTATGGCTTACCAGAGGTGGTGGTTCGAGTATGGCTTCATCTCTTTCTGCTTCAGATTTTGAAACGCCAAGCATTGATCTTGTGACTGAAAACTCTGACATGCATCTTGAATATATGCAAGCAGCAAAACCAGATGTGCTTCCAACATTAACAACATTTCTGGATGAGAAGAAGAGGAAGTTTGTCAGGTTGCCTTGTGGTTTACTTACAGAGGGATCGCATTTCACAAAACATACAAAAAAGTGGCCTAGCCAGCAAGCCTTGTCTTTCAAAGAGATACTAAACAGAAGAGAATTGTTAGTCTAACCTGCTTCTTCTGAGAGTATCTTGCAAAATGACGGTCCTTAAAGAAAATAACGTTACTTTAGCCATCTTGAATGAGTATTTATCAAAGTCACGGTCTTCTTCACATTCCTATTTGCTAATTTACAAAGATGCGGCCTATGGGCATTAGGACACACGTGGTTACCCGAAATTGGCGCATGTTATTATTTAACGTTTGAGGATGTTGGTTGTTTTACCCACGAGGTCAAAGAATATGCTTTGTGGAAGTTCTTCAGTCTCAGTTGAATCCTTCCACTACCTCTGTTCACATGTGAATCAAATCATCAAGCAACGCTGAGCTTATAGAGCACTATGGCCATTGCACTGGGAAAAACACAGCAGGCTTGTGTCATCCCTGCCTCGCCGAATTGGTACTGCTCAGGCAGTGCAAGCTGCAACGATTCTGGATATTATGCGTTTGCAGCAAGGAATTCTGTCTATCTTGTCAACTTGAATGATTCTTTGCCTGTTTGCCGGGACGTGGTGCAGTTCAGAAGAGACAGGGTAACCTCGGTGTGCTTGCTTGTCCAAAGTGGTGTTGCAGATGAGAAAGGAGAAGGAGATAAACGTATAAACGTGGCAATTGGAGCAGAGGAGCATTGGGTTAAAATATGGAACGAAGACACGCAGAAAATCATTAAAGAGCATAAGATGCATCAGGTATAGTTACATTAATTGACCGGTCTTTTGTCTCAAACAGATGTTGTCTGCAAAGATTAACCCATGGGTAATGTAATGGGGTACAAACAACTGCACCAGTTGCTAAATTCGAGTGGTGTAATTTTAATGAAGATTACTAGGCGTCACCTGGAAAGAAAAGAAAACCAACCAATGGGTACGAGAAGAAATTGCAAGACAGTGCAAATATGTTCCTAAGAAGATCATGGAGTCCGTGAAGGAGAGGAAGTTCAAGTATTATGGTCACACGGTTAGAAGAGGCAGGTTACCACGAATGATAATGGAGGGTCAGATGGAGGGAAGAAGAGGAAGAGGAAGACCAATGGAGAAATGGGATAACAATCTGAAGGAATGGAGCGGAAGTAGGATGGATGATCTGAGGGAGAATGCCAGGGACAAGAGTCTATGGAGGCAGTGTATCAAATCCTATGTGCACCAACGCCCGTAAGGCTATGGACTGATGATGATGATGATGATGATGAATTTTAATGTCCCTGGAATGACATTCAGATCCAGATTCGGAATAAGATTTAGATTTGACAATATCCACCTGTTCGTTGTCTGCAAGTCTTCGAGTCGAGTTGTAAATATTGAAATACCAAACTGAAGTCATTGCCATCCCAATGCAGTATCATGTTTTAAATAAGTGGTGCATAGTTGATTTTTGATTTTTCCTTTTCAGGCAAAAGTAAATGTGATTGTTTCACACAATTCAAGCAACATCACATCAGGTAACTATTCAACAATTCATTCTTGTTTCACCTGGTAACAGGACGTTTCGCCCCCAAACCAGTTCGCCCCTATTCAAGTTGGTTGATTCGCCCCCTGGAGATAACCGATCCACCCTCTATTGATTTTGCAGTGTTGGTCAATTCACCCCCAGAGAGATCAAATATGTTAGTGCATCCCCTTGTTTGTTCATCAACTTGGGCGAATGAGGGTAAATTGACCAGAGATTGGGGCGAATGGGTTAGAGGGCAAAATGGTCTGGGGGTGAATCGTCACAAAATCTTTCATCTGTCTTTGCTAAACTTCACTGCCAGCTATTGAATTTGCACCAATAACAAGGCCATATGTTCTGAGGGGCTGGGAGGCTGACACGACCTCAATAATGTTGATAAAAATAATTTTTTTTGAAGGACAGAGATTACATCAACGTTAATGGTCATATTGTAGATTAACCCCCTAGCAACTTTTGTGGGAATCAAAGCAATAAGAAGAATAGAACATTAGAAAATGAAATAGGGGAAATTCTTGCATCCCTGGATCCTGTTAAAAATTGCATTACTTGGCATTCTGATGTATCAATTGACCATAATTTGTGTGTCATTGTTTCAAATTGAGGTGATGACAAAGGCATAATCATAACTTGGGATTATGAAAAGGATGCTTCATCTAATTGGATGCCAATTATGTCAAATATCTTAAGTATGGCTGCTTGCCCACATGCCCAATGGTTGACTGCTATAGGGTACGTGTTGCTTTTGTAGTTTTTTCTAAGACCTATCATGAATTGACTTTACTGGTTTATCCATATCTTTATTGGTCCATCCATACCTTTATTGGTCCATCCATATCTTTACTAGTCCATTGACTGGCTGTCATTGCTTGTGCTCTTTGGTATTTGATATTATAAATATGTCACCTCTTGTTCTATTCTATGTAGATATGCAAATGGTCACATTCTAGTATGTGATGTGAAGAAACAAGTGATTTTTCAGCATTTTAAAAGCCACATTGATGAAGTGCAGTCTGTTACATGGTGTCCATCACCACAATATCAGCTGCCAAGAACTAAGGAAAACACAAATGGTGTGTAATCTTTGATTTAGTCAAGAAAGCCACATTCTATCAACACTTCACCTCTTGTCCTCATAAAGTGTTTTTTGCACCAGTTTGTCTTAATGTTGATGAACTTGATTTGTGCATTTTTTCTGAAGGTGAAGGCTATGTATTTGCATCTGGTTCCAAAGACAAAACCATCAAAATTTGGAATACATTGCAAGAGAATTATCAGCTGAACTTAGCATTACCTGCTAGAACGTCAGTTCAGAAGGGAAGGAAGAAATTTGATGAGATGTCACGTGCTAAGATTTGGATGGCCCTTTGTTGGTGCAAGGAGAACAACCTTATTTCTGGCAGCCTCAGGTTTGTGACAGTTATATTTAACATTGTTCATTAATGTCTGTTCTTACTTAGACTTGACGTTGCATTTTCTGATTTGAATTTTTGCACATGCAGTGGAGAGATGTTGGTTTGGGATTTGAAAACGAAGGATTGGTCCTGCATTACCCCTGCTCATAACAGAATCATTTTCACCATATCCTTTGATGAGAAATCGAGAAAAATTGTCACAACATCAATGGATCGACAAGTTAGTTACGTTTTGTATTGGTTTATGTAGTTCTCACTTGGTTGCAAGCCTTTGCTTACTAACAATATTTAATCAAATGGGGATAACCTGATCTTGATTCGCAAATGAGTGCACTAGTGGTAGTGAGAAGGGGGTAACAGGGTTTCTAATGGAGCAAAGAACAAGGGTTCCGATTGGCTGAGTAGGAAAACAGATTAAAAGGAACTAAAGAGGTAAAGAGAGAAAGAGTTCCAAAGATTCAAAGAGTGACATTAGTAATAGTAGTAGTAATAACATATTTATTGTAAGCTCTAGCCTGTAGCACATTTAAGCACCATACTTTTTTCTCCGGTCACAAGATATTAAATTGTATGTGGGATGGCAAAGAATTATAAAGCAGAGTGGGAGGAGTAAAGCACAAAATTCGAGTCAGGCTTGGAGTTACCGAATTTTACAATTGATAATTACTAATTGTTAATTGAGAGAATTCGATTGACGTTTTTTATTTTCAATCTTTTTTTGTAGATAATGTTGTGGAAGTTAGATTCATATGAAAACTACAGCTCGATTCCAAGCCTTGGTGGATTTGTCTACTCTATTTCGGCTTCAGTTTTGAATCCAAGTTGCATTATTTACGGTGTTGGTGATAATCAAATTCGCGTTTGGAACACACGCTCTGAGTCTAGAGCCTACGATACCAGTTTGTTGTGGCAGGGAATCAAGACAAAGGTCACTGTTGTGAGTATTCATATGTATGTTTCGATCTGTATTGCATCGAGCTATTCCTCTCTAATATATCGACAAGTTGTTTGCATCATGTCCAGCTATTTGTCGTAATATATCAAGCTATTTCTCTCTAAAAATATCTGCCTATTCGTTTGCAACGCATCCAGCTATTCTTCTGTAATAGCAAGCAAGCAAGCAATATTTATTTGTTAGTGCAGGCTGGGGGTTCTGGCAGTTATGCAGCTGATGTGGGCCTGCGGCTATATACGACTCTCTGTCTAATATATACTGAAATTCTCATGAATTTATATCTATATCTGCGTTTGATGTCTCGATTTTATTTCTCAGGTTGTTTGCCATGGAACTAAAGAAAGCGTTATTGGATTTGGCACTGATGATGGACATACAGGAGTTTATAATATCCGCACAGGAAAGTAAGTCGTTTATTTCATCTGCCATTTGTATGTTACTCATTGGGATGTTTATTTGCATTTCTGAAGCACATAGTTGATTTTAATGCTTCTGATTGTGTAATGCATCACACGCTCTACAATGTTATCAGAAGTTGTTTGATTTGGCATTTTTTCAGATTCGAAGTTTCTGCATCTTATCATAAGAAAACTGTTTACTCTCTTTCATGGGGACCAAGTTGCAATGGTAATAAACAAGGTAAATTAAATAACAATAATAATGTCAAACTCCCTCCTTGGAACAGTCACACGGCGATCGAGAAACACTGTTGATTTATATATTTTACAGGAGGTAGTGTTGTAAATTAATGCGGTCTAATCATGACAGTGCCCCCTGGAAGTATACCATGTTGTATGATTTATCCATGGGTTTTTATAGAGCTGCAGGGGTGGGCTTTAGCAGTTCTATTTACCACACAGTTCAATAAATTTTCAGTCTTCAATATGTAATGTCTTGATAATCGTAGTTATGTATTTTCGTAGATGGAGCTGCGGAGGGTAACTCACTTTTTAGCTGCGGTGGCGAAGGTGCTGTGCTGATCCATTCTATTCACGATTTGCAAAGCAAAGCTAGAGATATGAACACGATTATCAAAAAGGCCAATAATATAAAGGTAAGGAATCGTGGAGTCTGGAGCTTTGTTATCATACCAATGATTTTAATGGCTCGTCTGGATTTCAATAGGTTTTTTGGTTGATGTGTGTTTACATATGTATGTTTTATGTATGTTTCACTATTAATTATTAGGAGAAAATTCCACCGAGAAGCGATGTAGAATGGAAGCCTGATTTCACAATTGTTGCCGTTGGAAATGAAGATGGGTTAGCAATCACATTTGTTTAGAATTCATTAACATGTTTATTTATATTCATTGCATATTTGTTACACACTTTACTTGTATATCATGCTAATTGATGCTAAGCTCTAGGGATATATTTCTAACATGCACCATGACATGTGTTATGATCAATTACTTTTTAAGATGCGAGCTTTTTATCATAGATCAATCGAAGTTTTTGCAGCTCCCAGACTGCATCGCCTTTGCTCGATTCAAGTGCACAAAAAGATCATTAACTGCATGCGGTGGCATCATGAATTCGACTCATTGCATGGTGGTACAGGTATCGTTGTATTATTGTCTAACATTCCCTTTCCTTTTGGCAACCACAGGCTTTTCGATAAGTTGATTGTAGCCTGCTCTAATGATGAACTCAATTTAACTGTTGCAATTTTTTAAGGTGTAAAGTATTCTAATTGGTTGGCATCGGGATCCAGTGATAATTATGTCTGTATCACAGATCTTACGCAAGTCTTAGGTATGTTCCACAGTTAGTTTTCATGAGTGTCTGCTAAAATGAGAATTTTAAGCGTGTCACAATGCATTTTGTAACACGCATTGCAATACATTACCATGGAATGGAATGCTTTTTTAAAGATTTATAAGAGCATCTAATAAGTAGCTTTGTTACATTGATGCATGTGGCATTTTTCATAGCTTTTTCTATTCATTTTCAGATAATAAAGATTCTTTAACTCAGCCAGTAGTTTTAAAGGATAAATTTCGATATTTCAATGCCCATTCACAACGAGTTACTTGTCTCTCGTGGAATCCACAGACTTCAGGGATTCTTGCTTCTTCAAGTTTTGATGGTTCTGTTCAGGTATGGCGGCGCTTTAACCACTAATCAGCAAAATATACTTGCAGTTTTTTATCTTACACAGAATACGATAACAACTAATGCATGCTAATGTACACATAATACGGTAATGAATGGAGCATTTTGCTGCAGTACACTTTTTCATTGTGTATTTTCTGTAGCTCGAGTGGATATTTTCTTTTGTTTTCAGGTTTGGAATGTGCAAACAAATGAGCCAGTGGCTAATTTCAGAGATCACAAGGGAAGAGTTCTTTGTGTTCTGTGGAGTTTTGTTGACCAAGATGTCCTGTATTCTGGTGGAGAAGATTTTACGCTAAGGAGATGGATGATCTCAAAGTGCGAATTCAAAACTCCTCCAGGTAAACATCGCTTAAAGACTGACTTGTGCAACATAGCGAGCGAGTCTCCTGTATTATGTTGAGCTGCTCTTTTGTAGCTTACAAAGCCTCTTCTGCATTACACCCAGTTATTCTCCTGCATTACATCTAGTTATTCTTCTCCCATACCTCCGCATATTTTACGTTTTATTGCGCTATGCTTCTGTGATGTATCCAATTTTTGTAACATATTTTCCGTCAGGCATAATCTTCGTTCAGTCTGAGGTTTTGTTATCTGTTATTTTTTTGGTTATATTGCTTGATATTTCTTCTCATGGTGATACCATTTCTTCAGCTGCCATCATTTCTTTTTTAGCTGGCAAGAAACCAGTTTCTCAATCTCAGAAGCTGAAAGAAAGCCAAAGCTCAAGGACAAAGACTGCAGATAATTCCCCTAACATTAATATGTCTATGGCTCCGGCTATTGCTCCATGTAATGTGGCTCCGACAACCAACCAACTTGATTCTCCAGAGATTCAACTGCCTATCTCAAGCGGTCATGCCTCAGTTTATTGTTCTTCAGAGATGACCGATGATCTTGTCTTTCAAAGTGAAGAGCGTGAACATTCTTCCAAAATCCTAGAAAAGCCAGCTACAGAGACAGTACCAAGAAAAGTGAGAGCAAAAGATAAAGGTTAGCAGCTGTTTCAATTCAATACAAGTGTATCATTCCTTAATGTTTTATCTTTTTAGTTGCCTGTCATCATAGTGAGCCTCATGCATAATCTAGGCTGAATCTTTTTCTTAATCGAGGCTGCATCTTTTTTATTATCCAGTCTGGATCCTTTTCATAATGAGTTTTGATTTGTTTGTAGATAATAAGAAAAAGAAGTCGAAATCGTTATTTCCATTGTTTTCCACTTTCAACCACAAGCAGAAGACTGCCAGTCAACAGGAATGTGTGCTCCTTGCACAGCATTTAGTAGGTCAGTTAACGCTGTTTGAGTTCAAACCTCATCTTGTATTAGGCATAATAATAATATCTACTTTCAATTTCTACTGTTCTTAGCTCTTCCAGTTTTCCCTTTTGTTGCTCCTCCACAACATGCAGCTAGATGTGACGTGGAGGAGCAGATGTGTTATACATATGTAACATCTTTTGCACGTATTTAGTATTCTCGAGTTTTTGTTATCTTGTAGACCCTGCCTCAATTTCTGACAAATCCAATGATTTCGTACCTGGCACACGGGAGCACGTCAACCTTGGTCTGTTTGCTGACAAATTATCGACTTTTAAGATGTTCAATGAGGAAGGTATGGTTTTCAGTGTTTACATACAATTTTATATCATTATCAAGCTATTTTAATGTTTGTATGGCTAGAAGTGTCACTTGTGTACTATGTTGGCATGTGGGTAATGCAGTGAGACCTCTATTATACCCCTAAACAGGGAGCAAATGCTTTTCAAACATTGGTCATCTCTTTGCAAAGGTAATCTCTATGCAACATGCACTTCTCTGCAAGGGACGAAATTATCGGTCGCTCAGATTTCCGTTATATGGAACTTGATTCGTTTGGTTCAACATCATGAGATAAAGTGCTTTTTGGCTTAAAGCACTTTCTCTCATGATGTTTTTGTTCATGATTGATTGACATGATGTGCTGCAAGTTATTTCGCTAGAGTGGCTTTGTTTATGGTTCGATTAAATTTCGTTCACAGGGAGTAATCATGATAAACTTGGTAATTTAGAGCAGCGTTTACACTTGGAGCTTTGGAAAGGGAATCTTGGTGGAGCATTTGAAGCTAGCCAAAAGAAGGGAGAACTGAATGAAATGCTTGTCGCCATGAGTCCATTAGGTAATTTTGCGTATTATTCAATTTGTAATGATTTATCTATTTAGTGAATCTCGCTCTGAAATGTAGATTGCTCAAGCAACAAGCTTAGGAGATGTATGCTGAAATCGGAATCCGTGCAATGTGCCTTTCTTATGATTCTGTGGCTTGTACAATGTTCCCTTCTTATGATTTTGTGTTTTGTACAATCTTTCTTTTTGATGACTCTATGTTTGGACAATGTTTCCTTATGTTGCTGTGCTTTTTACAATGTTCCTTTTTATGGTTTTGTGTCTTGTGCAATGTTTCCTTCTTATGATGCTGTGTTTTGTGCAATATTCCCTTTTGATGATTCTGTCTTACATTACAGGTGGATATGACTTCTGGCAATCAACAATGTACTCATACGCAGATAGGTTGGAATCAAACGGTGACTATTACTCTGCCGCTACCTACTTCCTAGCAGTGAATGCAGTTGGAGAAGCGATTGACATGTTTAAGAAGCATGGCATGTTTAAGTAAGTTGTCATCGTCTTGGACAGTATGCTTTATGCGTGCATCACTATCATCTATGATAATCACCATTATCAGCTTTTGCATCATGATATTATTGTATAGCGTTTCTTTTTTGTGACAGGGAAGCTATTGCAGTTGCGAAAATAAGATTGCCAAGCTGCGATCCTGTTCTCAATGAACTTTATCGCACCTGGGCTGACAAACTAAGCTCTGATAGCTGCTTCGAGCATGCTGCAAAATGGCAAGTGCTTTTTTTCCTTCCAATGTTTTTTAGCAAATCATTTCTGATTTGGTTAATATACTGAGGAAAGGAAGACTTTTTTCTGTATCTTATAAAATATTTTTCCGATAAAGATTATGTATTGAGTATTTATTCGCCATGATTCTTTCAGCTACCTTGCTTCGGGTTGTTATGAAGATGCAATCAATATTCTATCAAGGAAAGGCGATGTGAGTTCTTTGAGAACTGCTGCTCAGGTAAACTTTTAAGCCTCTGGTTTATCTAGTATTTTAGTCATTGACTCAAAGATCTCTTTAATTTGGTCTTAACTGAATGGACAAGTTAGCAATTCGAGTCAAGATTTTTCTTTGATTCACCTTGAAGCAATGCAAATTTAGGAAGTAGATTTTTCATATGCTTCTCGATTAATTGGTCTAATTCTTTTAGCCAATTTTTAAATGAAGGCTCCAATTGATTTTTCATTCTTCCAAGGTTGCTAAAATCTGCGGGCAGAATAAAATGGCTGAAAATTTGATAACGCAGACAGTGGACATGCTTCTGACTGAGATGAAATTTTGTGATTTACGCGATCTGTTACAACCTTTAGACAGTTACAAGGTAAACATTTGCTTTTACGCCAAATATGTTACCCGTATTGCAATTTATCCGCTTAATTCATTATTTCCTGGCGCAGGAACTGATTATGTTAAGCATGGTACATGAATGCTTTTTAAGCTCTATTAAGTTATCTGAAGCTGATACTCAATTGGAGATTTCATCTAATATCACCACAAGTGGATGGATGAATGGCAAACAGGTTTCTGATGCAACCGTATGCACACTGAAAGGTACGCTGACACGATTTATACAATGTGCTACACTTACTATATTACATTATACTATTCTATACTATACTATACTATACTATACTATACTATACTATACTATGCTAAGCTATACTATATAACACTATACTATGCTATGGTATACTATTCTACATTATACTATACTATTCCATGTTATGTTTTACTCTACTATACTATACTGTACTATTCTATACAGTGCGATGCTTTTTTATTTTATCCTTTTCTTTATTATGCTAAACTATGCTACATGCTATGCTTTTCTATATTATGCTAAACTATATTACACAATACTATAATAAGCTACATTTTACTATATTATACTACATGCTATACTATTCTATGCTATGCTATACTATGTTATACTATACTTTACTATATTATAGCTACTATAATATTCTTATTTTGCTATGCTATACAATGTTATTCTACACTATGTTATCCAATGCTGCATAATAGTCATATAATTCTATTCCACAATATTAATTTTGTACCCTTTTAATACCATATTAATTTATATACAATGCTATGCTAATTAGACAATTGCAAATCAAAAAAGTGTGTCTTGCCATTCTTTCCTGCAGAGCTTGGCATTTCAATTCGGACGAACAAGTCTTTAAAACTAGTTGATTTGGTTAACTGCTTGTATTATGAAGAATTTCAAGAGGTTGTCAGTAAAGAAATTTTGAAATCCGGCATTCCTTCTCTTCCAAGACAAACCCAATTGAAGGCAATAAACAGCAACAATGAACTCAAAAAGGTATGCTCTGTGGAGCTTACGACATTGATTTATATTTATAAATCGTAGCTTGGTTTCGCACTAAAGTAATTTAAGTACAACATGTTGTTATTGATTGTTTATGTTGCTTCTTTCTCGCCGTAGCTTCTTCTGCAAGTATCAAAACAACTGATGCACGGAATGGTTCATCTGTTGGACGGAAACACGAACGATTGCTTCAAATGTTGGCTGCATGCCTTCGAGCTTTGCTATTCAACTCATCAATTCGACATTGTAGAGAGGCTGTATATCGTGCTCTTTCCTCGCGATTACGTCACGGTGCAAGAGTACGCTTCAGTCGGTGGTTGTAATGGTTTGCAGAGAACAGCAGAGACTTGCAGCGATTTGTTTGGAAATTTCACAGCTTTTTATCACAATTCGTTGCTGTATAAGTTTTGGTGGGAAAGGTTTCCTCTTTTGGTTGGGGTAGTGGATGAATATGGAAGTCTGAGGAAATGTAGTGAATCGGATGGGATTGAAACTCTGTCGTTGGACGAAGGACGCGATTATGAAGCATTAGGTAGTTGGCTATTGTTACAAAGCCACGCACAAAGGCTGCAATGTGAAATAGAATCAAGGTCTTTTTGTGAAGTTGGAGACATAGGCCAACTTGTACGATTTTTATCTTATTTGACTACGGTTCTGGTATCGCATTTGCACGCAAGAGCCTCGCAGCTCAAGCGAATGATCGCAGACATTGACAAGAAGTTGATGGAAGCGAAAATAAGAAAACAGCTGCGACAGCACATTCAACAACGTGCTGTGGAGGAGCAGCGGCAGAACAGCGCCAAAACAACCAACAAAGATAGGAAGAACACACCTGCTACGTCATCTTGCAATAACAGTAACAGCAAATCAAGTTCAGAAGATCCCAATTGGCGATCACGTGATACGGAGCATATGGTTCAAAACGAGGTTGGTGATGCTGGCCTCGGTTCTGAAGTCGAGATTTTTGGGCACGATTTAGATGTGATGGATGAAGGAGATGTTTTGCAGTGGACGGAAAAGAATTCATTATTCAAAATGGAGATGGATCAGATGCCTCGTCTCGTTAAGGTAGCTATTTTCATTCAGTTCATTTGTTTATCTGGCACATGATGAGTATTATTTAGTTAAGGCTCGAATGATGCGGTCTAAAAGATAGAGCCCTAGTGGTTGTTGTTAACACAGCTGTAGCTACTTTCGGTCTGTGATGATCTGGGCGTAGAGTTGCTTCCACTCAAGGTGTGTTTTGTGATCAATTAACGACTAACTCTATATCTTCTTGGGACTTCATGATAGTTATAGATGCTACACTAGAGGCTACGTTTTTGCTTGGTACACTGGGTATATGTTTGTTGTCCTCTTTTTCTTAGTTATTCTTTTTCATTTTTCTTTTTTTGTTGCTATCTTCTTCTTTCTTTGTTTTCTTCCTTGTCGCTTACTTCACTGAAGTCTTTGTATAATTTTGCTCTTTTATTCCTCATGAGCATGCGTATGCTGCTGTCTGTAGCCAATGTTTTGGTATTGAATACTTTACATTTTCTTCTTTACAAGGACCACCCGTTTCCTGAATGTATTGAGAATGCGAAAATCCTCGTATTCATGTTAATGCGTTGCATCGAGGCTGGCAATTCAGGAGCTGAATCCTTGGCTAAAGATATTTGCAAATGTTGTTTGAATAGCTGTCTCGACGAAACGGACATAAAGTTTTTCAATTTAAAAAACGCAGATTTTACGTAAAAATTGTCATTTTATGCTGTAATTTTTAATATTTTGTACCTAGTTGCGTTTTATTGTAGTTAATTTGGTAAGATTTGTGTTACAGATATTCTCCGAAGAGTGAGCCAAAGTATTTTTCATTCAAATTTGTGAAACCGATAATTCTTTTTGCTACCCAAAAAGTTTTTATTTCGAAACATTTTTGCATTCTGACCTGAACTTCCGTGATACCAGAAAG
Source organism: Sanderia malayensis (assembly GCA_013076295.1). Taxonomy (NCBI): domain Eukaryota; kingdom Metazoa; phylum Cnidaria; class Scyphozoa; order Semaeostomeae; family Pelagiidae; genus Sanderia; species Sanderia malayensis. Next base: position 6,038,187 of record RQOL01000616.1, on the reverse strand, counting down.
CGTTCACTGATATAGTTGGGTCATACAAATAGTAAAAGTAAAAGAATCGGATAGTAAAAGAATCGTTTGGGAAAGTACAGTTCATGGATGTATTAAATGAATCACTTGAAATATTTTTGGGGGCGTCTGTCTCTTGCATAATAGAGCATAATCGAATGACACCATCATATTTTGGAGCATACTATAAATGTTTTGTCCATGTTTGTTGATTTTATTGTAATCAAGTCACAGTGAGGAGGAGGAAAGACCCAGTCGTCTTTTATTTGTTGTTGACATTTGCGGAAGTGTTTTGCCAGATGTGTTTCTCTTGAGTCATAATAAAACCGTGAAGATTACCACATTTTTGAATGAAAATTTATCCAACGAAGTTTGTGGAACCAGTATTATGCAATAATACATTTTAAGTGAACAACATTGACTGAATATTTTCAAATTTCATCTATATTTGCCTAAGTTAATGTCGCTGAAGAATAATGGCTGAGGCTTCTCCCAAACTCATTCATCAAGGAACCCTCATAAAGTCGCCACCGGAAAGCAAAAGTAAAGATCTTGGCCGGGTAAAAATTTATTTTCATTTATAGATATAATTCATAACTGAGCTACAAATTGATTCTGTCTATTTTATTTTGATATAATTGTATTTAGGACACAGCGCATCAAAATTTTTGTTCGCAAAGGTTGTCCTAGATGAAAACCACGATTTTACCATGATTTACCATGTCATCTAATTTTCAGCGGAAAAACAAAACCGCAACCTTTATTTCGTTTTCCCTTTAATTAGCCTAAACAGGAAATTCTTAAATCTTGTCTTGAGTTTTTCTATAAAGTTTAAATTTTTCAATCACGCTATTTGTTTTGGTTGATTTTTGTATGGTTTCGAATTACTTTGCTCGGTCTTTCCTCTTTGGAATATTTCGGCTTTCTATTACAAAATCAACATTTCGAATTTCGAAGAAGTTAAATCTGTATAGTTCGAGATTGTGTAATGCCAACTGTATCTAATTCAAACGCAGTTCTCATTCCCTTTAAAATTCACTAAGGAACCAATTTAACCTCTGTAGTTCGAACTTTTTGTCATTAGAACATTTTCTTGCTCCCCAGAGGTTGTTCGAATGAAACAAAGTTCACTGTAGTATAACGTTGAAATTGTTTCTTCAAAGATCTCAACTTTTATTGCTTTTTAGTGGAGGAAGCGTTATTTCAGACTATGGTCCACAAAACTTTTAGAATACTACAAGACAGACAGAAGTAAAGATTTCATCAAGAAGCCAATAGACCTTAACAAATGCAGGAGCATAGATGGATATTTGAAAAACAAGAAATGGAATAACATCTTCTGCTTGAACACAACAGAAAGAAAATTCTATCTTGTAGCTGATAGCCCTGAGGTTATGAAAGAATGGATTTCAAAAATTTGTGATCTCTGTGGATTCAGTGTGGAAGGTAGAGTGTCTACTTAGCTTCTTTTTTTCTCAGAGCTTATAAGCCAACTTCAACTTTGAGTTGTTAGGAAAATGATTTTTGCTTTTGTCTGGCCTTGGTTTCCTGAACCTTTTGTTAGAATAGTTTAACCATTAAACAGTATGGCATGTTTATTATTTGATGTAGTCTTCCTAAGTAATACCATTTTGTTTTGTCCTTTAGATAATGGATCAGGTGTTCGTAAATCAGTGGACAGCCCACTTGATTCTCCAATCATGTCCCCTTCTCCAGACTCAACCCATGTTAGAGATGCTGGTCAAATGTCTCCAAGGGTAGAAGAAGCATATTCGTCATCTCATCCAATCAATCTTCATGATCAAGATTTGGTGTATGATAAAGACTTGCCACCAGTACCTGATTCTCCAGAAACTCAGCAACGCCCGACTGACTTGTCTCTGACTCAGGCCACCCAGCCCATGAAGCAGAGGAGACAACAGACTGACTGCAGTGAACTTTCGACCAGTATTCCATCGTCATATGATATTGTTCCTCCACCTAGACCAGTTGAGCGTAGAGCCTCTGGTGCTATTCCCTTGGAGAGTGCAAGACTTAATCAGCTTATTAAAGATGATTCTTACATTGACATGCAGTCAGAGAGTTGCCCCATTAGTTTCCCCGGAACACCAGTCAGCCCACCAAGTAACCATTTGCCACAACACGCTCAAAGTAGCTATGACACCGTGCCCCCACCCATTCCTGCAAGTAAATACCCTACCATGCCAGGCCCACAAATGTACGACAATGTTCCGAAACCAAGACCCAAGGATTCTTATGATGAATATATTGATTGTGATGCATCTTACGAACCCAGTAATGTCTCTGCAAGTAGGCCTGTCAAAAAACCAACTATTCCACCCATTCCAGATGCAACATACACAGGATTTGATACTTTGCCGGAAGTTGGAAGTAAGGAGCCACAAGGATTTAACCAGCCTTCTTACAACAATGATATCCATGATTTATCACCACCCTTGACTGATGATCATCCTCCAATGAGAAGACTTTCAGAAGAAAAGCCTCCCAGACCCCCTCTGGATAAAAGTGCTGATTTGATTTATGATCATCCACCACCACCATCAGCTGATGATATTTATGATGAGCCCCCAAGAAGAGTGCCATATTCATCACAGACACGTAAACCAAGTAACAGTCCTTCCCCACCATCAACATTGTCTAATGCTTATCTTTCCTCAATTTACAACGCTCCACCAATTCCACATCGGCGATCTCACGAGGTGCCTATTGTAGAACGCCCAGTATCATCCAAAGATTCTGGTGTTTATAATGATTCAATTTACGATACTCCACCATTACAGAATCCACAGTCTTCTGAAATGATTGTCAGAGAACGCCCAGTATCATCCAAAGATTCTGGTGTTTATAATGATTCCATTTACGATACTCCACCATTACAGAGTCTTCAGTCTTCTCAAATGATTGTCAGAGAACGCCCAGTATCATCCAAAGATTCTGGTGTTTATAATGATTCAATTTACGATACTCCACCATTACAGAATCCACAGTCTTCTGAAATGATTGTCAGAGAACACCCAGTACCATCTAAAGATTCTGGTCTTTATAGTGATTCAATTTACGATACTCCACCATTACAGAATCCACAGTATTCTGAAATGATTGTCAGAGAGCACCCAGTATTATCCAAAGATTCTGGTCTTTATAGTGATTCAATTTACGATACTCCACCATTACAGAATCCGCAGTCTTCTGAAATGATTGCCAGAGAACGCCGCCCAGTATCATCCCAAGATTCTGGTCTTTATAGTGATTCAATTTACGATACTCCACCAGTTTCAAGACATGATAAACCGTCCTCTGATATGCTTGTTCAAAGTTACAAAGACCGTCGTTCCTCCTCCATAAAAGACCGTGATGTTTTCATTGACTCAGTTTACAATACCCCACCAAATCTACCGACTTCTTCTGGTATGTTGCTCCAAAACATTCAACACCTTCTCTTGTCCTTTATTTCTTGTTTACGTTAATTTGGTAAATGAACCCAAGAGGAATGTCTGAATTAAAAATTATTGCTCTCTCTTGTGGAGATTTGGTCAACGAAGCGAAGATAGGCAAGGTAGCCTGCCCATTTCTTTCGATACTATGTTTTGAGCGGACGATTTGAGGTGATGCGGAACGGGTGTCCATTAAAGCATTATCTATTACCCATCATCGGTATACTATACCAGCTCACAGACCTCTCACTACCGTTATCCAACCTGTTTATCACTCTTATTCATTTCTGATTGTAAGCATAAACGTGTTTCTTTTTTAGACATATACGATTTTCCGCCATCTTCTGCAGACTTATTTTGTTTTGAGACTACCGCCACGACGACCCGACCGCCTAAAGTTGACCGCACCTTGAAGCACGCGTCTACAAGTCAACTGGATATGGCTCCTACACTACGACCGCCGCCAGTGGACAGAAGTAACCGCCCCGTACTGGCATCGTCTGTACCGGTTTTTCCGAGTAATATCGACCGTTATATGAACTTTCCAGTGTCGGGATCGAACGCCGCTTCAGCAGCCGACAGCATCTACGACTATGTTCCTCCCGTGCGACCAGCCTCGTCATTATCATCATCATCATCATCATCATTGGCAGAGAGGAGCGCTTGTCCCGAAGCGGCGTATCTACCCTCTGACGTCAACAATTTCAGCCAGGTAAGATTTTGACTCACTGCATTGCGTCTCTGTGCCTCACTTGCTTACTCGCACGGTTGAGTTGTGTTGAGCGAGTTACGAGTGGTTACGAGCGGTTACGAGCGGTTACGAGCGAGGCATGGAGATGCAATGTAGCGAGATTCTGAAGAATCTCGAACTGACACTTCTTTAAAAGACAGATACATTTCTAAAACGGATTATTATTGGTTTTTTGTTCTTATAACCCAAGGAATGTTGCATAACCCAAGGACTGTTCCCATCGTGATTCTTCCAGACTGTGGGCAGTGGCAAAATTGTGCTATTTCTATGTCTTTGTGGAAGGCATGGTTTTACGATGCTGGATACGTAAAGCTTCAACTATAATTACGGGCTTGCTTTCATACCGACACAAACTCGACATCATAAGTAAGATTCCTGTGCTTGTAACATGCATCATTCTTAGGAATGGCGGGGGATGTTGGACTGGTCGGTTATTGGCAAATATGTTTATGGATAATAAGTGGGCGAGGCTTTGAATTGGGTTTTTAATTAAAGCCATAAGACGAAACTTCTTTGTGGCATGTGAGTACACAATGGTTTGTGGTGACGAGCCGTAACATGTCTTTTCTTCATTGCCCATCGCTATCTTTCATCTTTTATGTGTGTCTTTGGTTCTGTTTCGCGCAGGCAATGGACTTTGGAACTCCTTCGAGGAACAACCTCCAGTACAGCCAAGTAGAATTTGCCACAGCTGACCACAGTTCTACACAGCATCGTCAGCTCATCGAGCAACAACAGCGACAAAATGGCTTCGCAGATGGAGGGAGATCTGATTATTCGAGTGTGGAACCCCATTTGACCAAAGCAATGCATGATGCAAAATTAACAAGAGACTATAACCACGCACGGTGAATGCAAGCATTGTAATCATACGCTCTCCCCAAACGTGTGCCTCGGTGCTCCCTTTTAACGTCCCCCTTTGTTTTAACCATTCCTAACTAACCTCTTAACCATTCCCTCTAATTAACCTCAAACGAAGGCCTTCCAATTTTATTGACAACTTTAATATTCACCACCAGAGATTTCATATCAGATATTATATATGTTATTATACAATATATTATTGCGCATTTTGATTTGCTCGAAATGTTTTATTAGGACTTTGTTTGGAAAACTTGTCATGAGTTTCTACTATGTATTGGTAATGTTTTGAGATTACAAAATCGACTTAATTTTAGCTACTAAATCATATTTCTGAAAGGTCTTATTGAAAATTGAAATAACATCGTGTGATTTTAATTTGGTTTGTGTGATATTCATTAAATAGAGATATCAACAGTATTATGCTGTAAGTGGTCATACGACATGACTGGCGCAGTGGTGCGGCTGCTATGTGTCGCCAATGTTGTGTTGTTGTTGTTGTTCAGTTGGGTCGAAATTTGAATGAACAACCTGCTTGCGACACTCTGCAGGATAACTTTCGAAGCGACCTTTTGTTATCGGAAAACTCTGTCATCCTCTGGTCGTCAAAATCAAACAATGGAAATTACAAAAAGCTCAATTTTACAAAGAAAAGACATAAATAGTAAGTTTATTCTTCAATTTCCTTGAGTTATTTATTGTACGAAGCAGTAGTTTATTGGGCGTAGGCCCAAAACTGCAGCGAAGCTGTCTTGAGCCCAACCAACAACGAAGGGGGCGGTGATTTTAAGACCTCACGTTTGACACAGCTGACCACAGTTCTACACAGCATCGTCAGCTCATCGAGCAACAACAGCGACAAAATGGCTTCGCAGATGGAGGGAGATCTGATTATTCGAGTGTGGAACCCCATTTGACCAAAGCAATGCATGATGCAAAATTAACAAGAGACTATAACCACGCACGGTGAATGCAAGCATTGTAATCATACGCTCTCCCCAAACGTGTGCCTCGGTGCTCCCTTTTAACGTCCCCCTTTGTTTTAACCATTCCTAACTAACCTCTTAACCATTCCCTCTAATTAACCTCAAACGAAGGCCTTCCAATTTTATTGACAACTTTAATATTCACCACCAGAGATTTCATATCAGATATTATATATGTTATTATACAATATATTATTGCGCATTTTGATTTGCTCGAAATGTTTTATTAGGACTTTGTTTGGAAAACTTGTCATGAGTTTCTACTATGTATTGGTAATGTTTTGAGATTACAAAATCGACTTAATTTTAGCTACTAAATCATATTTCTGAAAGGTCTTATTGAAAATTGAAATAACATCGTGTGATTTTAATTTGGTTTGTGTGATATTCATTAAATAGAGATATCAACAGTATTATGCTGTAAGTGGTCATACGACATGACTGGCGCAGTGGTGCGGCTGCTATGTGTCGCCAATGTTGTGTTGTTGTTGTTGTTCAGTTGGGTCGAAATTTGAATGAACAACCTGCTTGCGACACTCTGCAGGATAACTTTCGAAGCGACCTTTTGTTATCGGAAAACTCTGTCATCCTCTGGTCGTCAAAATCAAACAATGGAAATTACAAAAAGCTCAATTTTACAAAGAAAAGACATAAATAGTAAGTTTATTCTTCAATTTCCTTGAGTTATTTATTGTACGAAGCAGTAGTTTATTGGGCGTAGGCCCAAAACTGCAGCGAAGCTGTCTTGAGCCCAACCAACAACGAAGGGGGCGGTGATTTTAAGACCTCACGTTTGACATATCAATGAGTTTGGTTTTATCTCAGCCATTTCAAGCAGAAAACTTTCACGTTGTATTCCTTTAAACTCGATACTTTTTTCGGCGTGGTCGGTCTGAACTTGTCTTTTAAACTGCACAGAAAAAGCTGATTTTTCCTTCTCAACTTCCAACCAGCAATTTATGAAATTACTTTCCAACTCTTCATTTCTTATTTTTTGACATAAAATGGTTTTATCATCGAGTTTCAAAACAATATATCTGGGGTCACTTTCTGTGGGATTTCCGATTACAAAACTCAGGTTGAACTTGTAGAATCCTGGCATCAAAGTGCCTTGCCAGATGCCTTGGTCACCACAAGGGGAAAGTGTAAAAAATTGATTCTCCATAACTGGAACTGGCATGAAGTCTTCTTTGCTGCTCAATTTATAGATTGAAATGCAATTGACTTTTTGATCAACGTAGGATTTACTCACAGCATCATCATTCTTTTCAGGCATTACTAGGCCAGATAGTTTACCACCTTGTTGCATTGTTACTGGGCATCTTATCTCAATGTTTGTTTGATCATCATTGCCTTTGGGGCCAATAAATCTCATAGCTTCGTGCATTTTCTTTCCATCATCGGAAAACTCGATTTTGAAACATGGATACTGTGTTTTTTGGCCACGTTTTTGGATTCTAATCCCTGCCTCTCTTCCACACGACCCATAGTCTTGGTTGTAAATGTCGATAAATTCTGATTCTTTCTCATCATTCATTGCACGTACAAGACTCAACGTAGCCTCTCTATCTTGACCATCCACACTATACCCGATTGCATTAGGTGGTGCCCATACATTTAGTACGCTCGATTCTGTGCCATAATTTCTCACTGTCAACAATCCAGCTCTCGCTGATTTGAAGATGCACCATTTACCTCCACGCTCTCTGTCCTCTCCGATTGTAAAGGGATCACTCATTCTGCTTTGCTCGGTGCCCATCTGATGTTCAATTAAACCATTTAATAATCGAGGGTTCAAGTTGTGTGGGAAAAGGATGTTTCAACTCAAACTTCATCTGTCTTATTTTGAGTTTGGCTCGATCAGTCTTAGTGTTTTTGTTGTTGTCGTTGTTGTCCATGGTTCGGGTGGGAGGAAGTAGAGTTGAGGGTTGTCCTTCTTGCGCATGTGTATGAACAAAATAAATGGAATTGGTTTATTGAACAACAAGCTACCAAAAATCAATATCTTTACTTTCAAATCAAATCTTATAAACGTTTTGAAATTTATTTGCTACGCTTTCAATTTGAACAATATATCTTCTATACAAAATATTTATAAAATCCAAAATTTATGTACATCCTTTGATAATTAAAAATTGAAGTTTATATACCCAACTTACGTATTCCATTAGAAGTTATACAATGAATCAAAATCATTCAAGATCCCAAGGAAATGAAAATATTTACATGTATTGAAAATAAGATAATTTTTCATCATTATAAATTGATTGTTGAACCTCGATAAGTTCCCTAAACTTGAATTTTTCGATATCTGAAACATTTTCAACTTCCATTTATTTGGAGTTGGTTCAGATATACTTCAGATTTGGTTCTTAAAAATTGAATCCTCGTGAATCCAATAATTTTTTCTTCTCCTTGAGTGTTTATCACCTTATCGAGAATCAACTGTGTAGCTACAACGTAATCATAAAATTAAACTCGCGAAGATATGATGCCTTTGAGAAGCTCTGATTTATAATTCTCCCAGTTGGCCTTGTCTTGTAGATTCTGTTGCAAGGTCTTTGTGCTTGGAAATGGCGATATCTGCAATGATATTAATAATCTCGAAGAGCTGTTTTCGTTTTATTTGCTGCTTTGTTTAACCATGCTCAGGGTGTCAAAACATGAAATAAAAAACCAACTTCCCCCTGATAACATTTGACAAGGAAACTCAATAAGTAAAAGATATAGGGGCTTAGCTTAGTAGTTTCAAAGCTCAGTAGTGTGATGTAATCTTGAAGGGGCAAGAGTTGTGTTATTGCCTTTTTTCTACTCGTACCTCCGTTCTGAGTGAGCGAAACAAGGCTTCAGTTGATTTTTTCTTTATCCAAGCTTTCGATAAAAGTACACACTCTGCTCCGTTGCTTATTAGAAATGATTTAGTCTGTGCTGCATCGTTGTCGTGGTATAACAGGGATGCTATTCCCTGTGAATGTAACGAAAAGCAATCCACATGATTACAGTCGCAATTACAGCTACAGCAGGTAGGTAGTAAGCAGTTAAGTTAAGGTACCTAATAGAAGTTATGTTTATGTATGGTATGGTCAGTACTGATTGCTTTTAATTAAAGGGAGCTGATGTCATGGATTGGTGGATAATGATGCGAAGGAAACTTTGCAACATACAAACTGATCTTTTGGCTTGAGCAGGTCGGTCTGAACGAACACATTCTCAATGTTGTTCTTGTCATTGTTTATACCCAGTATTTTATTCTATAAGATAAACGATAAAGAGAATAAATGATAAGTATTGGCATGTGCATGAGTGTGTTGCAATAGGTCTGCTCTGTTATAACAGTTGCAAGTAGGAGTGAAAATGGACACATTTCTCATGAATTGTATGGTGTGCACGTGCCGCCGAAAAACAGGTCTTATAAAGTTTAACCACTGTGTAAAGTCAAAGATACATCTTCATGGATACCGTATTTCCTCTAATTAGCGCCCACCCTCTTTTAACCGCCCCCTCCAATAAGCGCCCACCCTAAAGTCAAAAAGTGTGAACTAATTCTTAAATTTTCACTGTTTAATTCAAATAATTTTGCCAAATATTTTTCTAATTTTACAATACATTTAATAAGCGCCCGGGCGCTTATTAGAGGAAATACGGTATCCAGAAATATCGGAAATATCGTAAATATCGTTTTCTTACCTCTTGTTCTTTCTTGTGAGCTTCGGCTAGTTTCATTATATGTTCCTTGTGCATCTCTTCTGTTTTTTTGACTGAAAAAAGTAATGATAAGAAAGAAGTTGACGTGTAATGAGTTATGCTGCATGGGCCGCTATGGCCTAAAGTAATGCTTAAACTTCACTCACGATCTGTTTCGCTTTTCGAAGCATAGACATATGTCCCTTTACGGTTGTTGCTCTGTTAGAAATAGAACGAATATCTTAAGACATGAGAACGACTTTGTTGTAAAATCGAATAGAACACAAGATAGCTTTAAGTACTAGCAGGAGTTGTAGTAGATTTTTTGGCAGTACCCAAGCAGTACTTGTGCCCTAGTGTTGATGTCCTAGTGTAATGCTTGTGCTAATGTGTATATATTGTGGGGGTCTTAATGTACTTGCGTTAGGAGAGTTAGTCCTGTTGTATAACTGCTAATACGAACACAAGCTTATACACTTATCAGAATGGCTATGTCAATGTTAGTGTGCTATAACGACATGTTAATATTTCGTGACTGGTCTTATCAAATAATGCATGTTGCATTATTCATTTTGAATGGCTTTTATTGCTGCTAGACGTTCTGTCGTTAGACAACGATATCAGTTTGAAAAAAGTAGGTATATACCATTTGCGTTTGATTCGTGCTGCGCAGCTCCTCTTTGGAGGAGTGCTTCTTGAGTATCCTATCATCTGGTGTTGCACCCCTGCGTCGTTCGTCTGTGAGGAAGGCGGGAGGATGCCTGGAATTGCTGCTGTTGCTGTTGGTGTTGTTACTGTAGGAATGTGTTTTCGGACGCATTTTTCCCAACGGGCTCAGACTTGGAAGAGACAAAGAGGAAGGCGAAGATGAAGCAGTCGATGAGATGGGGGTTTGTGCATTTGGTAACGAGAAACGTTTCTTTCTTTTCAAACGAATATTCCCTGAAGAAATGAGACTTGATATCTCGTCTTGCTTTAATCGTGGAAGTTTGCGTGAATTGTGATAAATCATATCTGTTCTTGGCTTGGTGACTTTGGTCAACACACGACACGATCCCTGTGTAAATAATTTTAAAGCATGCATCAAAATTTCCTTAGTCAACTGAGGAATATAATGGAAAGGACTGGAGCAGGGGTCTGATTCAATTTTTATATTTATATCAACCTCCGCAAAAACAAAATTGGACTAAATTGCAAAGGCGCTGCAACATAATTAGTTCGATACTGGACAGTGGATCAATTAGTAAATGGATCTGCAAGAACAAGTAAGACACGAAGAAATAAGAGTGTTATTGCAAGAATGATATAATATAAACCAACCGATTTAACGATATAAATCCATTCAGAGTTGGCTGGATCTCTGTCAATCACCACCCCTCGTCTAAAAATGCAATCACATGGACATAGATTTCAATATTTCGTATAACACTTGCATAGGGCGAGAAAGGAAGAGAAGAGTCCAGACCGACGTCACAATCGGGCCTTAACATAATTGCAGTTATTTTGCAAGTGTTATCATACCTGAAGTAATGGCAGAGGCATATTCCCAGCTTTCCATTGCATTCGTCTAGCGGCATGCGCCTTAGAAACGGTATTGATCTAAGATAAAATTGATTGTGTTGTAGACATTAAGATGGATTGTCTAGATCAATGTGGTTTTAACTATGGTCTACAGGTGTCTGGGACACCTAGAGTGGACCATAGGTTAAATCTACGTCTGTACTGTTTCAACTGTGGTTTTCATATGTATCATCTCAGCCAAGCTTTAAAGTGCATATTGTATAGCATGGCCCCGTCAGTGGTAATGCTGAAGTAACGCCACGTGTTTACCTCAAGAATTTCACATGCTCTTGTTCTTCGCCTTCTTCGTTACTTAGAAAGATATCTATGAAATCCTGCAAGAGATAAGAGTCAATTCATGCTGTGTGATTAAATGTGTTATCCATGGAGATTTGAAATAGCTTTCTCTCTCTTATAGGTTTCATAAAACAGCATTAAAACATTGGTATTTGTTTCCTTTTAATGTGACACAGTATTTCAATGGATTCAGTGGACAAGAATGGCATGAGACAATTATAAGGAATGACAGAGTGAACATTGACCAACACACAGTACGTATTGCAACTGAAGACGGCATGAAGCACAAACACGTCTGGACAAGGTTAGTTGGTTGCATTACTATGAAACTAGGATGCGGTTGAATGTCGTTGAGTAAATTTAGCATTGCAGCAGCATGGCTGCATCGCAACATAATACAGTAGCAATGACGCATAGCATAGCATGCTTCTGTATTCTCATCGCGCGTAAAGATTGAGTTTGGGACGATTAGCAGAGCAAGGATAATGTGCATGAATGATGAGGTTTATACCTGTCTGCTGACTGCCAACAAAGATACTTCTGATTGGCAAACAACCGTAGCCGTTCGGGCCGTATCGTGTAGCAAAGCAAGCTCCTGCAAACAGCAACAGTAATATCTTTTTAACGCCCCGGCGGTATTTGATTTTGCGAGATTTGGGGGGCGTTTATAAGAGAGAAGCGTTAAAAAGAAGAGGGCAATTAATAGTGAGCTAACGGTGTTTTATTAAGACGGTAAGACGCCTTCGTTAGTATATTGTTGTTTGTTGTGTTGCATAATGATGCTTGCTTCTTACCCCGAAGCTGTGTCCTTTGCTGAGGATTGCAACCGTCGACTCTTTTGTCACTCCAGTGCTTCTATCTTTGGTCATCAGAGATACAATTGCTAAAATACCAAGTAGGAAATTGTTTTTATGTAGTGATGCTACAGAAATATTGCTGATGGAATGTTCACTGTTTTGCGGCCTGAGGTGGCAAGCCATGGCCATTGCATATGTTAATAAACCATGACGATCTGGTGTTATTTATAGCTATGCCTTGTAGCATACAACCTAGATAGACTTAATGTAGTGTAATGTGCGCAGTATTGGAAGGAAAATACACGAACCTGAGCCAGAGAGAATGAAGTAGAAGTTCAATGCTTTGTGACCCTGACGAATGATAACTCTGTTTGCATCGAATCTGATAATAAGTATATTGAGATGAAGATAGAAGTGTTGGTATAACTGGAGGCTTGTGTAGAGGGCAGAAAAAGATTAGATCGAGGTAGGTTAGATGGAAGTAAAGGTAGAGGTAGTTGTGGGTTAGGTCAGAAAGAGGTTAGGCCAAAAAGAGGTTGGTAATCTCTGTCTGAATACAGTGTGAAGAAGTGTATGCCTGACATACCTTTCATACCAGCCCACAGAAAGCAGTTGCCTTTGCATTCGAACAGGGTATTCGCCAAATGCCGGAACACTGGCCTTGACTGATGTTATTACCTGCAAGTGTATATTATATCAAATGTTATTAATGATATGGGAGTAAACGGTGACTTGAGGAATAGTGTGTGTATTGCGTACACGAAAGCATTAAACGGTTTACACCCTCCGAATCTTATTCGTTGATAGTCTTTAGGAGTAGACGTTGAGGCAGATCAACATACCGTATTCAGCTGTTCTTCTGTTCTCGCCGATGGGTTGATTGATAAAATAAAGATGGCTTCGTTTGTCAGATGTATCTATCGATAAAAAGACGACACGGGATAAATTTGTTAGCTGTTGAAGCTATCAAGCAACGTTTGGCATAACAGCAGAATGATAGTTTTTTTAATGAAAATGCAAGACATTGTACTTTGTTGAGTTATAGCAAGATTATCTTTTCACAAAAGTCCCTGTGATGTGATAGGCGCAAGCTATATAGGTGTGTGTAGAGATTCTATAAGACCTGCTCAATGAGGTATATAGAAATCTATATGCATCATTGGGCCTACTGCAGACGTTGTGCTAGCCCCGTGCTCGAATAAAATATTCTGTCACGGGACGGCACTAGCACGACTTCTGAAGCAGGCCTAAATGGTTTTACTGGTTCGCTAGGAAGCTGCACTGTATATCGTACACATATACATAGTGCGTATATTTACATCTTTTTGCGCTTTGTAAAAGTGAGGATCGAAGTGAAGTCCGTCTGAATTGGCAACTTGCGTCGATTCAGCTCTATGCCGTGTCAATAGAAATATACTCAAACATTCGAAAGACATTGTATAAGTTTTTCAATGCTATTCTGAATGAAACATTGCATATGCTCAATCACTTACAATACAATGCTGCTGAATTATAATTGCAACGTCATGTATAACGACGTCTAAAAGCTTCGTTTATAATTACGACATCATTTTTCTGCGTTGTATGAGCTCCTCAAGTAATTTTCATACGCTATAATGCATGCTGTTGGACTTTTAGCACACTAATGGTAGAACCTGAATTAATAACTTACTGTTCTGCGGCGAACTTGATTGTGTTGAGGAACTTTATTTGACGCACTGCTCTACGAAACCTCTCCAAAGGCTAAAATGTAAGGGCAATGCAGCAACAATAAGCTACAGTAAACACTCGCATGTGAGAACTGGTTCATTAAGAACCCTTCAGACTAAATCTGCTGCCCAAAACAATAGAAGAGACAATAGGTTATTGTATTTGAACTATAGGCTGGATGCAGAATTCACAGTAATGCTTCATATAGCACGCTCTGATAATGCCAACTGGGGTGTGCGCAGCGAACATGTTTGCCGTAGAAATGCCTTTATGACGTATTAATGTGAATCAATGAGGTATACCTCATTGATGTGAATGAGCAATGCTGGCATCAAGTAGGCCAGAAAGATCATCATCAAAACGCTTACCTGAATACTTATGTCCCGTTGCGAATTGCATCGGAAAGTTCCATAAACCGAGACGCTTTGCCTCCTCATGGTTTCATTATATTCCTCTCTGGTACGAGGCCGTTCGTTTGCCCAATGATCTCGTTCTGAATCAGAGGCTTTGCTGCTCGGAGAGCCAGATGCATTTCTGATGCGTTGATTCAATGCCTCTTTGAAGCTCTCTCGCTTCGTCTCATTCGGTACGGACGAATGTCGCTTTTTCGCATCATGGTGTATGCCGCTCTTGTGGTTTGTGCTCTATGGGGTGATACAAACAGAGATTATCATTTCGTACTTTGGATAAATGCCCCTGCTTTTAAATGTCCCTTTGTTTTGTTGGGGAAAATCTGTCATACACGCTTCTGCTTGAACTCAGCGCCACGCACATTGTGTGGTGACCGTAAAAGATTAATGCTCGTGGTATTTGGGAATATTTCTGTAACATACAAGGCGTATCAGTTGAGCTTCAATCAGCTATATGTAATTTGAACACCCCGGTGGGTGACAATGTTCGGGTCACAGGGTGTATTTTAAAAGTTTGGTTTCTTTTGAAAAGACTGGATGATTGTATCAGAGTTACATAGATTCAATTCGAATCACACTGGTTTGATTATGATTTCACCAACGAGTTGTTTTTTGTCAATTTTGTCATAGGAGAACGGCACAGTGGCTGTCCACAAAGCAAGCGGTTTTTACACTCAGACTGAGATTCGAATATGGATCACAGCTGTGATTCACTGTTTCGATGTTTTCAACCGAGTTCAATTGGAATCGATACCCAAATCTGACATTATACTTTTAATCTGACTTAATTCTACGTGATGTAAAGATATCAAATTATAATGACTCTTTAATAAATTGTCTATGTCGGGAATCTTAAACTTTTTAGGGCGGATAATTGGGTAAAGACCCACATGTTTGATTTGCAAATGACTCGCTATTAAAATTATATAAAATCAACAGTGTCGGATTCTATCAGAGTTGAGTTATTTATCAGAGCTGTGACGTTGGATGCTTGGGTGTGGGTGAAAGAGTATTATTTTAAGTCTCACCTCGTTGGATAGTGTCCAGGCTTTTTCTGCAGAGCTGGTTACCTGATGACGTAATGATACAGCGGGGCTCGGTGCTTCCCCTGTGGAGGAGAGAATTAAAATTAATGAATGGGAGGCCTTGAAGTGCAAGCATTCGAATCTGGCTAATGTTAATGGTTCATTCAATCTGGTGCGCTGCTCTGAAAGAAAGCACATGTATTCTCTTTGCTACTTGATGAGCTGAGCTTTTGTGTCTGCTCCTGAAGCTGAATCATTCATTGTCTGTTCTTATATGTTTATCTTACCATGGTAACCATAGCATTGTGATTGTCTTTCTAACAGCTCATTGAACAATGCACACGCAAAAGCGTTGTTATTGCTCTATTTGATCTGGGCTGGGTGGTAACCCTACTGAAATGCATTTTCATTATCGACATCTTTATTTTGTCAAATTGCTCTATTTTCGACGGGGTCCCAAAAGAAGAGGAAGTGCGATGCAAAACGCTACTTAGTTCGATCTATTTCTGTTCTCTTTGTTTTTTCTTGCAAACGACATCCGTGTTTGCAAGTACTTATACGATCTTCGAGCGAAAACGATATTTGAGCTTTAAATGATTTCTGTCATTTTGAATTTCTATAGGTCATTGTTCTCTAACAACTGAAATTCGTCTTTAATTTTGTACATTGTGTGAAAATCTTGATAATGATTTTTAACTATTTTTAGTTAGCGAATGGGAACGTGTTAGTATTGTATAAATGTGTGAGTGTTGCTATTGTGTTTGGGTAAATTAGCAAAGCGTTTATGGCAACTGCTGTGGCGTTTCTAGAGCAGAAATATATATAGGTTTTGTTGGAGAATTTTGCATGTATTATGTATTTTTGCTACTTTGCTGCCATGTAAGACCTGCTGGGTTTATCGCTTAGTGGCTTTGAAATGCTTGCAATTTACCGTATGCATGTCCCATTAAAAAACACTGGCAAAACCTGGAACTTTTCGAAGCAACCTGATGCTATCTTAAGAAATATGCATGATTCTAAAGCATATCAAAATTGTGTAATGAATCAAACTGATTTACAATCTACGAAGATATTGCGGCTTTGCGAAGTTTTATTCGAATACCATCATTGAATAGAAATTGCATTTTTCAATCGAAAATGCTTGAAAATATTAGATTCTGTCTCTAAACTTCTCTAGAGTATACTACAATGCGATTTGGCATCTGATAACATGTGTAATTTGGTTGAAATTGCAACAACTTCATGATAAATCCTTGTTTTACGTATCATAATGCTATCTTGCAAAGTTATCAACAACGTTAGCAGCAATCACAGCACTGCTTTACGCCAACAATTTCATAAGAATTTCATTAAAACGATTGGCCTTTCTATCTTATAATCATCAATTTCCATCAAGATAAACATTATTACACTTGCAAACAGGGTGGCATTATATGAACACCACTAGCAAGCATGGAACTAGAGAGTCGAAAACGAAAACTACCATATACTTACTATTATACCAATGCAACATTGTCTTCTCGTAAACTGGTGGACCTGCAGGGCGATTCCTATGAATCGAGTAACTCTGCTGTGTGAAATCCACTCATGATACCCAACAACACAGTGTATAAACTAATGATAGTATGAGCGACTGCGACAATGTCACATATGAATGGATAGATAATCGCACCTATAGTCGGTAGCATTAACTGTATTTAACCATCTCACGCTGACCTTCACTGACCACTGACTTCCCAGTGGAGTTTAACTTGACAAATAAAAGGAATTCAATGCTTTGCTATTACAATCATTCTGCGTTGTTTGTAATTGGAATTCTCAGCCTTTGTCTAGTTCGTCCGTATTACATACGAACGAAGTCCAAAGAATCAGACAACGAATGTAATCGGACCGTTGCGAACATTCATTGGTGCATTGTTCTTTTTAATGTGTTTTTAATTCTATATTCTTTTATACTTATGCTTGCGAATAACGAATTGAGCATCTGGAACTATGCCTGATTGTTCACTTTACCCTCATTTTAACGAACACATTAATTAGCCCTGTATTATTTGAACCTTAAAGATTATAGTCATAAACAGGACGCGCCATTCTGTGTATGTTATAGGGTCTTGAATTCGAGTCAGCCACAGTCAATCGTTATTGCAACACGAGTAAATGTTCACGTTGTGCAAATATGCCGTGGGTGTATTGTGTGTTGTATGGTTTATTGGAAACAAGGATTATATTTTTGCAATGGTATGCTTACGCAACATTCCCTATGCATACAGCTGTGCCGCGCAGTCACCAGTTACCTTATCAGTGGCGTAACTACGATGTTACGATTTGATTTATACGAGAATTGCTATTTTGTAATTGTTCCAAGGAGTATTGCCAATGACTACATACAAGAACAACTGTATGCATCCTTATAACCAGAGGCTTGTTTATATGGATGCAATGCAGCTGTATAGATTCCACCTTATAACCAGGGGCTTGCCTATATAGATGCACTTGTACATATGCCCCTGTAAGCAGCGGGCTGCTTATATGGATGCAGCTGTATAGACCACCTTATAGCCAGGGGCTTGCTTAATATAGACCTAATAACTGGAGCTGCTCATGTAGACGCCCATAAAGACATCTTTTTATGGATGTGTGGAAATTGTTTGGGCAAATATCAATAATGATATTATGGGGATATTATTAATATTAATGATGTGCACTATGATTTTAATCAACTTTTCAAAAACGATGGCTTCATCATTAGAATTAATTACTCTCTGTCAGTCTAAATTGCAATCAGACGATCCATTAATCACAGTGTGCAACAGTACGATGCAATACATACCCTTTTTGAGTGGACCTTCGCTTATTCGTGGAAGTTTCATCAGCCTACTTCCAATTCCACCAAGGCCATTGACTGACTGTAGAGAGGGTCTTTTTTTTATTTCCACGGTTGAGATGGCATTTTTGCCCTCTTTTCTACGGGGCTCTCCGGCATGGCGAATCCTTAGGAACATCCTCGATATATTATATGGAATATTCGATTGGTTTGAATTTAAAGGTATTTCTGCGCCTAATTTATTGATTTTCAAGTAAGCTTGAGGTATTTTTGTCGGCTCTGAGACGTTGATTATACTCGTGCATTTTTTCAGTAGCTATGGTACGGGATTACTACTCCCGTCCAATGTTTTGTGATATTTAAAATTGCCATATAATTGTGTACAAATGCATAATTCTAAATCTTCCCTAAGAGACTTCTTCAATACTAAAAGCAAAATGAGCAAATTATCAAATGGATGGGCCTATTGTGAGTAATTTCATAGTAATTTCAATGATTCCACACGCGACTAATTAGCAGTAAGGTTGCTATTCAGGATTCGAGATCTGTTAGGCTTGAAGCTTATCTCAGGGTTTCTTTTGGGTTTATTTTTTTAGTTTCAGCGAAGATATACCTCGAGCTTTGGCGCGTGCGTAAAGTTTTTCTTTGGGGGGGGGGGATGAAGAAAGCTCATTTGCATTCAGTTTTACGTCAATCTGCAATTGTTTATAGAAAAGCGATCTGCCCTGGATCTATTTCAACTCATCAAATGTACTGCGAGGTCGCAATGATAAAATGAAGGGAATTTAACATAGCTACCCGTTGAATTTACAGTGAACAGAAGGAACTCACCATGGCCCCCCGTAAAATAGCGAAATTGTTGGATTTATCTGACTTTTTTAGTTTTATTGACTTTTCCGAAAATTCCCAGTCTGAAATTCATTGTTTCCAAATTTGTTGGAAATTTTTTGTATTCGCCCCCCTAAAACTGAGGTCCCACGACGCTCCTGGCAAGAAAATAAGTGAGGTAATAGAGATAGTTCAATGGGGACGTGTTATGAAAGCCCTTGCAATGCAAACATACGCGTTGTGATAAAAATGAAAATAAGTGAATTGAAGAAAATATTCGCTAGGCGATGAGAAATACCAGGCTGTAGTAAACAAGATTATCAGAAAATGAAGTAATAAATGCATTCATTGAACATAATGTTTTCATGGGCAAAAGGTGCTAAAACCGATGAAATTATGGCCATGTCCAAAGATCCATAAAGAGAAACTGAACCGAAGTGTCGGGAATGACGTCGTTCGTACCCAGACCCTCCACAGGCCGCGTGCCGACTGGTTTTGAGCAGACGTTCGACTGCTCCGATCAAGAACAGAAATTAAAATAATTTTGCTTTAGCTTTTTAACTTTTGCTGTTAAACTTATGTTTTTTTCATTAATATAAATATAGAAAATAGTGGAAGTAGAGCTCAGTGTGTCTCTTTCTGCTTACCGCACAACACTAAGAAGCAACCTGGGACATGGAGCATCGGATATGCCCATGACGATAGAAGACGAAAATGGACTCATAAATTATTAATAGTCGGCATCGGCAGTAGTAACACATGTGTAGCTCAAATTTTCAATATTATGAGCTGTTAGAGTGGGTACGACAAGCAACCACAGAAGGCAAAACACATTGTAATCTGTGTGTGAACTCTTCAACTCAACAACAAGAATTCAGCGCAGCAGAGCTCTCCCAACACACTGAATGCCGTTACCCCACGCATGCGTGTGGAATGCTACAAAGAGAATCCACCAAATGACAAATGCAATCCCAGTGTTTGAGTCGACCGGCGTTTCAGTTATCAGAGAACATAGTATGATGCTTAATTAGTAAAATAATTTTCTTCAAGCATATCACGTGCTTATGCTGATCCAATTAGAATTGAAAACGTTGTGAGATCTCATTTTCAAAATGTTTCAATCGACCCGGTGCGTTGTACGACGATAAAACTGATGTAGTAAAACTTATCTTTCTTCTTGAGAAAAAGATCGTTTCCACCAATATTTAGATAGCTAAGCCCGTGTCTTGGAAAATGGTTACGAAACCGAAGTTACAAAATTGGATTATATTTACTGGTGCAATTAGAATTACTATTGTCGTCATCCAACTAATTATGATCATTGTTGCTCGATAACTTACATACATGCAGAAGTGCACAATGGTATAATACATGATTCATTTCTTGATAGTTTCTTGTTCCCCATTTACCTCTCGTTCTTCCACCCGTGTCCCGAAATAAGTTCGATGTACTTTGATAAAGGGAAATATGATAATTTTGCGCCAACGATGATATGACAATATGATATGACAATTTACCTCTCGTTCTTCCACCCGTGTCCCGAAATAAGTTCGATGTACTTTGATAAAGGGAAATATGATAATTTTGCGCCAACGAAAATCAACCCTAAGGTCGTCTAAAATTTGTCCAGACTTTTGGAACCATTTTATTCTTGTATTGTGCATAGTTATTGACTGTTTTTCAGCCTTAATCTCAAGCTGGTTTGGCTTTAATGCGATAGAGACAGAGTCATTTTGATATAACCAGCGCTTGTTTATGAATTAGAATAATGAATTAATAATGGCCTTTTATTTGTTTAACAAACGTGCAAGCCTGACTGCTATTAAAAGCCTGACTGCTTACAGTACAATTTTTCCTTGGTACAGCGATTCAATACGACATAGCGACTTGCTTACTTGTGCTCTTCAAAAATCCGCAGTCAATCATCAGGGTTCCATCGTCGTGCAAAGAACATATTTTTGTTGATCACTATTGAGATTGACTATTGACACATAGAGTCTTATTAATGTCTATCGCGCTGTTTTCATAAATGGCTGTTATTCTGCATAAAAGCCCAACTATATGTACACTGTACACAATTTTTTTCTGAAATTTTTAGAATTTTTGTTCCCGGCTTGTGACCAGTTTTCTAACAGAAATTTGTTAGATTTCGTAAGCCTGGTAAATGTAATTCAAAACGGTTTTGTTTCCAGTTAATTTAACAATCTCGTTCTCACAACAAGAATTGAAACCAGGCCTGGTTTTATCGCCGAAAAGAATATATTCGAATTTTTCTAGCGGAGAGGATCACGTGCTTAGGAAAAATGTTTTCTTGATATCCACCTACCTGCTGAAATAGTAGCAACATCATCATCTTCATCGTCCAGAACGTAATTTGATGGCGAATTGAAGAACATTTTCAAGGCAGAACAGATTGTATATGTTTAACAGTTGGTGCTTCAACTCAGTTATGTATGATACATGCGATGGAACAGTTGGTTTTCATTCAGTTCTTTCTAATCCTGAAATTTGTTTACATCTCCTCACGATTTCATACCAATATGGATGCCCACTTGACCAGAACAATGGCGTTGTAATTATCGGTATACATGATCAATACATCTGATGACGATTGCAATGATGATGTGAACGATGCTTTTGCGATTGCGATTGTTAAAGAGAGCAGGTGTTGTACTGTGCTCAGAGTTCGCCGATTGTAGTGATATTTAGTTGAAGTACACGCAAAATGAGCTCACTATAACATGCCACGTTCTGTTAACCTTAGGCTATGTCAATATGCTTTCAAACAGTATATGTGCCTAAGCAAATGTCGGCTGACTTTTTTTATTGCAATTTGAATTCTGGTGACAAACAAAAAAGCAGCGGGGAGCTCTTCTCGAGATTACTTATTATCCGAAGACATTCTCGCAACACCGGGGGAAAGGCATAACAGAACAGAAATAAATACATCCTGCATTGCAGGGCCACAATAACTGCTTTGTTTGCCTTCTGAAAGAACGCTGTGTGTTTACTTCACATCTGATTTGTTTTGTTCAGCGTTCAAGCATCTCGTTAACCGCTAATTTGTGGAGAGGAATTGCTTATTTTACGTCGTCCTCTTCTCGCACCCACTCTATTTTTCTTGCATGTGAAACTAAGCAACAAAGTGTTTCTTGCCACGTTTTTGTCTCCTTGCGGTATTTTGTGCGCGAATAAGTCACGTTAAGTTATACTTAATTACTTAGTTGCTAAATTAATGACTTAATTCGCAACAATGATGCGTACTTCAAGGGAACGGTTTTTGATACCTCTGAGGTGTCAATTAATTAATAAAAACAACGCGCAGCTTTGACCACAAGGTGCTTCATTGTCGCAAGTGTGCAATTGAAGATTAAACTTCTCTTTCAAAGAGCTTACTTTTTATTCAAGATGTTAAGAATGTTCTAACGATTAATAGTTAATTAACAAACGTTCGTAAACATTTTTTTGTTTTGATTAACGTTCAAGACGCTTTTTCAAAGCCCCTTGTTTCTAGTAAGGTCATGTTGCTTTGCGAAGTGAATGACTTTCGGTATATTGCTGATACGATTTTGCCCCAATTATCGTACCACGTAAATCTTTGACTCAAGCTTCAACTGCATATCTGCTGAGTATATTTAGACATGATTAAGAAAGCTACTCTTTTGAGATATGAACCTGGGATCTCAGCTCAACTCAAAACTTGGCACGATAGTCAGATTGGTTAGCTCTGTTATAGTTATTTTATCAGAGCCTCACAATATGCGGCTACATGGTGAATGAAATTATATTTGCGTAGTATATGCCATTGTTTGCTGTTTGCACATTATTTTTTGCCAAACATAGCAAAAGATGTTTGAATAGACTGTTAAAGGCTTAGAATGTATAAGTCTGGCCTTTTGTTTTTTTAGTTGAAAGATTTATTTCTGTGTAAAGACTTGGTTTGATTTTGGATAGAGATAGGCGTGTGTTTGATCAGCTTGGCTTTAAAACTAAGGTTAGTAATCTCCGAAAAATAACCATAAAATAATAACGGATGGGTAGCGTGCCTAGAATACGGGGGAGTGTGCATTTGAAAGCAGAGTGTGAGACAATTTTATGGCCTAAGCCACGATTATATATTTCATGGACTTGTAAGAAAAGTTCCACAAATGAAAGATTCATTTGCATAATATACTGACGTTTAAAACTCGTCCAATAAAATTTGATGCTTTTGATGACGCAACAAGAGCTCTGCATTTTGATTGGCCAGACCCTGGTAAATGTGAATATGGAGAAAGCAGATGTATATATCAGAAATAACATGTTTATGCAAGTTATTCTTGATAAGATTGAGCTTTTAACTATATCAGACACCGAAACACTGATAACGACCAACGTAGAAACTGCGCTTTTGTGAACTTTATCATCAATCAAGCAGGAGAGACTACCTCTTTGTGATTATATCAATGCCTTGACTCGTCCCTTATCGTAGCATGGCTCATGGCTAATTTCATTAGTTACTTCGTGATATCTGGGTGAAAGTAAACAGGGGAATCTGACGCCTGTAGGTTGCTTCATTGTATTGTGCAAATACAGAAAAGATATACGGATAAGGATCATTCCAGACTGTTTTGTTTCTGTTGAACTGAAGAACCAACAAGAATTAAACATACTCTAATACTGTGAACTCTATATAAGAAGTATATAGAGTTCACTGTATATAAGACTTCTTATATGGAGCTCACTGCTCTAATATGATCACGACTCCACGGGGATGCTAATTTGTCACTTGTTTAAGACTAGTATTGATGTTAAGAAAACATAATGTTGTAAATACCACAGAAGACTATCTCTGACTTGGATACAGGATTATACATTAATCTCCAAAAATTGCGGACGGTTTAATATCGGACGTTTAATCTTCGGATAGAAAATTTCGGACCAAAAAATCCTGATTTCGGACGGTTTGAAAGCCATTAGCGACAATAGAGATCACCGGTGTTCAAAAGCATTTTCCACTTCAATGCCATGTTGCACGTATCGCAATGTAATCAATGGGGCGCGGCATTTAAGTGCAGCACTCGTTTTCAATTGCGTGCAATTAGTGCTCGGTTATTTTTCTGTGCTCCCTAAGAAATGCTTTGTATTTCGAGTTCTAAGCCGTGATAATTACTTCGCTGGTGACGTAGTTATCATTATAATTAGTAGTGAGTGAGTAAATGCGTGGATTTTTGGATAATAAGTGCAAAATGTGAAATCTGCTTCTTTAACGAAGGTGGTATAAGGTAGTATAAGGTAGTATAAGGTGGTATAAGGCGGTATAAGGTGGTATAAGGTAGGATAAGGTGGTAGGTGTTATAAAAGTGAGTTATACAATGAAACATTTAGTGCCTACCTTTTGATTCTTCGATGACTGTGTCGTTGATAATATCACTGAGAAAGTCCACGGTAATCACTGGATTGTTATCGAATGACGATTTTTCGATCGAATCTGCAATAATATACTGCGATGCATCGCTTAAGTATCTCTTGAACATTGTCACACCGAACTGATGCCAATGTGTGCTTACCCACCGATTATAAACAGACGAGGAGAACAGTAGATTTCATAATAATTAGCACTCTCGATAGCAGCTCTATTTTTGTCGTGTGTAAGTTAGGTTTGGCCAATTCATAAACATTCGTTGTCTCTAATTCAGCTTAATGGACATGCGTCTATGACATAGAACAAAGCAGCTTATCAACGTCTGTATGCTACCATGGCGACCTGTGAAAACGACTATTTTGCAAAGAAAGATCAAGATGAACAAGATTAAAATGTTCAAGTCTATGTATTCCATTGTCTGCCGTATTCTTTATTTTGAGCCACGATTGTGTTGTATTTGAACTCTTTCAAAACACGTGTCCAACTGGAATTATTGGTTCGCGCCTTGCCAGTCTCTCACTTCAAACCTGCTTAATTGCATTAACTTTTCTTATCGAATCTCGTAATCTGATTGCACTTAGTACCCGCTGTTGCTGTTGGCTAAAATCTATTGAAACAAATTCAATTGGACATTTTTAATGTACCGTCTTAATGGCTTTGTGAGGTCCAGGAAGCACAAAAAGGGACAATCTTCTCACCCACCCCCTTCCCAAAAATTCAATCAAACTCACCTTGGTACAGGGAAGCAAGAGAGTTCATTGAGTACACGTTGTTATTGCACCACTGTTGTTGTTGTTGCGGGACGTTTGATGTTGCTTTTTTGCTGGGGTGGGTTGGTTTGGTTGCTGTTTTGCCTTTTGCTGCCTTGTCTTGCTGTCATTTCTTTTGATATTTGTCCAGAAAGCAGATACCAAATACATTTTTCAATCTTGCAATCTACCATAATGGTAAGCCATACTAAGATTATTCAGTCTTGTTTGCATACTTTTGTAAAAGTGCCATATTCTAGAATGGTGGAGGGAGTGGAGATGGAGAACGAGAGAAACAGTAATCAGTATGATATTAACATACTACAAACATGCATACATATATTTGCTAAAGCAGATTCTCTTCTAAATAGGACCCTTTTAGGTCATGCTGTTATCATCAAATTTGGCTTTCGTGTATTGCATTTTTTAGATGCACATAACATGTTTGTAATGGATAATTTCATTGAAGGTGACGAACTTCAGTGTTAAATTTTCTTTTTAGGCAGCTGTTGATGAAAGGAGTCAAGTGCGTTGCAAGTAAGTGTTATGCTCATCAGATATTTAATTTAGACCTTATACTTGACATCCATATATTGTAACATGAAAACCATGCAGTGTCATTGGTTTCTAATCTAAGAACATTGAACCAGTTTTGTCTTTTTATTTTAGGTATTTTCTGCATGGTGCCTGCAAGCTGAATACAGAATGTCCTTTCTCGCATGACATAAAAGATAAACCTTCAATGGTAAGTGGCATCATGTTGTACTAATCAGTGCCCAATTATAGTGCTATTCTCGAGAATACAAAGGCACTCTTTAAGGAGGGTCATAGATTATGGCTCTGGTTAATGGTAGGGGGGTCCTCTGTATTTGATGCTCTATTGCCTTTTTGCATCAAATCCTAGCCAGTGCGTAAGCCTTGTGTAATAAATTGGTTCTTGAAGTAGTTTTGAATATGTTTTTATTGTTCTCTGCCGCTATTAACAAAAGAAGGTTTTATTCCATAGGTATGCACCTTCTACTTAAAAGGAGAATGTACATATGGTAAACATTGCAGATATGACCATGTCAAGCCAGAACATTTAAAAAAGGTATCTTTAAATAATACATGCTAATACCTTTGCTATTGGTTGAAGGCGAAGGCTCATAACAATTTCATTTTGTGGACACAAGACTCAATAGTAGGACCCTTACTGCCATCTGTTTGATGATTCTGAGTGATGAAAATTTGTTTTTTAGAAGGACAAAGTTCTCAAAGTGCCAGTACAAGTGGAAATTCAGAAAGACGAGAAGCAAAAATCAATACCTTTGTCCAGGAAATGGAATGTTGATGCACCTGTGTTTCAGCCAGTATGTCATTGCTTGTTGCAGATTTTTAATTATCATTTGAACAGTTGAATTGTCATTTTGCAGGCATGCTGTGTTACATGAAAGTTTTTGCAATTTTCTGTTTGTTTTCAGAGATCATTGAGTCATGGAATATCTGGAGATAACTGCTGGAATGCCTCAGTAAACGAAGTAAGATGATCTTTTGTGCTAGGCATAGTTTCAAGATGTTTTATCTTTCTAAATTTTGTTGTATAATGCAATGAGCTTTGCAAACTGTTGCAGGGCTTGCACAAAATTAAGCATTGTGTGTAATTAACCAAACATGATCAAACCATCTTTGTTTTATTATTGTAGGATTTGAGTGTAGCATCTGCAACAAATGGTGCAAGTCTTTCACATGCTGATTCACAGGAAAGCTTAACAGCTGAAGAAGTGTCCCACTTGGTATGTCTTATAAATAGAATAACATACAGTTAAGCATCAATAGATCAGCTACAATCTAACTTGAATTCCTTGATGTGTTGAGCAAAGTTGTTTGTCTTTGTTGATTTTAGTTTGTCACATGTATTCTTTATGTTTGACCCTCAAAGCTCTTGTTTACCCGAGCAAATTTATCAATTTTCAATTTTATTCACTTATTTTCATACAGTTTTGATTACAATTATGCTGAAGTTGGTTTTTTCTCCTATAAATGGGTGTGTAGCTATCAGTACTTGTGGTTCTTTTCTTTTTTTAGATGTGCCCATTTGCTGCTGTTAGAGAATGTCCATACGGAGACGAGTAAGGATGATCAGATATTTGAGTATTCTGTAGCTTATTTTATTCCTTGTTGCATCACAACAAAGTATAAAATAAGCTTATTACACCACAATATTCTATTGCAAAGTAGTTCAGGTTGTTCTGTATCAATTATTTTTTTGTTTTAGGTGTTACTATGTGCATGGGTTGCGCTGTGATATCTGTGAACTAGAGTGCTTGAATCCTTTAGATCCTGAACAGCAAATGGGTAAAGTTTCCCTAAATCTCTCTCCGCTAAAATGCTAAAATGCTTGTAATTCAGTAAGCAAACTTTTTTGGAGAGTTTGTTGTGAAAAGTGTTGTTCAACTTAAATGTATCAACCTTTCGCCTTATGTATTTGTTCTTTTCTCGCAATAGAACATAGAAAGAACTGTTTGGAAAGCCACGAGAAAAACATGGAATATTCATTTGCAGTTCAAAGGTAATGCTAACCTCCTTTCATGGCTTTCCAATTGACAACTGCTTCTCTTTTTAAAATATGAGACGAAAAGCTTTAGTAGCTATTATGTTTCGCTATGTTTCCGATTTTCAACGCTATTTTGAAGCTCTGTGCCGATCAGAGATTGTGCTTCTCTTTTTCTACAATAGTGGTGAAATACAGTACTGCTATAGTTTGCAAATGGGCACAGTGTCTTTTTCTTGTCTCGCCTTGTAGTAATGAAAATACATTTATCTCATTTCTTTTTTTCGGCCTTTAGGAGTGTAGAAGTCACGTGCTCAATTTGTCTTGATGCAGTTTTGGATCGTGAGCAACCTGGTGACAGAAGATTCGGAATACTGGGTAAAAAAATTTGATATCCTCCATTTTCATGCGAACTTGCTGCTTGAGATTCTGCAAATGATCATTATCTAAACTCACGATGAATGAATTTCGTTTGTTATTTTATTTTAGAAAATTGTAATCATGCATTCTGCTTGTCGTGCATTCGCAAATGGAGAAGCTCTTCTGGCCAATCGAAGATTGTCAAGTAGCAGCACATTTTCTACACTTCTAGTTATATTTATATTGCACCCAAGTATATCCAGTTTCTTTAATGGCTTAGGAACAGCTGACGATCCGAACTAAATTGTGTTTTATTTTTGTTTCCAGGGCCTGTCCAATATGTCGTATTAGTTCTGGATACGTTGTGCCTGTAAGTACTGCCTCGTTTTTGAACAATGTTCATGCAAGCCGTCTGTTTGAAACAGGGATCATAAAGCACCATCATATATACCATATTCATATACCCTTCGGGTTTCCTGGTTCGAAACGACTTTATTGCGCCATTTGTTTTAACTAATTTTAGTTGTTTTATTGATTGCAGAGTGAGATTTGGATTGAAAATCCTGAGGAAAAGGCTGCATTAATCAACGGTTACCACGAAGCTCTAAGGTTCGTCGTGATAAATAACATGACTTTGATACTTCTTAATCAACGGTTAATTAATCAACGGTTACCACGAAGCTCTAAGGTTCGTCGTGATAAATAACATGACTTTGATACTTCTCAGACTTGCCTTGACTTCCATAAATATGCAATTTTGAAAATAATTTCTTTTAAGATTTGAATTCGATGTCTTTAGTTTTCTAAAATATCTACTCTGTTTTCTTTTCAGTGCGAAAGATTGTCGATATTTTGACAAAGGAAATGGCGATTGCCCATTTGGAACAAGCTGCTTCTATCGACACGGTGAGATTTTTTTATTTCTCACCAATCTACCTCACTTCTAAATTGCTTCTTTTTTATGTTACGATTAAATTTAACCCAATTAAATACTTCACAGTTTTGATATCGTTTGTATAAGTTCACTTTGCAGTACAATGTAAAATGTGACATGCTCAATTTTCCAGCTTATGCGGACGGAACTTTAGAAAAGAAAGAAAAGCCAAAAATGCGCTTTGCTAACGATGCTGACGGAAATGCCAAAACAGTTCGAAATCAAAGGTGGGAGCTACTGATTTTTTACATAACTGCACGCAGCCAAATATTTCACGAATGATCCTTTATTGAATTGCATTTGAATTTGTTTTATGTTTCATGTAGTAATTGCATAATGTTTCACCTCTCTTAACTTGACTGACAAGTCGCTTAATCTGTAAAATTTCATGAAGTCATGTTTCACACAGAATGTTACAGTAAAAACCCGCATATAAGAGCCCACAAATTTTACATCTAGCTTAAGACAATTGCTGTTGTTTCTTCTATTGTTTTGAGCAAAAGTATCATCTTGCAGGTTCCTAATCTATTTGTTCTTATATATAGGTTTTTACTTTAGTTTATTTGCATAGCCACCAAACCAATTCGCATAATCTATCTACAATTCCATGCAGCAATGTTGCTTCATGTGTAAAGCCATGAATTTCGATCACACTTATGCATATTTATAATTATATAGTAATAATATGCATTTTTCTTTTTTTCGCAGTTTGTGGGACTTTATAGACGAAAGAAACAATCGTTGATACGATTCCTGATCACATCACACATGGGACATCTAATTTCTACAGTGGAAAATATTATCCCCATCAACCGTATTATGTTATATTGTCCTTTACAACAAAAATAAAAACGTAACTATTTATTTTTATATATCAGGTGCTATATATTTGGGACGTTTCGGGGCGGGGGGCAGTGAACTGACTTGGGTAAATAAGAATTTAGAAATTACAAAAATTTGTTTCATCTATGAATCGTGCTAACAAGTTTACATTCACAATTGATTGCTTGCTAGTCTTCAATAAAATCTAATTTTAATTGCGATGAATTAAATTGTATATGTATGTATTAAAATGATATTGTTTTGTTATACAGTTGTAATGTCATGTTTTGTGAAAAAGATTCTTTTTGGGCCTGTTGGGAACTCTGATATATCATCTCTGGAATAGTATTTCCGACTCCTCAATATATATTGCATATTAAGGGGAAGATGGGGGTATATCCCTGGGGGCGAAGTTTTAAATTTCCATTGAAATGAAGTCATCGTCTTTAATTTAACTGACTCCCACCTTTTATAAGACCACAGGGCAACGAAGACAGAAGCTGTAATTAGTGTTGATTTGAAGCAATGTCCCACGGCGATTTCATAAATATTTCTTTCAAGCATACTTGCAGCAAACTCATTTATCATTTATTAGCAATTATTATTTTGGCATTAAATACCAACTGGATCATAAATAAACAAATTAAGAATCAATAAATAAGTAAAAGTTTCTCAACGAATGCTTGAATTTGCTTTCAAGTGGTTTTGGGATGAACGTGCTGTGACGTGACCAACAAGCTTACTCATCGTTTAGTGGTAGGCTCTTGTCGTCAGGAAAACAACAATCAAATCATGCAATTTGTAAACGGGGATGACAAGCAATGAAAATCAGATCTTCTGCTCCCTTTTCATATGATCGTAATTCAATTTACTGCTGGCTTTATTGCTAAACAACAGACTATCGAGGAAAGTCAAAGATTTATTTTGCCGAGCTGAGTAATATGTGATGAATAAGTACGAAGTTCTTGGTGTTGTTGGTGAAGGTTTGTGGCACCTTTTTGTAAACATTTGCAATGTACAATGTACGGATGTCTAACACAATGCTACTGTTTGTAAAACGTCACCCACACTGTCATTTGCCTTGTGTTATCTGACTTGTTTCTTTTTCCTTTTAAAGCTCTTTATCTTTTAACAACTTTGTCTTGTTGTCACATTTTTAATGCTGGACACCTGCTTATCTGCTTATCTGTATCGAAGATGCTACAATCTCGAGTTTCAAAGATTTTCTTTTATTGCTGACATGTTTGTTTCAGGAGCATATGGTGTGGTAATGAAATGCAGGCATAAGGTACCTTTCTATCAATTCTAATGCAAAGCCAGCCATCTAGCCCTTGAGTACACTTGTTTATTAAAAGGAAAATATAAAATTCAGATTCAATGTTGAATGCATGCTGTATTAGTTATCTTTTAAAATTCTATTAATATTAATACAGGAGACAAATGAGACTGTTGCTATCAAGAAGTTCAAAGATAGTGAAGGTTTGTGATACAATGATATTCGTTTCAATGAATGCTTGCTATATAATGACAATTTGTGTTGACAGGATCAGGACTTTGTCGTACATTGGGCTTTATTGTATCTTTTTTTCCAACAGAGAATGAAGAAGTGAAGAGAACAACATTACGGGAGCTTAAAGTACTTCGCATGTTAAAACAAGACAATATTGTTGAGCTGAAGTAAGTGCTTTGTCATTTTCTATGAACTTGCATTAGTTCTGAATAAAGCATCTTTTTTGAATGGGTTAGTTCTACAAGAGTCTTAATTTTTGTCCCATAACCAATCTGTACCTGTACTAACATTTGTTCATTTTTGTATGTGATAGGGAAGCATTTCGCAGGCGAGGAAGATTATATTTGGTTTTCGAGTATGTTGAAAAAGTAAGCAAAGCAAAAAGCATATTGTTTGTTCAGCTTTTCTAACTTCTAATTAATTTCAATTGATATTGACAATTAATTTCATTTTATAATTTTCCATTAAAATTTTCAACAAATAGGCGTTAGTATTGATGGGTTTTTTCATCTGTTGTAGAATATGCTTGAGTTGCTCGAAGATCTTCCAAATGGTGTACCAAAGCCAAAATTGAGGTAACCAAAACATATTGCACACTACTCAGTTTTACTTTATCCATCAACAGAAAGAAATAATAGCAATATATTTCTTTATTTTAAACTTCAACTAATTCTCTTTAGACTAATCTTTATTTGAGATTTGTTTAACTAGTTAGATTAAAGCATTTCCTTGTGAGCTCCAAATCAAGAAATTCAACCATATATTTCAAATTATTTTATTAATACTCTCTTTCCATCTACTTCTTACTTAACTTTACAATGGTTTTCACATTTTTATAACTTTTTGAAAAGTCTGTGCATGCTTTATTCGACAGAAATTTTATCTACCAGCTAATCAAAGCTGTGCAGTGGTGTCACGTGAATGACGTCATCCACAGAGGTTTGTTAACTTGTCTTTTATTTCAGAGAAGTCTCCATAAGACAAATGCGATCTCCATATCCACACAAATAACTTCCCCTTCAAAACGAACTAAACATTCAATCCTTTAATTTTCTGCAAAGCCTTTAACAAGCTATCCATTTTCAATAACATTGGAATTTCATGCTTGATGTCCCACATTGTTCCCTTGTGTTGTACCGTTGTGTTTCGTTGCTACGAGAACATTTGTAATCAAAATCATGCGTATTTTGAGCTGCATGATGATCATAGCTTAACGGCAGGCGCATAATGAATTATTACGGTCTATTTATTAACTTATAACACTCTGAATCCCTTTCCTTGTTCTATTCTTAGAAAGGAAAGATTTATTCTTTAGGGGAACAAACCGTTAGTAAATCTGCGCGTATCATGTTAGCTAAATTGTTTGCGTTTGCGTTGCATCCAACATGAAGAACCTATTTCTGTTTGGTCTCGAAGACACGTTAAAATTCTAAAGTTTGGTTTTGAAAATTTGAAATTTGATTTGTTGTCTTTAGGTCTTTGGCCAACTATTATTAACATTGAAAAAATAAATTATAAAACATTGCATATTTTCATTGCATGATGACTTGGGCATGCATAATCGAAATGGATGATCAGATAGTTCGTAGAAAAACTGTTGTGAGCTTCATGTAGCATATCTATAACTTAAATTAGCAATCAAAGGAAAGATATTGCTTGCGCTTATACACCCTTGTATATGCACTTGGATTCCCTCCCCGCCCTTAGCATCGCCCTAGACTTTTGGGTGTTGCACTGCCATGAGCCCTAGCGAGTACATATTAGATGAAATCTAACTCTCGAGCATCATGGCGGAGCCGCTGAAATCCATTTTGTTTGCCTGAAAGTTGGGCTCTCAGTTCTAAATTCCTGGACTGGATGTTGTGCTGGAGCATTCATTACATGCTAGTATTTGTTACGTAAATACAGGGCCTGCGCAGTAGTAGCCTGCATAGTACTAAATTCCTGGATATTGTGCTGGAGCATTCATTGCGCGATAGAATTCGTTTCGTGAGTACAGGCCTACGCATTAGTACTTTGCGCAGATCTGCCTATCTTTAGAGATTGATGCGTCATATGTTAACAACTTCTAAAGGCTAGAACTTACGACACTATATATGTGTGTGACTGGCGTTAGCCTGATTGGTAAGGCGTCGGCGTGGCTGGCCGAAGGTCACGGGTTCGAGCCCCGTACTAGTCGCATTGCCTGGTCGGCATGTTGTGGTGGCAGCTCAGCATGCTGGCGTTGGTGGTGAGAGCCCAACTTTCAGGCAACCTTCACGGGTTTCAGTGGCTCCGCCATGATGCTCGGGAGTTAGACTTCGTCTAATATGTACTCGCTAGGGCTCATGGCAGTGCAATACCCAAGAGTCTAGGGTGTTGCTAAGGGTGAAAATCCAATTGCATATACAAAGCAAATATGCGTGGACATCCTACGAAGTCCATGAAACCAAAGCGCTTGCAGTCAATAAGGATGCTCCTCCTTTGCGCGCAATTAATCATTGCGCAGCGTAAGTTACGTTCTTTTTGCATTGCTGGAATTGAAATGAGCTGCAGTCACTGCTCGAACTCGCTGTTATGTTTGTAATTGTCTTGTGCCTCATATTTCAGTAAGCATTTATTTTTTCCGTAGATATAAAGCCAGAAAACCTACTGATAAGCAAGAACGATGTTCTCAAATTGTGTGATTTTGGTAGGTTTATTTATTAAGACAAATCGTGTGTACTAAGTTAACACTTGATATTTTCCTCATCCTAAGTTGATACAATGCTTTTTATTTGGATACAATGATTTACATTTGAGTACAATGCTTTTTAATTGGCTACAATGCTATTTGTTTTTTTTAAAGGGTTCGCTAGAGCAATAACTGGTTCAGGAACTGCCCAGTATACGGACTATGTTGCAACAAGATGGTACAGGGCACCGGAGCTTCTTTTAGGGTGCGTTTTGTAATTTTCTCTCTTCTTTATTTATCTTGAAATTTCATACACAGTGCCAATGCTATTGACAATCTGATTTTGTTAATGTTGGACTTGAAATCTAGCTATAGAGAAATTTAAGTAGCTATAGAGTTGGTATTAAATTAATATTTTTTTTCTTTTTAGTGGTGGCTATGGGAAGTCGGTTGATGTGTGGTCCATAGGTTGTATTCTTGGAGAACTCAGCGACGGACAACCTGTGTTTCCGGGTGAAAGCGAGATCGACCAGCTCTACGTTATTCAGAAGATGATTGGCCCGTTGCCGCCTGAACAGATGCACCTGTTCAATTTGAATCCGAGGTTTAGAGGGCTGAAGTTTCCAACCGAGATAAAACCGCTGACACTGAAGAGCAAATACCAACACAGCCTCGCTCCTGACCTGCTGGAATTCATGGAAGTAACGTTGAAATTTGAATCGAGAAAGAGGCTGAACATTAATGAATGCGCTAAGCACAGGGCATTCAAAGACAGTTTCAACAACAAAGAGCTAAACGACGAAAAGGACGTTGATATTGTGAATGACTCATGGAAGGAAGTACAATTTGAGAACCCATCGAGTAGCTCTGATAAAGAGAACAACAGACACAGGAACGCTGGTGGCAAGTTTGATAATGTCAAAGAAAACAATGCAGCCAACACTGGGGTGGAGGTTTCGAGTAAGGATGCAATCATTGCTGTCAAAGCAGACGCGCGGAGGGATATAACACAGAACAAGAAACCGGCTGGAAAACAGGACCCTGGAATAGAGGAACAACAAAGCAATACTAATCTCAATTCAGATTCATATCAAAAACCTTTGGAATCAAGGACTGTAAAAGAATCATTGCTACCGAAGTCGCTTGAGTCTCATCAAAGAATAACAACAAAGGAATCACATTTGATGAAACCGGTTAAAAAAATGAACTCAAATGAACTAAAGCTCAATGTCAGCAACGGATCTTCAAAACAGTACGTCAAATACAAGCCCAGTATAAGTAGCATATACTCCAACAGTATAATCAGTGCTGGCAACATGAACTGGTCGCAGCACGGAGCCTTTCCAGCCAGTAATCAACGAGGAATGGCTCACCAGAAATTACCCAGCAATCAACAATACCCACTGTTAAATCAGGTATTCATTTTATAATACTTGATATGTTTGCCTTGCTTTTCTGTTCTTTCTTTCTTGATTACAAAGTAATGTGGTTTTATCTGCTTATATTTAAGTCATTTTGTTGTGGATATTTTTATCTGCAACTAGAATATATCTGTTTAGTTCAAGTATGATTGAACTCTTTTTGTTTTTATCTAGTAAATTTAGTAAGGTCTTTTCTTGTAAGTAGAGCATATTCTTAAGAATCTCTGGGAAGTCTTTTGTGACTAATGGAATTCCGACGTATAATTACCTCTTGGAAATAATAGCTTTTGTTATCGTTTCCATATTTCAATGCTCCTATTTTGGGGAAGGGGGTGATTGAATTTTGTCTGTTATGATGCCATATGTTACTTATTATCGAATGCATTTTAGATGGCGGCTGATCAACAAACTGTGCGCGAAGCAATATCAAAGCCAAGATATGATTTCCGTGATGACACTGATGAATTCCCCACGAACCATCAAGAATCGTCTAATACCCAAAACTCATATTACGACTCAAGGTAATGCTCTTATACTTGTAATAGTTTTGCATTTTTCTCGGTTTATTCTCTCATGATGCTAGAGGAGAAATCAATGGCGTAAGAGCCAAAGGTGACCGTGTTGGGCACGTGCCCCCCCCTACTTCTTTGCAATGCATGGAGCATGCCCCTGTTGTTAATTAAAAGTGTCACGTTTTATGACCTTTTTATTGTGGTGCCTTCTCCCAATTTTTTGGCACTCTCTTGCGGCTCTGGGAGAAGTGAACAAATGAGTAACTGCTGAGTTTTGTTGAAAAACCGAAGCTCTCCATGTATTATGTTTATTGTAGGATAGATCTTCAGGTTTATGATAGTGTTTATGATAGTGTTTATGATAGTGTTTATTAATAGAAGTTTTTAATTTTCAGGGAAATTCCTTTGAATAAGCAACATAAAAGTGAAAAAAAGAAGAGGAAAAAGAGACAGGTTAGGCCGATTCTTCAATTTTTTATTTTTGCTGATTGATTTGCCTCATTTATAACTAAGTATAATTTCTAATTGTCAAAACTCTTTAACTTGCTTTGCTTTAAACGCGCTAAATTCTTCTCTTTTTTAATCAGAAACACACTATACCATTACACCAAGATACGCAACAACTCGAACAGCCGTCGCAATCACGTGCAACTAAAACACCGATTGTTGATTTGCACAGGTGACGTCATCAATTTCTTCATTTTAATTGATAAAATCATGAATTTATTTACCTGACGACATGTGGGAAGTAACGATCTTGTATTCGTTTTCTGCAGTGAATGCAAGAATGTGGAAGAATCTCTATCGACGCAAGATCAGGTTTGCCTTTTTTCTTTTTACTTTTATTATTTTTGGCCATCTCGATAAACAAAGCAATATTAGTAGGATGGTTGTTCTACTGTTAACATCTTTGCTAAAACATTTGTTATCTTGTATATTTTAGGCATCAAAGAGAAGAAATCCTTATTATTTCAATGATAACAAATGCGAGAATGAAAAGGTATATATTGCGGTAGCTATAGCTTTGGGATTATTACCGAGATGAACTTGGATGTCTATTGGCCTTTAGTTATAATACACTCAATTTCATTTATTCTGATTCTTTTTAGGCAGGTCCTTCGGTGTTTAGCTTACAAAGGCCGTCACGTATCGACGTCAAACTGCAGCCATTTTCATTTAAAGCTCAAAACAAAACAACGAAACAGTCGTTAAATCAAAAACAACAGAACATCAACGCCATTTCCTCGTCATCTGATGTCCGCGTCATCCCGCCAAACCAGCCCCTGGTAACGAGGCGACCTTCAAACGAGGCTAGCGATGCTGAATCGACCTTAAGAATTTGCGCACCCGATAGACTGCAGCCTGTAAAACGCGGACCATCGCGTGCGGCAGCGACACTTGGCTTTGATACAGCACTGGTTGGTGGAGAGCAGAGACTCAGCCGTTTGTCGCCGGAGCCACTCCGACCCATCCAAAGCAACAAGACTGGCTCATCATTCAATGACTCTGAGAAAGATAAGATGCGCAGGTTGATTGAGAAAGGTTATGATAAAGAAACATTTTTATGAAGATGAGTGAGGTAAGTGTTACCTTCTCGTCTGCCCTGCAACATGCCGACAATTTCCCATTGATGCTGTTCGGACTAATTGTGCTTCGTTCGTCCAAATTTTTCTCGTCGCAATGCAAGTTTGCAATGTACAAACAATTTTTCAAGTTCATGCAACCTCGTAAAACCCTTGCATCTCTCTTTGATAGTAAATGGAGATAACTTATTGTTACGGGGGTCGGGAGACACTAAGCATTAACATCGCTTTCCGTATTTTTGAATGAACATGTTCTGTCCTGAATCTCTCATCTTACAGCCGAAACTATAATAAGCACATCATGTTTTCCATCACTGGTGTTTTGAGCCAGTGATTAATCAGATTCCGCGTGTTATACATGACAAATTGTATTCAGCTCGCCTCACGCTTTTACTACACATACATTGTCTTGTTTTCTTTAAGAAAAACATACAGTGTATCCGTGTTTCATATTATGGTTTTAATAACAAAAGTATTACGCTGCCTATATGTAAACAAACACAATGTACACGAATCCTGAATCTGCTCAAACAGTGCCTGCGTCGAAATGTGCAATAAACATTTTTTTATCAAACATACCGTCGTATTCACATAGCTATATATTTGTTTTAGGAAAGATGTTTGCTACGGGTAGCTTGAATTTGTTTGTCAATAATATCTTGGAGTTTGCAAAGGTTTAATTTTGAATTTTCACAATCGGCCAATCAAACAGTGTTGTTTACTTATAGGCAGGTCGCCAGTAACCAAACTTACATCTATAAATAATACCAGTCAAATATTAATTATGTTTCCAGGTTGATTTCTGAGATGGTTTTAACCCTTGCTGCGGCTGATTAAGACATGGATAATTCATGTTTACCTGTTGAAATTCGCTTTCGTTTCTGGTAACCAA
Source organism: Sanderia malayensis (assembly GCA_013076295.1). NCBI lineage: Eukaryota > Metazoa > Cnidaria > Scyphozoa > Semaeostomeae > Pelagiidae > Sanderia > Sanderia malayensis. Next base: position 5,999,632 of record RQOL01000616.1, on the reverse strand, counting down.
AAACATCCCGACACGAAGCCGAGTAAATAGTTGTCCGGATTAATATTTATCCGAAAAACCTTTCGTATGGAGGATTGATATTTTCGAAAATCTTGCAATCATATGCGGGAAATTTTGCAGCAGGCTTTTTTGCTTCTCTTGTAACTTTTTTCATGAATTTTTCATGAACTTCTATAATCTTGACTGGATAATATTGCGTGCCAAGTATCACGTCTAATTTTTGGACAGCCTCGCTTGCAGTGCAAGACTTTTTCGCAATTTTTCACCTTTTTAAAACGACAAATTTTGTCCAGGTTTGTCGTGTAAACTCACCCAACATCCGTACGAAGATGTATCCTGAAAAAACCTTTTGCGATACCGTGTGAACATGGTCCAATGGTCCAATGGTCCAATGGTCCAAACTTACTTTTGACACAGCTTAGCTCACTCCAGTTTCACCCACACGTATATTGTATCTACCACACGCACACATATTCCTTAGCAAAGCATCATTCATATAACAAGTTGTAAAGATTCGAGACTTATGATCAATTGCTTATTTTATCCAAGGCTCACAAATTCAATTTTAAAATGAGGTTTCCAAGTATTCTTTTAACAAAAATACGTGACAGTTTCGGTCTAGTTTTATCAGACATTGTTATAATTAAACGTTTTAATTTTTGAATGTAGTTGGTTTTAGTTCCTTACGCTGTTCTCATTATTCATTTTTCAATATTTATAAGACATATTTCAATCAGTATTTTTCTAATACTATGTATTCAATACTGTAAGTAGAATTTGGCAACATTTATCAATGTTACCTTGTATGTGGTTAGTTTTGCTATCACAATTTCGTTCATGATGATGAATCAGCAGGCCAACTGCATGTTTTTCTTTCATAAAGAACCACACTTGACAAGAAACCTATAGGTTTTACTGTGCGTGTAAGGTCGAAATATTATTTAAGAAAATTTATGATCCTGAAGACAAAATCCCGAGCAAAGCAAACAGGACTTTTAGAACTTCAAACATTTTTAATCCTGCAAACATTCGAAAGTTGTCAAATCGTACAATTTTTGAGTTTTGTTCTCATAATTAATATTATTTGCTTCTCAAGCTACAGTTGTTTGTTTTAACAGCTGATGTTTTTAACCTTGTTTTGTGCGAAAACTTCGCATTCGGGTTAATCCCAACTTTATTCAACACGTCTTTATTTACTTTTGCATGCAAGGCTTTGCGTCAAATTTGATTTCTTGAGGATGCTCTCTTGTTGCTGTGTCTTTTATTCAATCAGGATTGATTTGAGGTGTGGAACACTTCAAAGCATTTTGCAAAGAATTATTTGCCGCTCCATGTGTTGTGCGAATAATCAACTTTTGTTGGTGGCAATTCACCCAATAACATATGCGTGCTTTTATTTGCATTAATTTGATTGATTGATGTGCAGCTGGTGCTTTGTGAATGGTATAAATTGAGTTGCTCCCCCCAACAGAGATACAGGTGCTGCGTTTTTTCATGGAAAGCCAAGAAGAGCACCTTCGAACTCAAAAAACTGGAACTCAAATACTTTTTTCAGCAAAAATTTTCAATTTTAGGTATACGGCTGCATACATTATTATCATTTATTCAAAGTTATATTGATGATATTTCACATGGATTGCTCTCGAGCGCTCCAGATCATCTCGCAGTAATATAAAAGCCAATTATTAAGCAGTGCTTGCAGCTATTTTGGACATGCAGTGAATGATCAATGCTAAATGATTAGACGAAGTTGGTCGCAATAATTTAGATTATAGAGATCTGTAAGAAGACAATCGATGGAACCTCAATAGACATTGGCAACGCAAAACAAGATAGAAGCAGCACAGTGAAACCAGTAGCAGCACAGTGAAACTCACGGATGGTTTGATTGTACCTACATACGTACGCAAGGAATAACAGAATTTGATCGGACAGGTAGCCGTCAACGACAAACAAAACACAAGAAAGAGGAAGTCCCACTGCAGTATTGGACTGCACTGTGTTGTGTTTATCTTGAAGACTGCATCTCTAAAAAAAGCTTGCTGTTGTGTTAAATAGAGACAGGCACGGCCATAGATAGTTCCAGGCCTAGCATAAGGCAGAGATAGCTGTTCAAGGACAACTAAAAGACAGAGGCAATACACTTGAACTGTTTTTCACACACTACAAAAACAGTAATCATGAATTTATCTTGTGCCTACTTGGGCTACACCGACAACGAAGAAAGATCAACGCAATTGCTGGCAATTGCTGTAATTTTGTTCGCGCTTGCGTTGCCAACAGCGGTTGCGAACGGCCTCGTCGTGCTGGCCATATTCAAGAAGAACGAACTGAAATCGCCAACCTATTTCATCATCGGAAACCTTGCGCTCACCGATTTCTTGAGTGGCTGTTCTGCGTTCATTTGCTATGCCATTGTGAGTTTGGAGTTCTCGTTGGGACGTGACGGCTGTCATGTAGCACTCTTCGGCACGCCCTGGTCATACTTTCTCGGTTTTGCGGCGTACAACTCGATATTGGTGCAAACCGTGGAAAGATACCTCGCCGTGTTCTACCCTTTTTGGTATCATAACCATTTTACGATACGATTTTCCATGCTGGGATGTCTGGGAACATGGCTACTGTCCGCCTCTCTCGTAACGTTGCTGCTCGCAACGAAGGATAATAAACTATTCTTCGGCTTCTTAGGCCCATTGTCTTTAGTTGGCTTAATTGTAAACTTCATCGGTTATCTACAAGTGTTTAAAGAAGTCAAAAAGGTCGAGAAGGACATGATTAAGCAGCAAGTGCTCACGCCAGAAGAGCGCCGAAAGGCGCGCCGCAATTCCAAAATCGCCAAGGCAACGGCCATTATATTGGTGTGTTTTTCTGTTTCCTACACTCCGCTACTGATCATTGAATTTTACATCGCATTCATGAGCGGTAGCAAGGCAACACGTTTCGTCAGCGATGCTTTGTACTGGGCGTGGATGTTGTGCCTTGTGAATTCCACTTTAAATCCAATCATTGCATGCCGTCAATTGAAGGTACTCAGAACTGCAGTGTTCAGTCTACTGAGGTCTTTACGAAGAGGAGGACACGTTGACCCTATGGACCGCCGAGAAGGATTTACGTCCACTCGCGTTTCTATGTTTTAACACCCCATTTTTGTGATGCCTCAGTTTTGACGTAGTCAGCATGAACCTCGGGGCGGTGGGGGGGTGGCAACAGGGGCCCATCACCACTCAAAATTTCAGAAAACTAAGTAAAGTGCCCTTTTCTTCTTTAAAAGGTGCCCTCTATTTATCTCTGTGCTCCAAACTTTCGACGTTTCTGAGTGCGAGCAGCGAAGATAATGTCTCTCGTCATTGTACTTGGCAATCAGTTACTGGGGAATACAGACTTGTATATGTTGAAGAATAGTTTCATTACACTTTAAGTATTCCAAGTAGGTAGAAATGTATATCTTTTAAGTTTTACAAAGATTAATTTTAGAATTGGAAGCTGATACTTGTCTATTAACCCTGTAGTTTGCTTATTGATGTCAAATTTGTTGTTACAACACGGTAATGTGTCAAGTAAAATGGTTAAAATGACGAAATATCGCCACTTTTACAGGTAATAACTCGTGAAAGGCGTTAGATTTAAAAATAATTTTCAAATCCGAATTCAGCGTGCCGATTTTTATTGAATTGAGAAATAATTAAAATAAGCCGTAGGGTGTTAAAAAGGTAGTAGGTGGCCGGGTAAAACAGGTATACTCAAGAAAATACGAGATGTTGCTTGCTTGAGATCAACCATTCAACTGAAATACTATTATCATTTTACATAAGTTATAACAATCATTATGTGACATATCAATCAATAGTGAAAGCAACAACGGATATAACACAGACATACCGTACGGTCACAAGTACATCACAGGAAAATAGTATAACTAACACGAACATGATTCTACTTCTATGTAATATTTTAACACAACCATGCTACAATTCTATTGATGCAATCATAATATTACAGGGGTACTTTAAAGATTAATCGTGTGCTTGGTTGATAAGATGTATTGATGATATATTCTGTTTGTTTTTATGAATCAATTGTTTGCAATTCCCAGTAGAGTATTATTTCTCGCGGTATGTTACACGGGTCTTTGTTTTCAGAATGAATAGATGTGTTGCATGCAATTTATTTCTTTTTGTGTTCTATTGAAATTGCCTGAAATTGGGCTGCGACTTCTTATCCTGCAAATTTAATTTGTTAGCAAAAGTTTTCCATTATGTGTCTTTGTTCGAGTTTAGGAGGTTCGCGTTCAAACCAAATCAAATCAAGTACTCAATATTGAATTGGATTGGTTGCCGCGCTTATCATCATAAAGAGGCCAACTGAATGGCACATTCGTCGAACCGAGGCTGCCTTCTTTGAATTCAAAATGTCGGATGAAAGAGAAAATTCTGATGTGGAAGGGAAGAAAAGTTTTGACTGGACATTCGTGAAAGGTTTTGCGGCTGGAGTTGTAATTTCCCACGTAAACAAAAATCTAATTCTTGGTGTTCTTGTTGGAACAATTGCAGGCTTCTACGTTGAGCAGAACATTAAAAATGTGCCTAATATAAGAGCTGAAGCCGGAAGAATTCTAACAATTGCAAGAGAAGCCCTTGGAAAAAGTAAACGAGATGATTGAAAAATTCATCGATGGAACAAAATTTGTCAAAGGCCAATTGAATGGCATCGATGCATGAATTTCAATGTTGGTTGAGTGTGTATAATGATGGCGTGGAATGGCAGAAGACGGAATATATAAATGCAAGAGGATTTTAAGGTTGTTACCTTATATTATACCTTTTATTTTAATTTAATATGATGAGAGTAACTGGACGACCAAGCTGTCTTGTGACAAATGGTTTCAAAGTACCAGGGCTTTACTTTCTGAAAATCTGGATAAAAATAAAAGATTTGGAAAATTTCTTATATGAATTTTTGAAAAAAGAAAAGTTGCCACTCAAAGAGAGAGAAATCCTCACAATTGTTATTTTCAAGATGGTAATAAACTAAACTGACCAAATTATTTCTTCAGAATAATAAACAATAAGAGTATCAAATAAGAGTAAGTTTTTTGGGTGGAATTGATTCAATGCTTTATTTAAAATAGAAAATTGGTAGAAAAATTAATAATAATTAGAAAATATGTCAAGTTTAAATTATTGGCTTTCAGCTGGATGATATCAAGAAAGTACAAAATGTAGAAAAAGTTTTAACTTTGAAAAAGAGCTTGTGCTTGCAATTGTTCAAGTGAGAGGCTTAATGCATGTTGTACTGCAGTTTTCTTGGTGCAGACTTTACTTGGTAGAGTTCCTTTCCTGAATTGCTCAAGAATGTGAACACCATATCATCACCAGTTACTTCAACTGAGGCGAACCCCCCATATAATTCTGCCCAGAAGAATTTGGATGAGCCTTCTGGTACACTTGACTCATGAGTCTTCCTTGGGTCAACAAAATTTGCACAGCCAACAACATGATAAGCAGTTGTTAAGTTATCTTCTTGAATAGACTGTAAAGAAATAACAAGAGTGTACCATTCATCAGTATTAAGGGAATCAAGTCAACATTTTTAATCTTGGAGTGAAATCTTTCAGAAAATTAGCTATATGATTCATATTGCTTTGCTGCTGTCGGTAAATAATTCCATAACGTTATGGGTAGGTGAGGTAATATGTTGACCCAGAAAAAACTTTTTGATTTAGTTTTTCTGCAGGGTGAATGCCCTCAATAATTTTCAAGAGAAAGATTTATATCACCATGTTACATTGATTTAACAGGTTTTCAAGTTGTGAAAATTGTGTGGAGGTTTCTCAAAATATATGAAAAAGGGTGCTGCCTTTTCACTTACCTGAAGGTTGTGATCATGACCACAAATGTATGATGTGACTTGATATTTGTCAAACAGTGGTTTGAGTTGGTCTACCATCTGTTCAGTTGGGCCGTGATGGCCAATGGACCAAACTGGATAATGTCCTCCAACAATTATGTAATCAGCTGTTGATTTGGCAAGTGTGCGTTCAATCCATTGCAATTGTAAGTCTGATTCACTTGGTGATTTTGGACCTTTGGAAGATAGAGAAAATAACTCTTACCATTTTGGAAAATTATGCAAATAATAATCAACTCATTTCATAAATCCTATCTCAGCTCCTTCTTAACTGAAAATCAATAATATGTTGAACATTTTCAGTCCTTATTAATTTTGGCTTGCCATGTATATTATCTTGTTCTGTTTTTTGTTATATGAGAGCCTTGCTAACTCTTACTAATTTCTTTTTCCTTTTTGTGCCCAATTAATTTAAGCTCAGGTGTACCATTAAGCTACATAAAGTAGAAAATAAACAATTTGAACCTTTCAATGGTGTTGGGTTGTGATCAGACCCACTGTGACCACAGAGTTGAACAGTATCAATCAGAATGAGGTGAAGTGATTTTGTAGTTCCAGGAATCTTGAACACATGGCTGTGATAGAAATTGGGAAACTTCCATCGTTTTGACTCTGTTGTGTATGCAATCTGTGCTGAAACATTGCCGTAATGATCATGATTACCAGCTATGACGTACCAGGGAACTTGAAGAGATTCTGCTTTGTAGACATTTTCAAATGTTTCCAGAAACCTCGCATCTTTCTCATCATCTACTCCAGTGAAATAGAAATTATCCCCTAAAGGTATGGACATACACACTTTAAAAGATGTAATAAGCCCCAATCGGGAAAAAAGACATCTTTGATATTAAACTGTTTCCTTAACCAAACGATATTGAAAATTCTTCAGGAAAGAGTGTCATTTGATCTTGGTAGAGGCACTTACAGTCAACTCTGTCTAATTCGAACACCCTGGGAAGCGTAAAAATGTTCGAATTACAAAAGTTCGAATTATAGGGATTTGTTTTGCAAAAGCTGGTTCATTAGTGATCCTTGAAGGGACAGAGAATTTCGTTCGAATTAGATAGAGTTCGAATTACACGAGTTCGAACTATGCAGATTTGACTGTATTTTAAAATCTGGAATGTTAAGGGGGCGGCTTATTCGAGGGAGGGCGTTTAATCGATAAAATAAGGTACAAAACTGGACTGAAATGATCAATTGAGATAGTTATGAACGACGTATGTTTAATATAACGACTATGTAGATGAATAATTGAATTTCCTGACCAAGTGCAACGACAAATTCAGCTCCGATGTCCTGTGCTGTTTTTGCCATCATTGAAGCCACCGATGTCTCAATTGGGGTGGTGTAAGGTGGGATAGGCAATCCACCCCAATCACCCAAAACCAAAAATTTCAATCCTACAGCCTCATCAATGTTGTTATTGGTAAATGCCTCAGATTTTTCTGTAGCCAACAAAACAACCAAGCAACATAGCAGCACTGTCACACTTCCGTATTTCATTTTGTATTAATTTTCGATGCTGCTATAGTGAGATGATGTTACCAGAAGTTCAGCAAACTCTGCTTATTCCACCAAGCATGAAGAAATTACAAACAGAACCGAAAGTAACAGTTCGCTTTCACTTCGGAGTTCGTCGTCCTGTCTGTTGTTGTTTTTTGTTTGGATGGACAATGAATATTTATTGTGTCACAAGACCGTCTTGTGACGAAACAACTGTGCCAAATATAAGGGCTCCTACTAAAGTACGGAACGCAAAACAAAACGAGAAAAGGAATGTGGAGCGGAACGGAACAAAACACATTACTAAAATGCGAAACTATTACGTAAACAAGGGCATGATCGATTACTAAAATAATGAACGATTACTATAATACGAAACGTTTTGTTTCGCGTTCCGTACTTTGGTAGGAACCAATAAAAAGACCACTTCCCAGGACGTTTCATTCGTAAGTGTTTACATTTTATTTCGTTGAAAAACGTTTTACCTTAGCAACAGTAACAAAAAATACAACAATAAGTAGCGCTGTTTTATGCTCTGAGGCGTGTAATCCTCTGTAGTTCTCCATTTACAAATTAACTATAACTCATAAAGGCCGGTTGTATTGGAGATAAAGAATAAAATATTCCCGACTTAGGAAAAAAAACGCTAAAACGGAAACGATTATCTTGTGGTGTAGCGAGCGGCTGAATGGGGAGGACAATTTTTTGAAACCACGCCCTATGGAGTGTCGGAAGCGCCCTTTTTGTTTCACTGGTTGATGATTTTTTTGGATGATACTGATACTGCTGCGCTGCGAGATTTTTATAGTTCCTCGTTGCTGACAGCATCTTTTTTGCGATATGATTCTGAGAATTTGTCTTACACTACCCTATTATTTGTTTATAGCTTTTCAGTTATTTTGATTCAACTTATTTTTGGTGCTTTGTAAGCTATGAAGATAAAGAACGCAAGTTATTTTCTATGTTTTGTTTTCTAAGGTTGGTAACTGTAACGCCCAGTTGTCTTCAAAATTGAGTGCTATTTTTTAAGAACTACGTGGAAGAGCTTTGGATCCTCCCTCAGTGTATCTGGCCTTTTGTGTCTATAAAATTTATAAGAACGATTTTATTGTTTTATAATTAAAGAATGTAATCAAATAAAAGGCACTTTCAAATCAACAAAACAATAATATTTCAAACAAACCAAGACAAGCAATTTATAAAATATCTAACATCTAAAACAATACTGTATGGTCAATATTTCATCATAATGACGTCTCTTATTACATGGTTCAAGTGCTTTCAACAACACTTCAGCTTTGACCAAAATCCTCTTTTTTTCTCGTTCAGATTTCTTATGATTTGGTGTTGCGATTGTATAACGTCTTCCAAATACGTAATGTAGCATCTGAGGTCTGTCTTAATTACTTCGAAATCTTCATTCTTTGTTTGGCACTCTTCTTTTAAAGATGCCAGCTCATTTTTCAATGCTTTTGTAACTTCTTTATGATCTTCCATCAGAGTTCTATTTTTCTGTCTCTCTGCTCTAAGATCATCTTTGAAACGTTGAACTTTTATCTCCATGTCTTTGTGAGCATCTCTCAATTTTTCACTCTTTTTCTTAAGGCATCTGTTATTTTCTAGCTCCATTTTAAGAGCTTTCTTCAAGGTTTCTTCACCTCTCTTTACGACTTCATGATTCTCTCCAAGCCGTACATATTTTTCATGTAGGGCATCAAAGTCATCCTTTACCGATCCTATCTCCATCTTTAATATCTCATTCTCTTTTATGAGACTTTTGCATTTTTCTCTTTCCCCAATAAGAGATTCTTCGAGCATTTTTTCATTTGTCTTTATGTTGACAAATTGTTCTTCTCTGCTCGCAATCTGCTTTTGCATTTCCTTGTTTTCTTCCGCCAACCTTTCCACTGATATCTTTGATATCTCATTCTCTTTTGTGAGACTTTTGCATTTTTCTCTTTCCCCAATAAGAGATTCTTCTAGCATTTTCCCATTTGTCTTTATGTTGACAAATTGTTCTTCTCTGCTCGCAATCTGCTTTTGCATTTCCTTGTTTTCTTCCACCAACCTTTCCATTGATATCTTTAATATCTCATTTTCTTTTGTGAGACTTTTGCATTTTTCTCTTTCCCCAATAAGAGATTCCTCGAGCATTTTTTCATTTTCCTTTATGTTGACAAGCTCTTCTTCTCTGCTTGCAATCTGCTTTTGCATTTCCTTGTTTTCTTCCGCCAACCTTTCCACTGATATCTGTGATATCTCATTCTCTTTTGTGAGACTTTTGCATTTTTCTCTTTCCCCAATAAGAGATTCCTCAAGCATTTTTTCATTTGTCTTTATGTTGACAAATTGTTCTTCTCTGCTCGCAATCTGCTTTTGCATTTCCTTGTTTTCTTCCGCCAACCTTTCCACTGATATCTTTGATATCTCATTCTCTTTTGTGAGACTTTTGCATTTTTCTCTTTCCCCAATAAGAGATTCTTCGAGCATTTTTTCATTTGTCTTTATGTTGACAAGCTCTTCTTCTCTGCTTGCAATCTGCTCTTGCATTTCTTTGTTTTCTTCCGTCAACCTTTCTACCTTTTCCAGCAGAATTTCTTTTTTAGATTGGTATTGCAGCAACGGATCTTCTACACCAAGCAATTCGCTAATTATTGGTGTAAGAATGTTGAAGGCTTTCTGTTTCATGTTTGCAACACAACGGTTGATACTCAAGTCCTTCATCTCTGACTGCAATCCAAATCTTTGACTCAAAATAAATGCATTGTTAAGCACCTGCAGAAAAATAAGAAATAATTAACATAGACGCTAACAAGGAATATATTATCAGGAAATATGAAGTGAAAAGTATAGAAAATTCCAGAAACAATTGACTTACTGTTGTGTTTATTTGATCTTGTTTATTACATGTTTTATTTTTGGCTTTCATTGCCTCCAATTTCTGACTTAAATCTGCAACTTGATTTTCAAGTCTGCCAATCTTCGCTTTATTGCGAAGTTTCGTCTTTTGCCGTTTGTATCTGGATGCATCTTCCAACGAATCCATTTCTCTAAACGACGAATCTCGTAACAATATATCGTAACAACGTAACGAGAAACTCGTTACAATATATAATACAATATAGGAATATCTCTTCGTAAACACTTTTGATCGATAGCTGTAGCAACGAAACAAAATGTTGACAACGATGTGTAACTTTACGTTCATTTGCCTCTGTATTATAGTTGAAGTTCTAAAAATTGATTGTGACGTCAGTATAATTTGTAATTAAAGCTACGTCACAACTGGAATTTCGCGGTGCCCGAATTTTCAAATCTTTTTTGAATATGCATAATTTTCAAAAATTTATATAATTTCAAAAATTGTTATTTTACATCATTTTATATAAGAATAAAAGTCTAATGAATTGTTTTTTTCCAAATACACTCAATTCAAGTCATTATGTGTGTCTTGATAAAGATGTGCGACACGATATTATTAATGATATACAAGAGGTATGTAAACCTACATGCTCATTGGCGTTTATTAACTTGTTTGAGCTTCTTACAGGGCATAAAGATTAAAATATACTGCCAGTATTAAATTATCAAGACTTTAGTTACATACATCGATAAAAGGGAAAATGCAACTGAGATGCACGAAGTAACATTTGACACCAAAAGCAGAATTACTCAAAGTTTTGTGCTGGAAGAGAGTCTGTGAGATGAGAAAGGGGCACAAGTTGAAATAAAGACAACGAGGACTGAACTTGGGAGGTAATCATTACAATGTGGAGTTCATTGAACAAAGAACTAAAGAAGCAAACAAATAGAGAAACTTTCAAACGTCAGCTAAGATCAGAAATTAAAACATTGAATAAAAATTATCCTTTGGAAAAGAAAAGAAACAATTTTTAATACAAATAAATATGAAAATTATGTTTACTATCAGAAAAATTGCGCCAAATGTACGTTTAATTTTGTGATATCAAGTTAGAGACAACTTTAACATTTATTTTAATTTTCAAAAACTTTTGTAAAGGTTAATTGATGCCAAAATAATTAAAAAATAATTAAAAAATTTTTACTCAAAGAGGTGGGAGGAAGTTGATTTTGCATTATTCCGAATGTGGTTTCATTTCATATGTTTGCAACAACAACACACCAATGGCAACCTGCAGCTTGTTGTGGCCTATTTTTTGGCTTCTGTCTTTATAATACTAATTAACGTTCGGCTGTACGTCGAAGCAAGCTGTCAAGATGATGGAGCTAAATCTTTCAAGGGCAGACTACATGCAGGTAGGTTGAGTGAGTTTTATTTCGCTGTGCATTTTGTGGAGGCCAACATATAATGCTATTGTTTTTGTAAGAAGCTCATCTATCAATGGCAAGGCCAGTAGGCTAAGTCTACGCTTAGAAGCACGTTAACTCAAATTTATTTTTGTTATTTTCTTGAAGTCGAGATTAGAGACATTTTAGTGCTTCTATACATTAGAGTGATAATATAGGTAGAAATTTTAATTCCATGTACCATGCACAAACGCCCATGCCACGCCCCCTACATGCATTTATTTGTATTTTAGTACGACACCTTTGCTATTTTTCATTTACACAATACCAATTATTGATTATCTTATTATGCTGAATTCAAGACTTGTTGAAATCTTATCCTTGCTGTTTCAGGTTGGAGTGACTTCTGCCAAGTCAATGAAGGTGTTGCATGGCAGTCATTCGAAAAAAGGAGCACAGAAAAAGGTGAGCCATTCCCTACAGAGAGGAACAAGCTTTTCCACCCCAAAAGCAATTGAGACTACTTGCAATTGAACTGTGGTATGTGCTCTGCAACTGGCTCTGAGCTAACAGCGACAACAGCTGTCATGTGCCACTGTAACACCCTTATTGATCAATTTTTCAACATTGTGCAGAGTTTCTTTTTTCTTTTTTCAGGTTGCAATTGCAGATAACAGTGGTGTTATTACTTGCTTTGGAATGAAAAAGAAAAATCCACAAGTAATTAAATTAATTAATTAGTTAATAATAAATCAATGTCCACATTTTAAATTTTGCACCTTATACCAGTTACCTGTTGCAAAACCTCTATTAATCCCCTTCTTTAATTAGAATTATTTTTGAAGCTAGATTTTGAATTAAACTTGTTTTTTTATAAGCTCTTCTGTTTTTGAAATTGTGAACAATGATGAAATTTTGATAGCTTATGCTAGATTTCTTATACTTGATGTTAAGCAAAGTCTTTGTTTGTTAACAGATGGTGTTCAAAACTTTGCCAGGAACAAAGATTACAAGACTTGAGCTTGGGGCAATTCAAGGACCAATGGCTGAAAAGATCTTTGTAGCCATTGGGGCAGAAGTACGAGGATACACTAAGAAGGGAAAACAATTTCTCAACTTTGACACCAATCTAACTGAAAGTATTCAAAGCATGTAAGTATGTATTCATTTTGATGTGCTGGCTGATTAAGCTATGACAGGCAAAGGATATTGCTAAATGTTCTCACAATGTTTTATGCAGACTATTGCAGCAGTTGAATTTCTTTAATTTATTCTTATTTGGCATTTGTTTATGTATTCTACATTCAAGCCCAATACAGTGTCTCCTCAGATTCAGTTTAACTTCATTCAAATCAACTTCTTTGACATTTCAAATAATTTCTATTTCAATCTGAAAATGTTTCTTTTCATTTTGACCTGATTTTTATAGGTTTTTATTCTAGACCTCTTTAACTCAAGTCTTTTTCCCCAAGATTTTGTCTAACTGTTCATCCCACCAGGACTCAACTATTTTATTGTCAATTGACTAATTTTATCAACCATTTTCAGGTGTGTCAATGGTAGTGATTTGTTCCTATGTGGAAACTACATTTTCAACCATTACCATGACTGTCAGGACAAGAATTACTTTCTGTGTCCAGATAGAGTCAACGATGTCATATCTCTTCCTCCACAATTGTGAGTTAAAACCAACAAGAGTACAATAAGGGACAAAAGTCCCTGGGACACCTGAAAAATTCAGATGAAAATGCTATGTTTCTGCACACTTTGTTCCCTGTGAGCAGAATGTGACCCCCCATTCCCCCAACCCCAAACAATGTTGTCTTTTGCACGAGTTTGTTCTCATTGCCATGCCAAAAGAATTTTGGCAATATTAAAATTGTTTGGGGAGGAGGGGGTGAACTATGCTTGTAAAACTTGCAAGAATTTGTCAAGTGTTCCAGGACTTTTGTCCCCTGTTGTAGACACCACATTTCATGCAAGTTTTCATTTCTTTGTGTTCTCATAGAATGCATGTCTAAGCTTGAATCACCTCCATTTTATAGAAATATGCCTTTTCTTGCGGTATTAGCTTGCCAAGATAGAGTGTTACGCATCATACAGGTCAGTATTACACGTTTTTTTTTATAAGAAACCACTTTATAAGAAACTTACTAGTAGAATTCGTGCCATATTACAATAGATTCTGTTGTTCTATTGTTTTCCTTAACAATAGAAAACAATAGAAAATTTAAGAAACTTTTACTAGTAGGGCTTGAGCTGTGTTTCTTATAAAATAAAAAACGTGTACTTGCAGCATCTTTACATGATTTGAGGCCATTGTAAAGATGATATAGCAATGCAATGATAATATGGGGCACGCAGTTGTCTGTTATCTTAGGCAAATGATATGGTGCGATGAAATACACAGAGCTGTAACTCGAAGAAACTATGTTCTCTGTCTTCAAATGATTACAGTCAACTCTGTATAATTCGAACACCCCGGGGAAGCGTGACAATGTTCGAATTACAAAAAGTTCGAATTATAGAGGTTTGTTTGATAAGAATTGGTTCATTAGTGATCCTTGAAGGGACAGAGAATTTCGTTCGAATTAGATAAAGTTCGAATTATGCGAGTTAGAACCATGCAGTTTTGACTGTATGCACACAATATTATTTTGGGGTGGTCGGTGAGCGCAATAGCGTTGGGTTTCAACCGAATTTTCTTCATTTCCCCCAATATACATTGCTTTTTTTTCATTTCAGAACTCTGACATGCTGTATGAGTTAGAAGTACCTGGTCCTCCATCTGTTCTTGCCTTGAATGATAAAAATGGAGGTGTGTTACATGCTTCGACACCATTAACACTCTAGCTTACTTCTTTGCTTACTTCTTTAGAGTTAATCGCTAGCTGAGTTTGTTACGTTGAATTTCCGATTCCATTAACTAGGCGAACAACGGGATGAAGTATTATACGGAACGTCAGATGGAAAACTCGGAATGACCAAACTGACACGGTGAGTGGGAAGGAATGCGGTTGTTTATAATTTATTCCTGGTTTAAACCTGCATATTTAAGCACGTCTAACTGTGGAACAAACTCGTAGCTTACAAATTATCACTGCAGAAGAAGCAGTCAGATGTCTTACCGTAACCATATCCTGGTTTTCAACCATATCAATGTTGTTTACTTCTAACACTGATATTGTTGAAGACCCTATGCTTGTAACTATATTGATGTTTGCTCTTTCGCAGAAGTTCTCCGGAACATGTTTGGGAAATTACGAACGACAGTCGTTACGGTGATATCAGTGCACTGGATTCGTTTGATATCACTGCTGATGGAGTTGCGGATGTTCTAGTTGGCAGGAGTGACGGAATGGTGGAGGTGTACAGCGTCGACGAATCCCGAGAACCAACACAACGATTCAAGCACGTAAGTAAACAGACACTGGCAATTTTCCATACCATACTATACCATACTGCACCATACTATTCCATACTATGCCATGCTACACCATGCTACACCATGCTATACCATACTATACCATACCACACTACTACATCACCTACTATATACCTATACCATACTACTAAACCATACTAAACCATGCTATACCATACTATACCATACTACACCATGCTATGCCATACTATGCCATACTATACCATGCTATACCATGCTATGCCATACTATACGGTGCTACACCGTGCTATACCATACTATACCAATACTACACCATGCTATGCCATGCTACAACATGCTATGCCATACTATGCCATACTATGCCATACTATGCCATACTATGCCATGCTATATCATAAGGATAGCTGTTTTTCTTTTCAAGATGTTATCGGAAAGTATCACAGCAATACAAGGAAGCTGCGTCGGCGCTAGTAATTACGACGAACTGGTCATATCAACTTACACTGGCTGGGTGATGGGATTGACTACCGAACCACAACAAAAGCAAGTTGGTATGCCATCAGCCAATGACGAAATGGACCAAGAGACACAAATCAAACTTGCAGCTCTCACGTAAGTCATCTTATAGTTTATTAATTTTGGTAAGTGATGTCAAACTGCTCATCAGCCATGAACTACTAAGGGTGCTAGTTAACTACTAAGGTTGTTGGTTAGACTACTGAGGTTTTTAGTTAGACTACTATGGTCGTTAGTTAGACTACTAAGGGTGCTAGTTAACTACTAAGGGTGCTAGTTAACTACTAAGGCTGCTAGTTAGACTACTAAGGGTGCTAGTTAGACTACTAAGGGTGCTAGTTAGACTACTAAGGTTGTTAGGTAGACTACTGAGGTTTTTAGTTAGACTACTATGGTCGTTAGTTAGACTACTGAGGTTGTTAGTTGGACTACTGAGGTTGTTAGTCAGACCACCGAGGCTGTTAGTTAGACCACTAAGGTTTTTAGTTAGCGTACCAAGGCTGCTAGTTAGACTACTAAGGTTGTTGGTTAGACTACTGAGGTTTTTAGTTAGACTACTATGGTCGTTAGTTAGACTACTGAGGTTGTTGGTTAGACTACTAAGGTTGTTAGTTAATTGATAAATTAACTGCACAAAGGACCACAGGCTACAAGTTTTATGAATGCTGAGAACTTTATTGAACGTTAGATAATATTCACAATCATGTTTTCACAGGGCAGAGATTGACGAATTGCAACAGAAAGTGATGATGGAACGTGAGAAATACCAATACTCATCGCAATCAGAGTCGGCAATTTCAGCCGTGCCCCAATTTTCAATGAATGATCGGTTCACATTGAGCAGAGACGATGCTAGCTACACATTGAGTATCGAAGTACAAATGCCGATCGACACAGTACTCCTTCAGGTAAACGTGTCCTCAAATCTATTTCAATATGATCTCTTTGACTAATTTCAACCATTTTCCAACCTGGCTTTCAGATTTGGATTACTTAGTACTTTGTTACTATTAATTCACTTTGTCAACGTTTTGTTCCTGAGATTTATTATCATTTTCCCGTAGAGTGATGTTCCAATAGATTTACTGGATGTGGATAAGAATTCTGCTGTTATCAGCTACAGTTCTTGTGATCAAGAGGTATAGGATAATATGCTTGTCGGAAGTTAATATTCTGCACGAATCTACCTGATTAATCAGCTACTTTTCTTCGCGCTCTCACATGAATAGTTTTCAAGTGTCATCTTTGTAACTTACCAAAGGATTACATGCAAGAATTCATGCTATTACAATACGTTATATCCTGATAAGATAGATCTGTTTGAGTTAGCTAGACGTCGGGTTATCAAGAGTCATAAGGCAAAAGGCAAGTTAGAATAAAATAATAAGACACATCGAGGAGTTCAACTTAGATTGCAGTCGACTTCTCGAGGCTCAGTCAGGGCTCAGTTGGAATAACTTTCTTCAATCATTTTTTCTCTTATATTTTTTCCATTTCTCCAGCTTTTACTTTGAAGTTTTTAAATAAAAGTTTATGAATCTTCACATCTGATCAAGATGCAAAATGTTATACTTTTTCCAGGTTCTTTGAGGTCTTTGTAGGTCTGCAAGGTTTCTCAAGTTTGCAATGCTTCTTTTTCAGGGTGGAAACTTTTTGCTGGCGACTTATCGATGTCAAGCTAATACGACAAGACTTGAACTCAAGGTAAATGGCATACCATGCTAACAAATCGTTATCCGTTTTTAAGTGTCGATAAGACATTTTGAGCATTATAACAGTTCCTTTACAGTGGGTAACATGATCCTAGCAAGAGTATTTTGACTTGTATGGCTCTATCATATTTGATTGCCTTGCTATTGTAGATACGAACCATCGAAGGACAGCATGGCATTATACAAGCCTATGTTACACCGCGAATTCAACCGAAGACATGCCAGGTTCGACAATATCAAGTCAAACCATTGTCATTGCATCAAAGAACCCACGTGTTTGACGAAGACAGGTAAACTTAAAAGCAAAATTTTGTATATGCATAGTTTACTGTCAGTATGTGGGTATATGTGGATAGTATATGTCCATTTTACGGTCTGTAGGTCATTTAGTATATGCCCAGTTTACCGTCAACATGTGGTCAGTATATGTCCATTTTACTGTCTGTATGTGGTTAGTATACGATGTTCGATATAATTTGTCACTCCATGCTGGTCTTGTTGGCTCTTTTTCAACGGTACGGTTTTTGCTTTGAATTGAAAGATGCTTGTCCAAAAACTTTGCTCTTTTGTCCTTGACAAGAGTTGTTTAATATTTTATTCTATGTCAATTAATTTATACTTTTTAGGCCGTATAACACATTGAGATTGACTGGTGCATTCAGCCTATCCGAGGTGCATTCGTGGATAACAATGGTCTTACCTGAAGTTCCCGAACGGTATGTTGTTGAACCTAATAATACACGAGGCGCGTGACCCCCTGCAATGAGCACATGATCAATAGGTGAACACTGTGGAATTCGTATTTATGGCGGGGGTTAAGAATTTCTTGGAATAATGTACTCATTGCCTGATCTCATGAACTGCTTAATATAGCACAGTTTTCCTTCAGTTTAACCAACAAACGTCGATGTCATAAAATATTCTTGGTCTCTTCAAGTTCGTTGTACCTGAACTCTACTGTTTTGATTTTGAAGTAGTTGAAATAGCATTCATGAAGTGCAGCTTTACTTACATGTAGTTTAACATCTGATATATCATTTTCTCAACCAACTGTGCTTACCTGATATAAACTTATTGTTTAAGGACCCCAGCTGGAGATGAAGTAACATTCAATTTCATGTCGACGTTTCTGGAAACGCATCTTGAATGCAATTACAAGTTCGTATTGTGAATTGGTTTTAATTGAATGCAACTTGGTTTGTGCATTTCATGGCTTAATCAGGATGTGTTTTAGTTCATTTATTTATGCCCAGTTTTGTTTCTATCGTCAGGAAGGGACAGGCAATCTTCCGGGCAGATAACATCTCAACAATATCTATACTCAAGGATGTTCTGTCAAAGGAAGCAACAAAGAAGAAAATCAATCTCAATATGTCCTACGGTGTGTTGATTTCACTTGAATTATATCCTCGATCATGGTTTTTCACTCTTCTCGCTTTCAGAGTTGTTAGGAGGGCTTGATCTTCATAGCTGTCCATACATCTTCTCTTGCTGACCTTCTTTATCTTTCTTGCTACGGATAAAATTCAAAGATAAAAATGTATGTTGCTTGAAAGATTGATACTCTGGTAGAACACCACCTAAATATGTATACGATGCGATGACGTAACACTACTTCTTAGGGTTCTGGCATTGTTTTCGTTGTTAGTAATTCGCTTTATTTGGGAAGAAGACAAATAATTATTGATTTTTGTTGTAACAATAAGAGGAATTTTCAGCAAACACCGTTGAATAGTGCTCAATACACATATGTGTAGAGCGGTATATAGAATTAAGCGCTACTCAGTGAAAAAGACGCATGATTCGCTGCAACTCTGAGTTTCGTGCTTGCGCACTAATCAGGCAATTTATTGTGTTATTATTGTATGTGATGCTTATATTTAAATTTATTCGCAGAGCTTAACGAGGATTCTATTCCAAATGTTTTGAAACGAATTCATCCCAAACTTGATCATCAACTTCTTTTGGCAAAGAAGGTCCAACTTATCGATGGACTAAAGGTATGGTTGAGAGTTTTTATTTTCAAAAAAAGCTAAAACAATCCTGTGAGGGTTGAATGTTCTTTTGAGATGTTGGAACGAAGAATAGAACCAACAAGCAACGCTTTTCAGCAATGCAGTCTTTATAAGATGCTCTCAGTATTCTATGCATGAGTATTATTAGAGTTGTTTTATTTTAGGAATTACAGGTGTATGAGAATGACATCAGTTTTCTTGGACAAGAATACCAGGAGATTCTCCGTAAGTCGTGTCAATTCCTTTATCGATTTCTTTTCAGTCAATATTTTTGGGATTTTATGTTCGATATTCCTTAAAGTGCCGATTCATATTGGTGTATTAACGAAAATCGTAACTAATGGTTGTGTTTGTCAAACTAGAATCCTCAGAACGCCTTCTTGAAGAATTCAAAATACAGCCATGTCACCTCGAACGATTGTATGGTAAGATTCGAATTCGAATATCATAAACGCTTTCTTCGTCTTTGTATATGAAGTCTGTTATGTGTTTAGTATAGGTAGTAGCATGGTATTATGTGTAAACATATATACATGCGTAAGTAATGCTTTAATTGTCAATCATTGCTAAGTGTTTTCATTTGTTTTAGGCATGATTACTGATTTATACATTGACAAGAACAAGTTCAAGGTATTGATACACAATTCTCTTGGCTTTCTCAAAGTTTGAGTTTTTATTTTATTAATTCCCCACTGGTTCCAGATACTAGTTGACTCTCAACAAAGCACTGAAAAAACCCCATTGTTTTTTTAACAATCTCATAATTGCATTGTCATAAGATAACATCTATTTTCATCCATGCCCTTACTTATGCTTTTCAGTAGCATTGCAGTAGCATTGCAGTGCCAAATTACTGTAACTTATCTTTGATTGCTTATTTTATCTAGGGACAGAATGTGAAAAATAAAGTATCCATATTGATGGAAATCTTGGATAATTACGACCTTGATACACTGATTGAGTTCTTTCAAGGGAACTAAACAATATTAACTTTTCTTTTTAAAAGGTGAACAATCATAGGGTGTACATATTAATGCTGTTTTATTTACATGTGTGTTATTGCACTTGCACATAAAGAATATGGATAGTGTAAATTTTCAGATGGTATTATGTTCAGTAAGTAGCATGATAGTTGCCAGAAAGAGGTGACACAATATAGGAAAAAAGATACAATTATCACTCATGTCAATGATTTTATCAATTAAATTGCAATAACAGCTTTGATTTCAGCATGCAAACACGCACAGCAAACACGCACAGCAAACACAAGAACACAGAGATTAATAAAAACGGTAACAACCATTGTTTTTACTAAGCAATAGTTATTATTATCAGATATGAAAGAAAAGTCAACTAAGGCCATTTCCATTGTCCAGGTGGTGCTTCAGTTTGCAATGGCTCCCATGCTTTCCATTCTTCCATTTTCTCTGCTAAGGATAACTCACTCTTTGCCTGCATGATAACTTCTTCAATCTGCCCGTCATTGATTAAGCTTTCCAATTTGCTTACATCTGATTCCTGCAGATTGTTAAAAGATTTTATCACAAGGTCAAATTTCAGAATTATTATGTCTTGATAAATAGTTATTGTCTTCTTAAAATCTCCAAACGAGGTATATAAATAGCATCTACATCTACATCTACATTAGTTAATCAGCAACCTCAATGTTGAGGGCTCCACTGATGAAATACGATTGGTCACTGCATGTACAGCTGTTTGACAAAACTTGGTTGAGTTGATGATATGAAGTAGCATGATGATATGCACTCCTGTTTTGTTGAACTACTGAGAGATTAATTTTGAGAGCTTAAAATATCACCTGTTGAACTAATTTTAATCTGTCCTGTGTCAATTTTTCAGTCTCTTTTCTGTAATGAGCATCTTCAGGCATTCTGTTCAGCACTGCCATTGTTTGATTGTACAGCCCCAGCAAAGTCTAAAACAACAAATACATTTACTTTGCAAAGATACACACCAACAGACCTCTATTGTATAGTAGGAATTGTATTTGTTTCTTTGTGCTGATGTGATGATCGTCATGGAAAATTAGAATTCTCTGCATCTCCTCAAATTGACCTGAACTTCCTAGTTATAGTTACTTACTTCACGGGGCTTTGTTGCTACCTGCAGCCCAGCAAAGAATGTCGACTGCAAGAGAGAAACGTATTTCATGAATGAAATTAACCTTTAAATCCCCTATAAATATTCTAGGATCATTACAACTATTGAATTAGAGAAAATTGACTGACATTATGCAATTAAATTCATGTAATTTAAAAGTAAAAAATTCATTGAACCGCATTTATGAGATATTTGAAATAGTAAAACAGCAGCATAAATAAACAAGCCCATGAATTAGCTCACCCTTTTCAGTGGACCAGCCATTTTGTGCTTCTCGACTCACGACAACAGCAACTGCCTAATTTTGACCGTTGATATTAATTATCATCGCTTTCCGTGGGCCTAAGAAGGAGCCTCGATTTCACATTTTGCTTTCAACTACGAGGCTTTGCTGATGCAACAATGTTGAAGGAGAAGAAACGTGAGCTGTAGTAAACTCTTCTCCGCTGTAAATGTCCTTTCTGTTTTCGTCCAGTCTGAAGAACGGAATTTACAGGAGTAAGATTACACCATCTACAGTCTGCTCGGCTCTTTCGAATACACATCAGTCGCTGTCTAGAAGATTTTGCAGAAAACTATCGAATTCATTGTATGGTAGAAGTCACGTGGAGGACGATATGGCCAAGTCAGTTGGAGAGCACCACAATTTTCCAAAAGAAGAAGAAAAAATTATCGAGCTTTGGAATAAGCTAGATGCCTTCAAAACTTCACTGAAACAGTCTGAAGGAAAGCCCAGGTAAAATACAGATTTTTTCATAATTGAAATCTATTTTCATAATTCTTTTGTTTTGAATTGGGGACGGTCTTTTACCAGTGGCCCACCTGACTTTCCTTAATAAACACCAATGACGTAATTGCATCATCACAACATCGTCCATTCATCACATCTGTGAAAAATGCAATTGGAATGTGGGCACGCGTGTCTGATTTTGTGACCACCAAGTGGGAGGGGCAGGTTGCTTCATACCCTGAACACTCTGAACTGAAAGTGAAAGGTGTCCAAAAATTAAAGCACATACTGGTTAAGAGGGCTGGATAAGCTAGTGTACCAGTGTATTATTCTGCATCAAAGCACACTTGATCATGAAATCTTTTGAATAATCTTTTTTCAGGTACACATTTTATGATGGACCACCATTTGCAACTGGAATGCCACATTATGGTCACATTCTTGCAGGAACAATTAAGGTGATGATACCATTTTACTTTTAGGTGCCCCATCTCCTTTCGTGATTCTGTTTGTGGATGTATGTTATTCTTGGAATTCATTGTGCATTATTTTTTTGTGTCTTTTCATAGGATATTGTAACAAGACATGCTCATCAATCTGGATTTCATGTTGAACGAAGATTTGGTTGGGATTGTCATGGTCTTCCAGTCGTAAGTTGTTGGATTGTGCTGTTGATCTAGTCCATCTTTTAAGCTATTGCTGACCAAAAATAATGACAGAACATTTTTATTTGCTGTAAAAGATAAATAAAAAAATTTTTATTGCAGGAGTTTGAAATTGACCAAAAACTTGGAATAAAGGTACAATCATTATTATTGTTGTTTCAACTGTCTGTCAGACATTTTTTTAATACTTTCAACACATAAATAATCAAAAAGTTGTTTGAGTTGTTGAATAAATTTTCTATGCTGATCAGAGTAGAGACAGTATGTTTTTCAAAATGCCATGAGATAGTGTCTGATTTTACCATTTGAGAACTTGATTGCCTTGTGTATCAGGGTCCAGAAGATGTCATGAAGATGGGAATTGACAAGTACAATGAAGAATGCAGGAAGATTGTCATGAGATATTCTGCTGAATGGGAGGTTAGTTGAGTGTAAGCCATAGTACTCTCACTCTAAGCTGCCAGGGTCTAGTAACTGTATGCGCCGGTGGTCTCAAAGCTCTCTTAAATAATCTGTACTGTTCACTGTGCAATGTGCAGCCATGCTATATTTGAATTTTCACAATCCTCTTCTGTCCTTGCTTGTTTCTGCTTGTGACCTCCTTCTTTTGCTTTCAGATTAT
This sequence comes from Sanderia malayensis, assembly GCA_013076295.1. Lineage (NCBI taxonomy): Eukaryota > Metazoa > Cnidaria > Scyphozoa > Semaeostomeae > Pelagiidae > Sanderia > Sanderia malayensis. Next base: position 5,976,163 of record RQOL01000616.1, on the reverse strand, counting down.
TGCAGTGTAAGTGTTGCGTTTGTTTGTATGCATTATTCAGCTACTATAGTGTATGTCATTTGTTTGCATCTTTTATTCTAGTTCACCATCAAACGATTAGGAAGATGGATTGATTTCGAAAATGATTACAAAACTCTGTATCCTTGGTTTATGGAGTCTGTGTGGTGAGTCAGTGTGATATTTGTTACCTTGATCATTGTGGAAAGCTTAACTGCAAAACATTGGAATACCGTAAAGGCCCTATTTAATCCCCCCTTCTAATACACCACCCCCCTTTGAACCTCAAAAATTAAATATGCCCCCCTCCCTGGGATTCGATAGAGCTCTTATTGTAATCTTTTGCTTCTGAACCTTCTGAATTTTCAACACTATCAAAACAATCTTTCACATCTGAAGATGACGTGGTCTGAGATTTTTGTTAAAATTTAACCATTTTCATCCTCTAGGTGGGTGTTCAAGCAATTATTTGAAAAGGACATGGTGTACAGAGGCTTTCGCGTAAGGATCATTTAACAACTCTCATTGCATCGCTGCTTACCTCAGTGTAAAGTACAGCTGTGCTTTTTGACCTAAAAGCTAATTGAACCTATTGCGTCATTGTAGGTTATGCCATACTCAACCAAATGCAACACGCCATTATCAAACTTCGAATCCAACCAGAACTACAAAGAAGTTAATGATCCGGCAGGTTCGTACGACGAATAAAATTTTCTTTTTCGATTTGTCAACATGGTGAAGGGGACAAATTTCTGGCCTCGTCTTTCCTGTCTTTTCATGTGTGACTAATATATGCTGTTTTACCTGGTTTGAGATCGCTTTAAGCTCCTTTCTTAGTTATTGCTGTATCTTTGTAGTGATCATCAGTTTTCCACTGGTTGAAAGTCCTGACGTCAGCATGATTGCATGGACGACCACGCCTTGGACCCTGCCCAGCAACCTCGCTTTGGTAGTTAATCCCAAACTTGACTACGTCAAAGTTAATGGTATGCTGAATGCTTTTTCCAATGTTACTTGCCAAATGCGTTAATATGTATCAAGATTAGTGGAGTTCGTGCTTTGTCTAGTTTATTATTAATGAAGACACAAAGTAGAGTTTTCCAACGAGATTTCCCTAGTTCTTCGAAATTTCAACCATTTATTTAGAGTCCCTTGTTGTTTAAGTAAGATTGAAACTGAGATCTTGATGAAAGAGATCAAATGTTACATGCAGCCGCAAGACAACTAGGACGGCGGCATGGATTTTCAAAGCACTGTGTTATATATTATTATTTTGCAGATAATAAGACCAATAATACTTACATAATGATGGAAGCGAGACTTGCGGCGCTGTTTAAAAAAGAATCAGAGTATACCATCCTTGAAAGGTATCTAATTCGCTTGTCTTTTATCTTGGGAAGTCGTCATTTGAATTTACTGTTTGTTTTGAGTTCGAGCTATTTCTAATCCCCACTTTTTCGTTGCCTAGGTTTAAAGGTGCCAGTCTTCAAGGGAAACAATATGTCCCACCTTTTAAATATTTTGAAAACGTGAGTCGTCAATGTCATTACTGTACTGATCATTGTCAGCATGGTTTGATGAGCGTAGGCTGATGTACTTCATGTAACCATGACCTGGTTTGTTTTGTAGATGAGAGAACACGGAGCTTTTCAGATATTTGCCGATGATTACGTCACTGATGATAGTGGTACAGGCGTCGTCCATTCAGCTCCAGCATTTGGAGAGGTAAACAATAGATCTTCAGTAGTAATAGTCTTTACCCACGTTATTTTGGTTTGCTTGTCGGTGATTCTCAATGCAATTTCTAATTTGTCAAGGGAGTAGCATAATAATATCTGGGGTTTTGGCTTTCCAAGCTTCCTAGTTATTTTGAAGAGCAAATAATAATTTTGAATTATAACACAACTTATTTCATTCAAAAGGAAAGACTTCTACTTTCTCTCTTTCTCTCTAACGCAGCAAAGCAGTAAAACTCGGCGTAAAATTTAAGATGATCGAATAGTGTGTCAATCAAATGTAATTGTTAACGGCAATAAGAGTAGCTTCTCATGGACGCCCTGACAATATGGCTCGTTAGAGCAGGTTCACCCCGCACAGTCTTGATATTGCATTGATTTACAATTGATCGCACGTTCTGTTCACGGGGGGTGTAGTGACATGAAAGCTTTGACGGTGTTTATATGATGTGTATTTTATGTTTTCAATTCAGGATGATTATAGAGTGTGTATGGCACGTGGTGTGATCAAGAAAGGCGGCGAACTGCCATGTCCTGTGGATGCCAGTGGTTTATTTACTGACCCTGTTTCTGACTTCAAGGATCAATATGTCAAGGTAATATATTCAAAATTTTGTTGTGTCTACAGTGGAACCTCCATTAATGATTTGACAGCTCCGAATAACCGGGGATTTTGTCTGAAACTGTCCCAGCAAAACCTTCCACACAACGGACACTCCTTTACAATGCACAAAGGCATTGGTCTCACGTGGTTCAGTATATGTACTCCTTAGTTTACACTGATCCAAGATTACAGTCAAATCTGCATAGTTCGAACTCGTGTAATTCGAACGAAATTCTCCGTCCCTTCAAGGATCACTAATGAACCAATTTTTATAAAACAAACCTCTATAATTCGAACTTTTTGTAATTCGAACATTTTCACGCTTCCCCGGGGTGTTCGAATTAGACAGAGTTGACTGTATATATGTGTCAAAACAGCTTTTAGGAAAGGTCGATTTTGAGTTTTGATCTGTTTTGAATACCATAGAAGATTTTAACGCAGTCTGTATTACATTCTGTTGATGGTTTCTGTTGTATGTGTGATTGTGCAGGATGCAGACAAGCATATTGTGAAGATGCTCAAGCAGAACGGCCGTCTTATTCACCAAAGCAACATCAAGCACAGTTATCCGTTCTGTTGGAGGTGAGAGAAGGCTGAATCTATTTCTTTACGATATTGGGATGAGTGGTGGAGATTCGTGTAGAGGCCATTTCTTCACACTACGAATTAGCTACCTTTACTGATGAGTGAATGGAATTTTCAATTGCAGGTCTGACACTCCTCTTATTTACAAAGCTGTGCCAGGGTGGTTTGTTGCAGTTGAAGGCATCGTTCAGAAATTGCTTGCTAACAATAAGAAATGCTACTGGTATGTCTTTAGTACACATTTACCATATATGATTATTGTTTGAAATGAGTTTTAGCATACCTTGTGTATTATATATACATCTTCCCTGTATGTATTGTATACGAGTATGCTTAGATTAGGAAAAATCAAACAACTGTTTTCAAACATCTCTACAAGCTTGTTTTGTGATTGGCTCATTCTTCAGAAGATGTCGATTGATACAAGTATATATTCCTGATGAGTGGGAAACCACGAAATAGGCTTGTAGAGATACAGAGTTTAGTCTCTTGACTCCTTTCTCCTTCGTATATGTCTAGCTCTACTTAAAATTATTGAGCACTCTTACGGGAAACCGAAACACAGACTTCGATACGAGTGTATATATATGTATGTATCACTGCCCGATTATTTTCCAGGGTTCCGGAATTTGTAAAGGAGAAACGATTTCATAATTGGCTGGAGAATGCACGTGATTGGAACATATCTCGTAACCGATACTGGGGCACTCCTATTCCCCTGTGGGTCAGTGAAGATTTCAAAGAAGTAAGTACGAGCTCTTACCCCCGTCTTTGGCTGCTTTTCATTGTGGAATACCGGTGGAAATTGTTTTGAAGCACGGGTGTTGATGTATTTAAGACTGGTGTTCATTTCACTCCAGGTTGTTTGTGTTGGTTCGATTGATGAGCTCGAAAGGTTGTCTGGCGTAAAAGTGTCTGATCTTCACCGAGAAAGGTAAGATGAAAAAACCATTTAGAAACATAATTTTACTTGGTGGGTTCTTGGAAACAGTATTTACAAGGCATTAGAGTATTTGTGTAGCATTTGCGGGCTATAATTTGCAACTGTTTAATTTATGTCTTGCCTTTAATTTTTCCTCCCTCCCAACTGTTTGGTTCATCAATTTAACACACTTTGGTCTATATTGTGGGACAATGTAGTAGTTTTTGCTTTGTTTCTTTTGTAGCGTTGATGGTATTACCATACCATCGCAAAAAGGAAACGGAGTACTTCGCAGGGTAACTGAGGTATTCGACTGCTGGTTTGAAAGTGGAAGGTATATACTGCAAATGATCAAAACCTTTAATATTGTATGGGTATTGTGTCTGTTTTATATTGTATGTGGGTATTGTATATAGGTATCTGGACATTTAAAAGTAACTACCGTATAAGCTTTATTAAGTTCCCTCTCTATTTAGCCCCCTTTTTATTAACCCCCTTCTGTTATCCCCCCTCTCTAATTAGTTGAACCTCAAAAATTATGAAGCCCCATGAGGTCCCATACGGGGCTTAATTACGTTTTAAGTTTTTATTTCAAGAGTGTTACTGTATTTTTTATTATGGATTGTCAGTTGTAATATTTTTTATTTTAGTATGCCCTACGCTCAGTCACATTATCCGTTTGAGAATAAACAAAGGTTTGAAGAGGCGTTTCCTGCCGACTTCATTGCTGAAGGTATCGACCAGACCAGAGGATGGTACGCAATAGATTGAACACTGCTTTTTGCATTGCATTTTACTGTAAGGGCGTTATGCCACAATGATGTATATTTTTATTTTTCAAAGGTTTTACACTTTGCTTGTGCTGTCGACCGCCCTGTTTGATAAGCCTCCTTTCAAGAATCTCATCGTCAACGGACTTGTCCTTGCCTCGTAAGTAGTTATGAAGTGGTTGTGAATGTCTATTTTTGTGATTATTTCTCTGTTTTTCTGTGACTCTTGGTCGTTTTTTATCAGGGATGGTGCAAAGATGAGTAAAAGAAAGAAGAACTACCCTGATCCGTTGGAAGTCGTCAACAAATATGGTTCAGACGCACTGAGGTAAGTTTGAAGAACACTTACGAAGGTCTGAAATGAACACTAACGTTGGCCAACTATTAACGATCTGTCATAATATGATTATCTCTCTCTTTGAAACTGAAGTTTCTGTCCATTGAAGGGCTTAAGTACATTCATGAAGTATAGTGCTGTAAAGTGCTACAAGTTAAAATATTTGCTTTCCACACACACATATGTGTCATTTAACTATTGAAATAACATAGGTACCTTGGGGTGACAAATGTAACTAATATGCGACATTATTTTGTGTTTGGATTCTTTTTATTGTAAAATTCTTTCAATTTTTAGGTTGTATCTTATCAACTCACCAGTTGTGAGGGCCGACACGCTACGCTTCCAAGAATCTGGCGTGAAGGACGTGATTAAAGACGTCTTTCTACCGTGGTATAATGCATACCGCTTTTTGGTTCAAAACATCGAGCTTTTCAACAAGGTAAGCACTTGTCTACTGTACTGTCATTATCTTACTGCTATTATTGGTCTTACTCAGTAAGAAACTCCGGATTAAATGGAAAGTGAATATAAGAAAATGAAGTATGTTATGTGAGAGGTTTGCATAAACTGCGTGGTATTTACAACAACTAATCCCATTTCAATGCATGTTACTTGCTTTCAGTGTGTCACATGAAGCTATTTTCTAACACCGCTTATAGATCTCTTCTGATTTGCTCTTGTTAGGACTTTGGTATTTTTTTGTATTAGCTTATAGTATTTGCTCTGTGAGTTTTTCCATTGTCTGTGAAAATGAGAATCTATTCGAAAGAATTCATCTCTTTTCATTAGGACCATGGCGTAGATTTTGTTTATGAAGAAAAGAAGCTCCAAGAATCCAGTAATTACATGGATCGGTGGATTCTGTCTTTTACTCAGAGTTTGTTACTCTTTGTCAAGCAAGAAATGGATGGTAAGTTGAAATTTTAACGTACCTATAATTTCTTCTCCGTTCTTTGCTTCGTTTGTATACTATTTGACTCTGTTTTGCTAATCTTTATGAGTCTTGATTCTTTGTAATTTTTTATTGACAACTACAGATATCTTTATCTTCAGCTTATAGATTGTACACCGTTGTTCCCCGACTTGTGAAATTCATTGATAATCTAACAAATTGGTATGTAAGATCAAACAGAAAGAGATTGAAGGTAATTTGACTTAGGATCTAATCTTGTCTTTCATTTTCAACAGAATACAATTCACCTAACTCTTACTGTCTCTGGTCGTTGCTAGCATAACCTCACTATACCGCACCTTTTCATTCTGGCTTGTGTTTGTTGTCCACCATACACGTATATGTGTGATTATCAAATGTCTCTTTATCATTGCGTATTGCTTTCAGGGTGAGTTTGGGCCTAAAGATAGTGACATTGCATTGCACACGCTGTTCTCTGTTGTCCTGACAATGGTGAAGGTCATGAGTCCATTTACGCCATTTTTGACCGAGCACATGTACCAGAACCTGAAGCACTTCATTGTCAAAGAGGAGAACGGAAGTGACGTAGACGATGCAAGTGTCCATTACCTGATGCTACCCAAAGCAAGGTAAGAAATAACTCATTATATTAGTCTTGCTATTGCTATTAATGGCACCACTGTTGTAACTTTTTACCACAGTTGTGCCATTTATCTTCACTCAGTCTTATTATCTATATTTTCTTTAGTTTGGCATTGTTTTTACCTTTCACTCCGTCTTCTTTGCCTGCATCATTCAGTTTGGGCTCCATCTTTCACATCGTTGCAATTAGCTTTATGTCTATTTGCAGCGATTTTAAATAGTATTTAGCTTTATCTTTATTTGTGACGACTTTTACCTTGATCTGCTACAACTTCATCACTTACTGTTGCTTTTGTCTGGTACAACTTGGGTGGTTTAAATAAGATGCTATGTTGTTTTTTCAGAACCGAGTTCATCCATGAAGAAGTCGAAAGAGCTGTGTCGCGTATGCAGACTGTTATTGAGCTGGGAAGAGTTGCAAGAGACAGGAAAACACTGCCTATTAAAGTATGTATTACTACTGGATTGTGTTTCACCTCAAAATACTTCACAGAACTATACCTGGCTGTAAAGATGCTCTTTGGCACGCTTGTCTTATGTACTAAGATGTATGACCAAGAGTGTATTCACCAGTTCTTGTTATTTATGTTATGCCGTGAATCCTAAGCCTCGTATGTGTTTTAAGCCTCGTGTTGGTTTTTCTTCAAGTATCCACTTCCTGAGGTTATTGTCATCCACAAAGATTCGACGTATCTTTCTGACGTATCCTCACTCAATAGCTACATATCCGAGGTAAGATTTCAGCAAAGCTCATTGTTACAATACCAGTATGCGTCAGTGTTTGAGAATTTAGCCCGGAAATGTATATCTGCTTTTAGCTCCAGTGGTCATGTTGACATTCCGGAACCGAGAAGGATGGTCTATTTTTAGAGATTCTTTTGAATGTCTTTTTATAGTCTTTGAATTGAATAGAAACCTCTAAGTCGATATATCCCTGTTTGAGAATTGCTGAGAATGTTCACGTATCTATTTCTTTTCTTGAGTCACATTATAACTCAAGGTTGTGGTGGTTGAGAGCGAATATTGAAGGATGAATTAATACCTTTTTAAGCCTATGTTGACTTGATGATTTGAATTATGTGCTTTAACAGGAGTTGAATGTAAAGAAACTGACTATATCTTCTGACAAAGAGAAGTATGGCTTGAAGCTCAGGGCCGATGCGGACTTTCAGATCCTCGGTCGGCGATTAAAAGGAGATTTCAAAAAGGTCTTGGAAGCTTTGAAAGGTGACCCTCACTTAAAATTATATCAAGTATTAGAGTGATAGATAAGGAGCTGTCCTTCAGAGGAACTCAAGTATGACACCAGGAACATTGCAGTGTTATTCTATCCACTTTGCAGACCCTTTGGTATTATAGAAGTGTCTATTTGTTAGTAAGGAGTTTTGTTTGCGACTAATTTTCTGTGATTTACTTGTTCTTAGATGTGAAGGAAGAAGAACTAAAGCAATTTCAAGAGATCGGTAAATTGACTGTTGCCGGACATGAACTTTCTGGAACTGATCTCAAGGCAAGTCTAATGTCACTTTTTATTTTATTTTTATTATTTCAAGTAAAAATAACATTTTGCTGATTCTCTCTTTGCAGCTTAACTACACATTTGGAGACCACGAAGAGCTGTCTTTGAAGTACGAGCCTCATTCTGATGGAGAGGTGAGATTGATTGCTCATTTAGTCGTACGTGAAAGATACTCTAAGCCAACTGAACTGTATGAAGTCCTTATTACTGCTCTGCTCATGACGATTAGCTGCGATTGATTTAGGTTTTGATATTGTTGGACATAACTCCTGACCAGAGCATGATGAACGAAGGAATTGCAAGAGAGGTTGTCAATCGTATACAAAGACTTCGCAAAAAGGTAATTTGGTGAATTGACTGGTCATCTTACATGTGCTCTTGCTATCTATTCGCTATCATCGCACTGCTATCCATTTGTTATTGTATTGCTTGTTATTTACAATCTATTTGTTGTCTATTTACTATCTATTTGCTATAGTACTGCTATCCATTTGCTATTGTACTGCCGTTCAGATTTTTTACTGCTATCATTCTATTTTTGAGGGCATGTAGTGTTATTCCTATTACTGTTTCTAATACCTGCTCATAGAAGTCTTTTATGAGCAACAGTATCCTTTGCTGTAGCAAGCTGCATTGATGTATTGTTTTCTATATTAACCACAATGCGGTTTTTATTTTCACCCAGGCCAAACTCGTGCCAACCGATGACATCACAATTGCGTATGAAGTTTTAGCAATCGGCTCGACTGACGTCGAACGGGCTGCGGCTAAATCTCTGGCTGCAATAGTCGAATCTCACTCGAGTTATCTGACTGACAGTGTGAAGAAACCGATTGTCAAAGCACCCGGTCCAAGAGGCCTCAAGGAAGCCATTGAAGAAGAAACAGAGGTATGGATGATATGAATTGATGTCATCATACTCCCGTCTATCTCATTGACAGCAGTGTCAATTGATACAATTCCAGGGGGTTATGTGGTCCTGTTTTATTTTTTCGCGTGTTTTTATCTTTGCCTATAAACTCATATCAGCTCCTTCCACTGTATATACACACATAAAGGTGGAGCTTGAATGTTGACGTGTCTTACCCCCTTAAAAGATATAATTTCCTGGTGTAAATAAAAGATGTTCTCGCTATTTTAAGGGGTTAGCAGTGTAAATTCACGCTTAAATACTTAAGGAATTATGATGTACGGTTATAGTGGAACTTCCTCGCAGCAGACCTTTGTTTTATGAAACATTGGTTCTGGAAGGTATCGGAGCTATCATAGTAATATTCTGTACAACAGACAGCTCATCACTACTTGAATACACATGTTTCTGCTACACAGAGGTTGTATTGTAGTCATGATAACGAATGTTAACTGCGCTTTAATCTAATGTTGTATTTATTTCACTCACAGGTGAAGGGAGCCAAATTGAAGCTGTGGATATACCGCGGCACTGCGCAGGTGCAGCAAGATGCCCCGGGTCCTGTTTGCAGTTTCGTTAATGTCGAGCTTGTTGATACTAATCCAAGGCAGGGTGCGAAAGGAAAGCACGCCACCGTTTTACTTGAAAACCCACGTGGAGACTTCCCCTTGAGTGTTGAGGAATTGAAACGTCAGGTATGAACACTGTTGTTATAATGTATTATAATATATTTCAACAGTTTATAATTATGATAATATATGATAAGATATGATAAGATGCCTTGTTATTCCACGAGATTCAAAGATCCCCATTGCTTGCGCAAGAGCCACATGTTGAATGGAACGTGTTGTGGGTAGGGAGTCCCTGTGTGTGAGCGCTCTGTAATCAGTGCCCAATCAATATTTCTTTGATGCCCCCAATGCAACATAAGTATGTATCATTTTTATCGGGGTACGCGATACCATGAAGAGGTATATTATAGCAGCCAGTGAAAAGAGTGGTACGGCTGTTCCAAGAAGCTCAAATTTCACTTTGATTTTATGCTTTCAAACCCAATTTTTATGTCAAAGAAATTCACAAAGAATATGTCATTATATTTACATGTAACGTTTTATTTTTTCACTGCAGGTTGCAGCAATTTTTGGTCTGCGTGGATTGAATGTAGTTCTGGCGACTGATGCCTCTGTCAGCCAAGGTAAGCACGTTTGCTTCTATCTGATGCATGTACCAGGTGCGTGGATATGATTGAGTTGCCTATGCAATTCAGCGATTGAGAGGAGAATAGGTAAAAAAGTGAATGGATTGATGAATAAAGTTGGTGTAAAAATGGTGTGTTTAGGAGAGTGAGAAATATCTTGAAAGGATTTTAGTATTGTTTATGGCGGACAGCTTTGCAGATACTGATCAGTTAAGCTGAAAACACCTTTCAAAATATGTTACAAAATATGTGTTTTAAATGTTTGAAGCTATTGAAGTTCGGAAAACCATAGCCTAATCCCTTCAGGATGCGATAACTGCTACAACAGTGTAACGAAAACACAAAATCCACAGTGAACAAACATCGACATTATTTTCTTGTTGTACTATGTTATACTATGTTATAGTGTTCTAATTCCAAACATAGTACAAATGATTTCGTTTTGTTTGCAGAAATTCCCAAGCAAACGGATTTGAAACAGTACCATGGTCAGACATTGTTTGCCGGAGTCAAGAAGACATAAGATAAGAAGCCCCAGTATTCTTATTTTAATGAAAAACAAACGATTTCTATGATCTCGTATCTCGTATCACGTGTATAGTGACAAACTCAATTTGGATGCAATTGAATGGTGGTGTATTTTGGGTTTGGTTTCTTTGCGGTTGATAACTCCATCTTTTGATATATAGCCTTGATGTTGTTCCCACGATCCCATCTGCCACCATCTTTGTGAGCCAACGTGAAATGAATGGATTGTTTGCTCCCTCCCTCCTTTGGACTACTGAATACTGAACGAAGGTAAGAAATATTCCTCGAGACTCCGATGTGACTAACTTTGAATGAATCCTGGTGAATAATACTGTTTTCTATTGGAGTTCGAGGGTAGAGATTGTGCTGTGAAGAGGTTCAAAGACCAGATTCACAGCTTCTCGTGCTTGGAATTTTCTCTTGTTTTAAGGGGTCCTTTATATGGACATCTTAAAACAAGAGAAAATATCACATATATATCACATTTCCAGTACAGATAATTGTAGCTGTATTGATCAGGGGGCTTGATACGATGAGCCATATATATTTGTCTTTGCATATATATAACTTAAGGTAAGGCGGCACGAGGAACATTTTTCATGCGTTATGCAACATGTGGACACGTTATGCAACATGTCCCATAGCGTGGGCCTGAAAATGTTCCTCGTGGAGCCAGGTACAAATTGTTGGAAAGACTTTTTAATTTTTTGCTCCATACAGTGTTATTTGTTGCATTGCAGAGGAGGTATTACCATGGGCCACGAGCGAGCTTTTTCGTGCGCTTGCAATGGAGCAATGTTGCATTGCATGCGCATGAAAAATGTCCCTCGTGGCCCCTTAGCTTTAGTGTATGTTCTCTTGAGCTGCTTAACAGGAGAATATACCCATACACCCACTGATTAACGCATTCCTGATGTTGGGATGCATTTTTGTTTCCTCAATTTACATCGTTACATCGTTGTTTTTCTGCAAATTCACAGATTCCACAAATTCCCCTCTTATTATGCAAAGTATTTACCATACGTCATTATACGACTTATCCGTCACTAAAAATTAATTAAAAATTCCAGACGTTTATTTTGCTCGATTCTCTTGAGGCTATGATAATGGTGAGTACCTTGTGTTTTTGCCTCGACATTCTCTTCCACAACGCACATCTGCTAATCTAATTCAGCTTGTTTGTGATGGCAGACAAAGCTTTCTGAGTTGAGTGGCGTCTGACGAAGAGAAACCATTGTGCGAAACGCTTTGGAAGCAGCTGATATGGCATTGTTGCATGCAAAGACGAAGATAATAGGAGTAATCCAATGCGCTGTGCGAGGTGAGTGGAAATCCTAATGCCTCTATTCTATCCACCTGTGTTCATACGACAAACCTTCAGTAATAGAACCACTGCATGAGTAATGCGTCAATTAAAAGGGTGATAGAACAAGGAACAACCTTGTTCTTTCTTATTGTTACAACCCGCGCCCATAACCAGCCTCGATCCAACGTTTCTAATACAATAATGTCTTTGATCAATTTTGGTGAATAGTTGTTTCTGATTTACCCTCTCCCCCTCTCTTTACACCTCGGTCATGGCAAGGCTACTTTCAGTGTTTTGATAACGGTTCAATCTGACTCATTCTAAAGGCTACACCTACACGAAATTAAGCGGAGATTGACCACAGATAAGTAATTACAATGCCTTTCTGGAAGAACAATTCGAAATTGGGGAACGACTTCCATCCCGCTTCATTAGAGACAAGATTTAGACTAAAGCTTTTTTATTGTGAATAGTTTCATTTCAATATGAGATATTATCAGTCGTTGCAAACAAAGATGTTTTGAGATAAGCCTTTCAGCATTTGCAAATGAAATTGCAGAATTGATTATTTGTGTTTTTTCAAAAGCCTTTTCTTTTGGCCGTCCAAGTAACGGAAATTGAAAGCGATAGCCTCTATCTGCAAGTGCAACAACCGTGCACGTTTTCTCTCTGCCGCATGGTAAACAAGAAACGTCACACCCAAAGAATCCATCGTTATTTTCACTACGATTATTCTTTATTATTCCCCACTCTATATAACATTCGTGAAACGAGATTTTAAATATAACAACAGACAATACAACAAACTACATGAAATTACGTTACATTTAAATACACGAAAATATCTCGACTCCTATTTCATCTACAAGCACTAGCTACAGTTAATTTTAGAAATATTATAAGTATGATTTTCTCCTCTTCTCTCTAATAGACGTCAGATATTATATTAACATTAGCACGTGGAGCAAACGATAAGAAAAACTAAAGCACGGTGTTATTTCTACAAAAATAAACCATGTAGCAAATTTGCAAATTGTCAAAAAATATCTCACAAATAAGCAGCGAAATGAAACTTTGTTTTTACGTTTCTTCAAACAGTCATTGTTTATAATAAGACTAATTATTATTACTGTGCTTCATAAAACTGAAACAGTCGTTTTTAAAAAGTTCACCACTTTGACTTTCAATGAATTCAAAAGCATCCGACACAGCTCCTCCGCATTTTCGGTACAGAGTTGCTCCGTAATATATTAACATTTTTCCATGTCACTTGTAGTCGGTACAACATGCATGGTGCTGATATCTAAAGGTTGCAGCCAGTTAAGACCCTGTCCCTTGTTCTGAATGCAGTTGGATCGACGCATTTCTTGTACTTGATATTGTACCATGTGTTGCCCAACGCTTTGGCAAAATGTTCATCCACGCTATTCAGTGACTCGGCTGGGACAGCCAGATCATCGTAGCCGTCACCCAGACTCTTCCGAAAGTGCTCTTCTACCGTCGGGAGCTCAAAGCCGGGGGGAACAGCCGTGAAAACTTCTCTTTTCATGATATCAGACGGGCTTTTCAAGTTCTTGCCACTGCCACTGCCTGTGCTGCCGAATGGGTAGGCAGCTTGCATGCCGCATTTCGGGTCGATGCAAGGACACAGCGACATGCCACCTTCGGACGAGGTATAGGACTGCGGACAGCTGGCTGACGTGATCACCGACTGACGTCTGACTAGGGACAGTGGTGACGGGTAGGGTGGAGGCAACCACGAGAATGGATGTGGGTGCAGAGAGATGAGAGGAGGAGGTGGGATCCTCGGGTATCTATAGATCCTGTGCTCTCGTTCATCCTTATCCGGTGCGCTGTATTTATCATGCAGATGTTCTTCTTTCTCAACCTTGATTCTATTAGAAGGCGAGTCTCTTACCTGCTGCACGTGCCTGTTATATGCATCACGATAATTGACATCTGTCGCCTGTTGTTTTGGGCTTTGTTTCTGTGATACATCGATGCATTCTCTGCAGTCATTCCTGCTGCAAACGACCGGAGATGCTTTGCCGGTGTGTCTGGAAATAATACAAAACGAGAAGAATTATTAATCATCCTCGCGCATCCATTCATTCAGCAAATTGTTGGCACGTTAAATAAAAATACTGTAATTTACGTCCACTGCCAACAAAGAGACGAGACTGTACAACAAACGATAATGGACAACAGAAAGGAGGTCTCCGTGTATATGGGGTTTAGAGGAGGAAGATTTGTACCTTTTTATGTCATCTTCATGTTTGGCAGTTAAATCTTTTCCTACGCTTTCCTTGGTGAAGAATCCTGGGGCACCAGTTGTGCACTTTCTGTCCTGTTGTCTTTTCTCTCTCTTCTCCTTGTGAACCATGATCTTGGAAGATGAACTGAACACTGGCAATGAATGCATTTTTGTCGGTGAATTGGGACCGTCTTCAAATCCGCTGTCAGAACTTCTTTCTCTTTCCGTACCTTTGATCAAGAAAGAATATTTGAAATTTTGTTGTTGACAAATTTTGATAGTTTCGATTTTCGGTTAGTAAAGATTTCTCTCGGATATATTTCAGAAATGGTAATTGAAAATTCGTAAACATTTATGGCTGAGAAAGGACTTGAATTCTGGTTTCTTAAAGTGGTTATTTTTGATATTTTATAATAGGTATCAAATGTTTGTCACAAAGAAAAGGTGGACACAACTGTTTCAGGTCATGACACTGAAGTCAAATTACAATGGTTGAAAGATGACGTAAGTTAAATTTATTTAATTTTTTCACAGCATGCTGCAAAACTTTCGTGATCCAAATAAGACTGCAGAGGATTTACTTTGAAAATATCATGCCATTATTTTCTCGCTGGGACCATTCCATGACTGCAGCATCGAGAATCAATAACAGTGTGCTTGGATTATTTTTTATACACTTTCACAGCATGAGATGACGTAATTGGAGAAAAATTGACCTGATATAGTTTCTGTGCGTGTGATGTCATCCATCCGGTTTCTCTTTTTCGATGTTTACGAAATTAGGACAATTACACAATAATACAAGGTGGAGTTTTGTTATTCCGAAGGGTGATTTTCGTAAACATATTAGCATTACACTACACAAATCCTTCATTACATAATGAGATGCGAAAGAAAGGTCCCATCCCAGATCGCCCAGCCAATCATAATTTAGGATTTCGGTTTGCATGACTAATACAATATTACCACAATCCAATATGTTCGCGAAACAAAGCACTATTGTCTTCAATAGCCGTTTTACATTAGTGGTTTTGGCTGAAAAACAACGTGTCTTCATAATGGAAGTGTTTTTACATCCAGGACAATAAATCTCCGATGAGAGAAAATGGCCTTAAAACCGTCAACAATTTGTTGTCTAACGGCCAAGTTTTTAAATGGCGAAGATATATTTCTTCAGTGATGAGCAAAATATCGGCACTTCCCTTTCTGGTTTTCGATATTATTAAAGTTCCAGCTATCTTGAGTATTCCAAAGTATCTGGGGGAAACCATGACACGCTTCTGTTAAATTTCGCTTTTTGACTTGTTGTCCTACATCATTACGACGGAAATGGTCTTAAATGTCGGAAACTTCAAAATAACTATTATTATTATTTGTTGATGAAAATTATCTGTCCGCACTGTCTGGCCTGACGAAGCATGGTTTTAATGAAACAAAACAACTCTTTTTTACGCTTTTCATTTTCCCAATTGAAGCAACACAAACTACACACCAGACAGCGTGCAAACTGATTCAAATTCGGGGATAATAGCAAATCCTTATTATCAAGAGTAAACTCTTAACTGTTAATGGCGTTATCGAGGGATGCATTTAATTTTTGCAATGTTTGCCCGAGTGCGTCGTTCACGTTGAAACGAAATCAAATGAAACAAAAGTTGTGAGTTTTGTAGTCCCACCTGCCTATTTATACAACACGATAACATATCCACATGTTCAACTATGAATGCTTGTTTGGAAGCGAGCACATGGCTTGGAAATGCTTTTAACATATGTGTATTACGATGGAAAATTCGTAAGAATACAAGACATAGGTTGTTTTGGGACTAAAGTTCAAAACACAAATGCCATGGTCGAAAAAGCCACGTACGTTTGACGCATATAGCGCGTTGGAATTTAATGAATTCTCGAATAAAAATACTTCTCGTTGCTTCCTGCACCTATTGAAATAATTTACTGCTTCGTAAATACACAAGAGAGATCGTTGTATTTTTGATACGATGTCTTAACTGATTCTATCTTATTAAGAAGGAAATTGAGTTAACATAACGGTATAAATATGTAATATATTTGGTACCTTCTTTCAGTTTACTTTCCACGATAATCCCCGAACTTTCTTTCTGAATCATTGAAGCTGCCCGTGATAAAACATCGAGAGGAGATTCTTGTCTTTGTGTTATGCCTTCATTTTTCAATAAATTTGCTGTCTCCATTTCGCTTGACGTGTGTCTGTCTATGCGTATGCAAAGTTGTTGTTTTGAATTTAATAAGTGAGTGCTTCAGATTAATCAACTTCCCAGCGAAACGCTTAACTCAACCACATTTCTCCAGACAACACAAAACTGTAATGGAATTCTCTGTGAAAGGGAAACCTTTTGCCATTGTCCCACGTCGTTTCCTATTGGTCCGATCGAAGGAAGTGACGTATTCCTTCCACGTGACTACTATTGTTTCTTGTTTTTCTCATAGGCGGCTTCATTAAACTCTGGCATGAAAATGCCATGTGACAAGCAACCATTGTTCGGTTTCGCTTGGCAACATGTGCTCCCATTCACAAGACTTGTTTGTCTGTTTGGGGGCATAATTTTCAGTGTTTTCTTTACTTATCGCTTCCCAAGAATGAATGGGAGTGAATCAAAATAGTCAACGCGAGAGCTGTTTAAATTTGTTTATGCATAATTCTGTTACGTAGCAGCTCGTTGTTGGATTATAAATCCACGTTTGTTCATTTCTGCAATTGAAAAATTGTTTTCTTTTCAAAATTTCATAAATAAGTGTGGGTTTTTAATCTTGAAGTCAAATAACTCTTCCTTATCAAGGAATTTCAGGAATGTCTTCAAATATGTCGAGCTGCATTTTTGCGAGTTATTTACATTTCCTCAAACATATATTCTTGACTTTGCGTTATATCTGTTTTTGTATGGTTGTCATATCCGTTGAAATATTGAATTCCCAAACTACCAATATTTCATCCAGACAAAAATATTTGACTGAGGAATATTACAAGGTGCACATAGCAACAGTCTCTGGTGTTATGTGCTGTGAGTATTCATTCACACGGAATGTAATTACAAATACTCGATCAACAAAACAAATTGCCTTTTACTTTTCAATGCGTCACCATTAGCGAATATTGTGTTCATTAGATCATTAAGGGATTCGTTTAAAACATCAGTGGAAACCGCACAAAAATTCTGAAATCTTTGCAACACATTTTACATCAAATTTGAATGAATTATCAGAAGTTGAGTGTCAGTGATGCTACCCAGTTCTTTTCGCAATACATAGCCTCTGCAAAGCTTTGAATTTTTAGTTTTTACTTTAAAGTATTCATTTTCCCTGCAACTGCCATGTGTTTTTTGAATATTATTATTGTATTTGCTCAACTGACCATCAGTTAATCACTCTGTGAATGAGTGAGTGAGAACAGAACAATGCATTCATGATAAGATTAGTTGAATTGCTAAAGTAATGAAGAATGCACCGAACTTTATCTCAACATTCTAACGTTTTTATACTTATTTGGTCCACGGATTTCTTCACTTTTGCACAATTTATAAACAAAAAAGACAACTCCAAAACCTGAAGCTGAAAATGCAAAGGTTAGTTGAAGTTTTCAGACGTTACAAGCTTTGCTTTCTTTGTGTTGTAGCCTGCATTCTTTCTGCAACATTTAGGCCATTTTTGTCAAAGCCTGATATTTTAACTACTTAAGTGAACTCTTTTGGAGAGGTTTTGGCGTGTTATAAAGTTAAGTCTCCGCAGATTTTGGAGAAAATATGAATACTGAAATTTCAATTGCACTCTGGGCCTAGTCTTTGCTTTGCAATGAAAGGATGACTGTTTATTGATATTTCTGTGATGGCTAAATTTACTTCGCCGCAAAGTACTTCACGCCCAGTTATCTATTTTTGCTTGCGTATGATAACAATATTATACAAGTCATCACCTTGTGTACACTCTTGGTTTCATTCTATCGTTTATGCGCCCCCTCCTTCAATAAGCAATCGGGATGACTTTCAATAATAAAAGTCTTCTCTTTCAATTAAACGCCTTGTCTGGATGCTGGAAAATAAATAAGAAGCAGGCAGGCGTTTAATAGCTGACGATAGTAAGGCGTTTGCAATGCTGTGGTGTTGTGTTGCATTTGCATGAATGGACCAAAACAATGCAACTGTGTGTCATTTGTGAATTGCAGAGCAAATATATGCTTCATTCGTTGTTCCGTGTTTTGTTGGACTTATTGTGAAAAGCAAATACTGTGGTCATATTTCCAGTTTCCTGATAACTTGTTGAAGTCACTTTCAACTCTTGTGAGTTTTGTCAAGGGGAATTCTTGAAGTTTTGAATTAATGAATGTAAGTGGTATCATTTGTTCATATGTGTTGACTATACTTGTCTCCGTTTTCTCATTCATTGCCTCTAGTCACACTTTGACTCACTCGAAGCCACAGTGTGATGGATTACATCAACAACTTTGCCACTCTGCGTAATCAAGGTCTTGCTTATGGTCAAAATGTTTCAACAATAAAACGTTATCAATATATGTATTCGTACATAGTATATTCGTGACGTTTTACCACATCAGTCATTGTCACAGTTACAGTTATAGTCATAATCATACTCATAATCATATGAGGTCGAAGCAATTGTCAATCTCAAATCATATCTACAGCAGTGGCAAGCTATATTTTATGTAGTTCATTCGTCGTCATTACGTAAAGCAATTCTAAGTGAAACGCCTCTAGTTTGTCGTGAAGACTGTTGTGTTAAACGCAATCTTGACAAACAGAAGCCTCATTTCGCTAAATAGGTTTTGCTTGTGGCCACATGTCGTTCAGTACACAGATCGAATTCCTTGCATTTACGGGTATTAAATCATTAATCACATGTACAAAATGTTTCAGTCCAAAGGACAGCCAGCAATAGTCTTTCGTTTCTTGTCTCAGCTCTTCTGTGAGTATACAGATCAAGACAAGTGTTCATAAGATTCTGTTTTTTTCTTTTAGAGACAAAGTCAAACTCGGCTTTTTAAAGTGATCGAAGAAGCTTTTCATCAGCATGTAGAAGAAAACAAGGTAGTTTATAACCACATATGAATTTGCTCTTTATGGTCTCAGCTCGTGTCTCTTTACTATAGTATCCCTGCCTCTAAACTCCTTTGTGTGGTATCAGAGCATGCATTGCAGATTGATCAAGTATCGATAGTGTTTTCTTCTGCGTGATTTGCATATGTTCCACTTTTCATTCCGTTTATGTGTTGCTGAGTTGGTTGCTGGCTTCTCATTGCTGTTTCATGGTGACATAGACGTGGTCGTACTATAACCTGCTGCTTTTGTTTCGTAGGAAAGGTTTTCGTCTATACAAGTCAACTTTTCAACATGGTATGTAGATTACATATAGAATACATTTTGGTTAACAACAAAGCAATATATTCGTGGGTATTTGTGTTCAAGTCTCGTTATCAACAATGTGACATTACCATAAGTACCCAGAATTTTGGGGGCTATGGGGTTATACCAACTGAGCCCACATTGATAACCACTATCATAGCCATGTGGTAGCTATGACAACAGCTATCAGGTGACCATCCAGTATAAACGTACTTTTTTGTGTCACGTATCAGTGCCCAGATAGCTTAGGGTATTATAAGTAATATCCTTCGGTGGAAAATTATTGGGACTACCGGGGCAGCTCTCTGTTTGCTCCACCAACTGGTACAGTGTTGAATTCGTGTGTTCATGCATGAATATCTGTTGACTTTTTGTCCATGTATGTACTTTAAGCACGTGCCTCGTTATGGACTTGCTGCAAATCCCAGAAAACCACCTTGGCAACCCATACATGACATGTGAATGCAGCCAAAAAATATAATACTTTCACCAATGTTTAACCCTTGAAAACCATAGACTGAGCCTTTTAGCCCTGTATCATGAGACATGCAAGGGACCATCATATATGTATGGAGTCACATCGTAGACAAAAGTCGATACTGCTTCTTCATGTCGTTTTTCGTGAATCGTGTCGTGATTCTTCGTGAGTCATGTCGTATTCATTCGTGAATCGTGTCGTGATTCTTCGTGATTCATGTCGTGATTTGCTGCCACCTTAACGACTCGACTCACGAAGATTTTTAATGACCGTGTCATGTCTCACCGATCACTTGCATCAGATTGATCGTGATCAGTCAGAATCAATACTGATTCTCTACAACTGCAACAACATTTCAATCACATCAGCACGTGCGTTTTTTTAAAAATGGAGGACAAGGATAAGAATTTCCAATTTCCAATTTCATGTATTTTTCAACAATAACAATATTTAATTACAATGATACGAAAAAACGATATAATGAATATTTAAGTTAACTTTTAATCAAACAGAGAAGAATATAGGTATTACATCAATTTACAAAGTTATTGCTGAAGGACATATGGAAAGATCTCTGAAAAGAGCTATCGAAGCCATATGACCTCAGTGACGTGTTAAAAATAGATAAAAGTAAAATATACACAAATATGTTTCAAATGTATAATAAAGATATTAAGTAGAAGATCAGCCCATAATGACAAAAAAAGATAAAATAAAAGAAAAGAATAATCAATGAAAAATGAATTAAAATTAAAGAAAATCGATAGTAATAATAATAATAGGTAATAACAACAATAACAATTTAAGGCATATTAATTAAGGCATATTATTTGAATCAACGGGATGAGTTGTATTATTGGATTTGTTTTGTATTATAAGAACAACAAGGATCGAGTGGCTTCCATTCTGTTCATCTTGTTCAGCTCAAGGAATGATGGAACTTTGTCATCTGTTGGGTTTGGCAGCAAGCAAAAATATTTTGTCCATGTCTCCTTTGGTTGAAAAAATGTTCTAGGAGTAGAAAACAATTTTTTTTGTTCTTTTGGTTGGAAGGGGCCTTTTTCCTCCTGCAGCCAAACTTGGAAATGCATTCCTAAAAATTGTGAACAAAACAATATAAAACAAAAATGTAGAACAGCAAGTTTGGAAGGTTATTGTAAACTGCAGGAAGGTTATTGTAAACTGCAGGAAGGCATTTCACGCTATCCATTTAAAAACAGGTAGCTTTGCATAAAAAATAAGCTAGTTAGGTAGCCTACCTAAAATCTTGAGAAGCAGCATTTCTACCCAAAGTTGGTCGTGGAAGGCCAGTTGAAAGAGGTGGAGGTGGTAGACGAGGTTAATTTTCATTAGAGTTTATGCCCTCCAACTCTCTAAGAGCATTTCTCAGAATGGAAGCCACTCGATCCTTGTTGTTGTTAATCCTTGTCATCCATTTTTTAAAACACGTACGTGCTGATGTGATTGAAATGTTGTTGCAGTTGTAGAGAATCAGTATTGATTCTGACTGATCACGATCAATCTGATGCAAGTGATCGGTGAGACATGACACGGTCATTAAAAATCTTCGTGAGTCGAGTCGTTAAGGTGGCAGCAAATCACGACATGACTCACGAAGAATCACGACACGATTCACGAATGAATACGACATGACTCACGAAGAATCACGACACGATTCACAAAGAACGACATGAAGAAGCAGTATCGACTTTTGTCCACGATGTGACTCCATATATATGGTTTCTTGCATGTCTGCCCTTGCTGTTACTCGCTCATTTTAGGCTTTACGGTCAAACAGTCGAGTAAGTATTGTTAATTAATTGTCATTACGTCCCGAGGCTCAAGTCAAGGTTGGAGAAGCAGGGCTTTAGAATATATTGTATGCGAACACTTGAGTTAGTCAACTCGAAAACAGAGGTTATCAAGGGTTTATTGAAAAGGTTCGCAACTGGTAAACCAACTATGCATGGAGATTCACGATAGTTGGAAGCCTTTTGGCATTGCTTGCACTGTACTTGATCGTTTCTAAAACTGCAAGACGGTGTGATTTGTAAGTGTGTTTGTATGTTGTTTTTACTTGACTAACGATGGTTTATGTCTCATAGGTTCGCGAGAGTGCAAACATCGCTACAGTGAGAGTCACAGCTTTTGGTAGCGAAAAAATGACCAACAGACGTCTGTCTGAGCGCAAAGAACCCAAACGATATGGCTCTATGGGAGAAGAAGGAAAGAGTACAACAGCTAGAGGAGGAGGGCGTGACAAAATGGGTGCTGAAGAGCTTCGTCTGAGCAGAGTGGATGTCAGGGAGAGGCAGAAGCGATTCGAAAAGATGGCAAACACAACGGGAATGGTAAGAAAAGAATTGTTAAGTCCTTTTCTTTGCTTGGTAAATATTTGAGCTGGTCAAGATGAAAAAGCCGTTTTCATTAACGAGTTTGTCTCTGGTTACAAACCTCGTCCGTGTTTGAAGTTATTACGTTATTGCTGCTTTGGGACAAACTTGTTTCAGTCCCTCTCAAATCTACGAGGAACCAATTAGAATAATTATTATTACCAATAAAATTCTTTAATCGGCCAGTTGACTGTTTTTAGTTTTGTCGTGAAATAGTCCAGCTGGTCTGCAATAATCTTAAAGTAGTGATACAATTTTCAAACAAAGGAAAATATAGAATTACACACGAGGATGGTTTCACCACATTGAATAAAACATGTGAAATTATATATGCAATGTGTAAGTGCTTATATATCATATAAGCAATTGCACACACTTTGCTATAAACATTATACCATTAGATGATTCTTGATTATTTGGAGAGGATGGACTTCAATAACATGAAATATATTGATGATATGATAACTAACTGCTCAAATGATTGCAGTGAATTCGTGGTAATATGCAATTAAATTTGTAATAACAATTATCGTTTAGTATCATCTATTTCATATGTGGCCTAGACACGAATTCTAATCATTTTCGTTTTGGAAGTGATTCAGGAGATGTTAAGCCACTTTCATTGGTAATGGATCTGTTTTTACGCTTGAGATATGTTCCTTTGGATAAGTCAAATTGTCCTTATTAGAATGGAGCCTAATAAATTGTTAAAATGTAAAAGAAGGTTAGTTTCCAAGGGAAACTGGTCTCGGAAGTGGATCATAGGATCGGATAATTTTTCATTTTTTAATGATCAGATTTAAAAGAGTCAAGGATATCGAATTTGTTGTAAACATGTTCAAATTGGTCTACAAACATGACAATTCTGCTAATTTTAGCATCATTTGTCGTGCAATTTTATGACATAAGGTTTGCTGCAAAGTAAGCCAACATCACATCAGTCATTGGAGGGAATTGAGATGACTGGTTGACAGGGGCTTCGCTCATTTGATATCATGATACTTTAACAACATGTATTTTTTTACAACACGTTTCATCTTGTTAGATCCCGGAGCAAAGTTTACCACATATCCATATCATGCACTGTAGACAGGGAATTTCTTGTAACCATCTAGCAAACTGGGTAACTGAAATTTTCAAAGGGGATTCCATTTCTATGATGTTTAACTGTTAATTTAAGCCGGGGTAACATTCTGGAAAATTTGGGGTTATCACATGATCGATGACGTAATATCACGTGGTAAGTTTATAAAAAAATTTCTTATTTATATAAACCAAGTACTTTATCTGAAAGAGCTTGTCATCCTGAGCAAAAAAGTATATTACACCAACATGATTTGACTTCTGACAACGCTGTAAAATCCGTCTGAAACATATGTGACGTCATCAAAATGGCTGCCATGACGGTTTTCCAAATGTTTGTTTTATACATTTAACCACCAGAGCAACGGAAGTTTTAGAATGAAAATGGCTTCTTGGGGTAATTAAATATGCAGAAAAACATGAGGTGGGATATAAACTTGAAATTGGCCTCAATTTCATCTAAACAGGGGGTCATTTGGGTCCAGATCCCTTGCGAGGTTGTTGATTAATATTTCTGTGAATACAATATAGACTCGGTTCTTGTGAGTAGTTTGAAAAGCTGAATCGCAAAGTAACTCACATCCATACTCTCCAAAATTTCTTGAATGACTCCGTCAGAGCACAGTCCTTTTGCAAAACTCTTAATTGTAGCAAACAAAACATTATGAATGTAAAAGCAAAACAATAATAGAAACCAATCGTCATGCTAGTTTGTGAGCTAGAAGGGCATCCATTCTTCCCCAGAGTCATCACTTGAGGAGAAATCTGAAATTTCCCACTCACTCTCGAAATGTTCCACATGGGATGAATCATCACTACATGTCAGTTCAACATCCCCGTCGTACTCTTCGATTCCTTTTCCGTTGTTCTCGATCTTTCCTTTTTCTTAGCCTTAGGGGTCTCAGACTCACTATTAGTTAATTCTGCATCAGCTTCATCTGCATTCATCTCGTCATAATTTCTTTTGCCTTTTCTTCTAACTTCTTTTGGTTTCCTAGTAAAGGTCGGAGGTAACTGACGCCTACTTGTTTTTTTTAGCAATACCTGTGTTGAACTTGACTCTTTTAATAGGATCAAAGAAACTGACTGACCCCGCTACCAGTCTCTCTTGAAAAAAAGCGGAAAAAATCTTTCCACCAATGCTTGCTGCACCCAACATGTCATTTACAACAAGCCGGTCGATTTTGATGCCGTCGATAAGGATTTGGAGTGATCTTTTGAAAAAGGATCAACGCCATTAAGGGTCTTTTTTAGCCGCCTATAGCGGCAAAAAATTGCACACACGGATCCGCCTACTCGCAAAAGAGTCCGATTATATAAAGCAATGAAGTCAAAATCATCATCATCTCTCCCTCCCGATCCAGATTCTGTTGAACACGCCATCATGCACGTTCACTACCAAGTATTTCATTGGGTAAGATGTTGCCAGGAAAACATGGAGCATTTGAATTTCGAAGGAAATGGGTGGAAATGGGACGGTGATGCTTCTACGTGTGTGGCTCAAAGGCATTGTAAATGAGGGGGGGGGAGAATAGGACATGAGCGTAGCGAATGCAGCGCCCGAAGTGCGCCTATCAGTCAATGATTTTTGGTAATAGATAGCCAGGCGAGAGTAGAGAGCAATCCCATCATGTTTTGTTTGCTACAATTAAGAGTTTTGCAAAAGGACTGTGCTCTGACGGAGTCATTCAAGAAATTTTGGAGAGTATGGATGTGAGTTACTTTGCGATTCAGCTTTTCAAACTACTCACAAGAACCGAATCTATATTGTATTCACAGAAATATTAATCAACAACCTCGCAAAGGATCTGGACCCAAATGACCCCCTGTTTAGATGAAATTGAGGCCAATTTCAAGTTTATAACCCACCTCATGTTTTTCTGCATATTTAATTACCCCAAGAAGCCATTTTCATTCTAAAACTTCCGTTGCTCTGGTGGTTAAATGTATAAAACAAACATTTGGAAAACCGTCATGGCAGCCATTTTGATGACGTCACATATGTTTCAGACGGATTTTACAGCGTTGTCAGAAGTCAAATCATGTTGGTGTAATATACTTTTTTGCTCAGGATGACAAGCTCTTTCAGATAAAGTAATTGGTTTATATAAATAAGAAAACTTTTTTTAAACTTACCACGTGATATTACGTCATCGATCATGTGATAACCCCAAATTTTTCAGAATGTTACCCCGGCTTAAATTAACAGTTAAACATCATAGAAATGGAATCCCCTTTAAAAATTTCAGTTACCTAGTTTGCTAGATGGTTACAAGAAATTCCCTGTCTAATACTTGACATACTAAATAGATAATCTGGATAATATCGTACTCTGCTCTTTTGATATAATGCAGAATGAATAATATTAAGAAGGGCAGAGTTTGGTATGCTAAATGCCTATATGCGCCTTGTTTAAACGAGGTGGAATGAGGTGGAATATATGGATAATGTTTGGGATGC
This sequence comes from Sanderia malayensis, assembly GCA_013076295.1. Taxonomy (NCBI): domain Eukaryota; kingdom Metazoa; phylum Cnidaria; class Scyphozoa; order Semaeostomeae; family Pelagiidae; genus Sanderia; species Sanderia malayensis. Next base: position 5,950,135 of record RQOL01000616.1, on the reverse strand, counting down.
CATTCTCTTCGAACATTTTAATATAACCTAACATTGAATGAGCAATTTAATGTGGACGATATAAATTGACCAGTTTAAATGATTGTAGTGCTTATGGGATATTTGGGGTATTTGTATTCCTTATTTTTGTTTGTTTGTCAGGGAAAATCTCTTGTCATGGAGAGGTCACGATCTGAAGAGAATCACAGAAAGAAACCCGTCGCAATTGAGCCGCGCGCCAAATCAGAATCGCGCGGCAAGTCAGAATCGCGCGGCAAATCAGAATCGTTTCACAGAATGAGTGCCCGGGAACCGAACACGACGAAAATGAATATTGTAACTTCGAGTACAAAGCAACAGTATTCACCAACCCGATACGCTAATACTGCTCCTATTGTCGAATTTCCAAAAAGACAAGTAAATAGTCCACCTAAGGCTTGGGTTCAACCCCTGAAGCGAGAAACAGTTGAGGTTGAAGATGGACAATCATCTTTGCCATCGAAAGTCAGAGAAAATGCACCTAATCCTTTTAATAATGGTGAGGATGAGTTTAATTTTTATTGTTTTATTCAGTAAAATGCATTGACAATTAAATTTGTTCAGAAGTGATTTGAAGCGATGTTGCTTTAACAACTGGTCTCTTCTCACAATTTAATATGAGATATTATCATGCCACAGTCGGGGTGTAATGTTGAAGTTAATGCCCTTGAAAAGGATTTGTCATGTGTGCATATATCTGGTATAGTACAACAAGAACTCTTTAGTCATATATGGATTAACGTGTGCTAGCGTGGGGGAGGGTTGATTAACAATTTACGCTTTATTGCCATTGCAATCATGGTTATTATCCAAGGGTAAGATAAATAGGCGTGTTAATTGAAAACATAATGTGTCTCGATTATTATTTTTGTAATTAACGTCGTCATTCAATATTGTTTTCTTGCAGAAATTAGATATGATTATTCGAAGAAGTTGACGACAGAGCCCACTGAAATCCCGCCACAGACTTCCAAAAGCCTCGTTGTCAAGTCAGCCTCGCATGCAGTTGAGGAACCTACTGCTGATGCTTCTGCTACGTCACCGACGAGGCAGAAGTCGCAAAGCATGAAAATCAACGTATTTTCCAGGCCAACATCTGGCGACGTCACGAGACAGAGTGAGAAGAAAGCCATTGTTAGAGTAAACTCCAGGGCATCTGGTAAGAAATTGCGTGCGCATAGTTTTGGTATCACAACATGCATTCATACCTGTGTAAATGATTATAATGCCAGGCTGAACTAGGCTTAGTAATACTGATGCATTGTGTTAAGATGGAGAAACTCAATAATCGTAATAGCTCTTTTTAGCCTCCCTCTCATTAAGCCCCGTCTCTAGTTAGCCCTCCCTTTGGAACACCGAAAATTAAGTAATATCTCCCCTAGGGCTTAATAGAGCTTCCGCGGTGTGTCTAGAAGTGGTGTTGTTTTGAGGACAGCCCCACCTATTAATTTATTGGTATTTTTTGTTGCAGATAGAAGTATTAAGAGTGCAAAGATTCGAATTAGATCGAATAGTGAAATATCTAACAACAAAGTTACTACACCGGAAAAGCCAGAAATGCAGGATGGAAACTGGGGCTATAAATCGCCAAGATCACAGGAAAAGGATAGGTACATACATGATGAACAAAAAGAAATTAGGGAATATGATAGAAGAGAAAGAAAAGGCGAGGATAGAAGAGGAAGTGTGGAAAAAGATAGAAGAAGAACCAGAGAAACAGATAGAAGGGAATTTAGAGACGGAGATAGAGAAAGCAGAGACAGAGATAGAAGGGAAAGCAGAGACAGAGATAGAAGAGAAAGCAGAGACAAGGATGAAAATGAAATTGGAGAGAAGGGTTCACAAGAAGATGGAAGAAGAGGTAGCAGAGATTTGAGAAGAAAAGAAAGCTACTACAGAGATGTGAGAGACAATCTCAGTGATCGTAGACTTTCCTCGAGCAGTAGAAGTGAACTGTTAGCTGATATAATATCTGTAGACAACACAGAGTTCGCAAAATCTCTTGGGTTGTCGGAAGAATTGATCGGTCTGATCAAGGAAGAGGAACAGTTTTGGAACAGGCAGGTGGAGTTGAGAAGATGGAGGGAATCGCAAGAGAAAAAGCAAAGAGATATCACGCTGGCATATGATACAGAGAAGGAAAAGAAGATCGCAGAACTACGAAGAGAGCACGAGAAGGGAAAGTTTGCCAAGGTTGACAGTGAAACGAAGAGAAGTGACCAGTTGGAGCAATTGCGTTTGGCTGAAGAGACATTTCTTGCGAAAGAAGCAGACAGGCTGGTTAAACTTGCAGAGAGACAAGAGAGAGCCAAGCAAAGCAAGGAGAGAGATGCGCATGCGCTTGATTTTGAGAAAAAACCCCCTTCAAGAGACAGAGGGATGCAAATCTATTTGAAACAAAAGTCGTTTAATGGGAAGAATTCAGATCAAGTGGACTCGAAAGGTACCAAGAGGTACTCGTTCCCGCCTTCAGATCATGCGAAACAGTCGAAAGCAAAGAATCGTTACTCGGATGTTGGTGCTTTGGAAATGCGAAATGGAGATGTCAATGCGCTGTATAACTATGATGGAGGAATAGGAAGAAGCAATGTGGTTGATCAGAGACAGAGGGGGTATGAAGATTACGATAGACGTGAACAAGTAAAGTATAAAGACAAAATTATTGTAAATGAAAAGGCGAATCTTTATCAAAAGAGATCACACGGCCCCGAGATCGGTTCTCGTGCATCTGATCACGAGCATCGACACTCGAACCGAGATTCTCATCGTTCGAGCCGTGGCTCCAGCTCTGCCGAGAACCATGAAAATTGGGGTGACAGTGGTTCGGCTAAAGAATCCAATCAACATTCATCGAGAAGAAGTGACAGTGGTACGGATGTTTCAGGTGAACAGAAGTCAAGCAATAAAGGAGGCCCACATGAAGTAGCCAAAGGTCTCGATCATCTCAAGAATGAACGGGTTTTCTCGGAACAATGTGACGGCAAAATGAGGACATACCACATCACGTCAGTCGCTGTGAGGTACAACAAGCGGGGCAGTTCATCTTCATCGTCGAATCCGAAATCCCTGTCAAGCCCGATTGACGATCCAAGACAGGATCGGACAATCGTTGTGGCCGAGAAGCCAAATCGAGAAACAGATGACATATTAAAAGGGAAACCTGTGAACCAAGTGAAACCGATTGGATATTTCTCTGATCATGATTATGATGATGCTCTCAATCGCAGCAGAGAGAATTATGGCGTGGCCATGTGTTCGCCACGTGCTTATTTTTCTGATGACGAAATCACAATGACGTCGATTGGAGAGAATGTCCAAGACGATGAAATGCTATTCGATGCAAGACTTGTTCACATTGACATTCAACAGCGAGTTCGTTGTGCCGCCTGCAATAGCTTGATACGTGAAAAGGCATCGATGAGTATTAATGGCAAGGATGTTTTTTGGCATCTTCTTTGCTTCAACTGTGTTGTATGTGGCATTGCATTGATGACCATGAAGAAAGTGATGAAGAATTTCAAAGTGAGACTTCTTGGTGATAGCCTCCATTGCACTAATTGCTTCTCGACGAATGGTAAGTTTCCTGAATCGAAATTTGTTAGGTTTACAGTACTGACTCATTTTCATGGAGCTCATGAAAAAGAGGGTAATTTGTAGGGTGACGAAACAGTTCAAGGGACCAGTTGCTTGCTCCGTATACTGGGGGTGTTCGTTTTATTTGGGGGGGAGATGCTCGTTATACCGTGATTTCACGGTGTAGTATAACATGGTTATCGTAGATATTCGATAACCATTCTTTTTATTTTTTAGGTGACAAGCTGTCTGAAGTGTAGCTCTACTCAAGAAGAAGGCTGCTTTCTCCTTAGCAAATTGGTATGAATACTTTTTCATGTATTTTTTAATTTTTATATTTGAGCTAACATGTAATCATTATCATATTATGCTACATACATTATAGTCGCTTAGCTTCATTGCCGACATATTGCAATGCTATACTTTTCTTCATCCCATTACAATTGTATGTACTTATACAAAGCGTTAACCTTATTAGGCTCTTATACAAATATATTTACTTGTAGACTCGAAAGTTTATTTAGCAATTTATATTTGTTCTGCTCATGGTAGCTGTTTTATAATGTATATGAATCGTTTTATTTTAAACATATAGTTTTAGCTTTGTCTCGAGTTCGAGTGTTGTAAATTTTTAAGAATTTATCTTTTTAGCCTCGCAAAGCTGTATAACTACAACAAATGCATTACATTATCTGTCATGCTGCATTTATATAATATTTTTATAACAATTTATAGGGTTTATAATAATCGAATTGTTAGTAATTCTTTATCTGAATTAGTGTACGTTTGAATATCATATATTCTAAATCGCTTTTTTCAAACAAAGACGTTGTTATTGCGCTTACAATTTTCTCCAACTATAATAATCCCTTTGTTTAGAGTTGTTTTGCAGCTTTATTTTGCGGTGATGCCTGTACAATAAAAACATTATCTTCAAAATGAAGTTTGCTAATTTGACGCAGAAGATGTTTTAATTTTCAACAGTTTTTGCAGCCGCGAGACCTCAATTTGCGCAAACTGGTTTTTCGGTTTTACTTTTTGAACTTTGTGAAGACGTCAATATTTTCTTGGAGAATGTTTGAGATAATTAGTCGTCATTTCTTTATTCCTGCACATTTTGCTTGAACAATCCATTGGGTTACTCTTGGCACACAACACAGACATGTAAGTTGACTTTAGACAATAATAAAAACAAACTATTGAAGTTTTGTTGGTTTTGTGGATAAATAAAACCACACTGTTGTCTTGGTAATGTTTAAGCAGTTGTTTTAACAACAAAAGTTAGAATGAAATCCAAAGCACTCGAAGCATGCCAAGTGTCAAGGTAGTATCATCAAGTTGCATTGCTCTTTCTTCTTTTCAGAACAGATAAATTGAATAAAAGAACCATGCTAAAGCCTGGGGACAGCGTTGTGCCCCCAAAGTCCCCCAAAACTGGACGAAAAGGACCCAAAAGCCCACGGCCAAAATCTGTCAACAAGAAACAGCAAGGTAGGCCTGCTGGAGGCTCCAGGAACGGGACGCATGGAAAGAGCAGTGACAGCCCATCTTCTAAGAAGAATTTAGACATGAACTTGGTACAAAGCAAGCCTCATGGATCATATGATGGTCTTTTATCAGACGGTAAAGAAGTTACCCCATTGGGTGTTCAAGATGAAGAGAAACAAGAAGAAGGAAGTAAACACAAACAACAACAGAAGGCTTCAAGAAACAAGTTCAGCCACAGAATGTACGACAATTCTGGAGAAATTTACAGCTACCTGAAAGGAGAAATAGCTTCATCGTCACTACCATCAATTACTGATGAATATCAAAAAAGGAGAGCCTACAGTGTTGCATTTAGCACGAAACGATGTAAGGATGAATGACGTATTCATTGACCAATTTTTGTTTGTTTATTTTGATAATTGAACAAATTATGGCCCTCAAAGGATTTGATATTAATCTGTTTTCTTATCTCATGGAATTCGACCAATAATTTAAATAAAAACATTTCTATTGTAGATGAAGAAGTTTTGAAAGATGTTTTGTTGGACAGCAATTTCTTCTCAGCATACTCAACTGTGAGAAATTTCTATACCATATTGTACATATTTCCAGAATTTCTTTACTCTATGTAAAGGAACAAAGGGCATCAAGTTTTCAATAGACCAGCAGTTGTCTTCTTTAAGACCTTGTTAGTTCTCTAAATGTTTAACAAATACATGCCTGGTAATCACCCAATAATGTTTTAGGGCTATAATGAACTAGCACTATTTTGATTTCCAATTTTTAGCTTTAAGAAAGGTACTTGAAACTAATAAGAACCATGTACTCAAGTAATTTTAAAATCACTCGTGCCTGATGAAGTTTTGTTTCATTTTTTTAGTTTGAAGCAAAACATAAAAATAAAGTTATGGTCATGTTGATGGATTTCTTTGACCACAACTTCAGATTCAGTGATTCAAAGCGAGTCATCATTGCTAAAGATACAGAGGACCCAATCGATGTGATAGAAGAAATACAACAAGCTATAGTTGCACATGTCATCCATGTTTGTGCTGCATTTGCAAGATGCAGAATCAAGGAGTGTGCATTGTGCTTGGAAGATCTTCTGTCAGAGGATGCTAAAGAGGCTGGCAAGCACACTCACCAACAACCATTGTATGCAAGAGTGAACACAATGAAAGCAAGCACAGATAATGTTATCAATATGCTTGTTGACGAGGGCTTCAGTTTAGCCGAGAATGCAGATCTAATGGAGCTGAATGGTAAGATGTTTAGAAGAGATCCACATTTTGACGATATGCTTGCCTTTTCTAAAGATTGCAAAGATGATGTTTATTCTCATAATATTACCATGGATTTGTGGTTGTATCCCCAGGTAGGTTGATAAATGTTGTAGCTCTATTTGTTCATTCATTTACCTGTTTGGAGAAATATTCTCCTTCTCATTGATTTTCCTTTAAGCTCCCTGGGGGCTAATTGATTAAAATTACTTTAAAGAGGGGGGCTTATAAGAGAGGGCGGTTTAATAACTCTTTTGTTTAATATGAGAAAATTCTGAAAGGTAGACATTTTGTTACTTGGAAGCACTTTAAATATATTTTATGAACTAATGAAAGTTGAATTTTTCTTTTGAAAAGGCGAGGCTAGTAGGAGAAGGGTTAATTGAGAGTGGGACTAAAAGAGAATTTATGGTTACTATTTTCAGATGGTAAATGGTGTTTAATATTGTCATTTTGAAGGACAAGTCAAAGTATGTCACAGTTGAAGTCATGAAAAGCCTTTTGGTAGAAATGGCTGCCCAGAAAGATAAAGCTAATTCTTTGATCCCTGGAGAGATGAAATCTTTTATGACTGATGGAGATGATGTTATTCTAACAAACCCAGATTCAGGTAGATTTTAAATAGTATACACCAGCTTCCACTAATAAGAGCTGGTTTATTTTCAGAAAGCAAAATCAGTTTGTATAGACCGATTATCTCTGTATCAAATATTTTCAGCTTCATTATCCACGCACCTTGCTGCTTTCATCAATCCTGAAAGAAGGTTGTTCATATGCGGCTGCCATACACGCTCTGGTCAAGAGCTTGGACAAAAGATGATAGCAAGTGGCGTCAAAAGTATCACTTTCAAATGCCCAGCAATATAAGACAAATTCGTTTGAAGTTATTTGAGTATTTAGTGAGACATCTCAGCTATGAAATCCAATGACGTAAGAAATTAAAAATAAGTCCGCTGTGAGCTTATCGGTAGCTACACATTAGAGTAGTGGAGATAGCTGAACAGGTTAGGTACATCTTAGCAACCTTGATAAGGATACGGCAAAGTTATGAGATCAATTTCCAGGCCAGTCATACAGAAGACTTGCAAGACAGTAGCAGTACTTGATACCTCTCTCTGCTAAGCACTCAGAGAAGGATTATGCGTAAGTGGAGCATTCCAGGGGTAGGAGCCGCACCCACCCCTGTCAAGTGGTGGGTGCGGCTGTCATTTGAAAGGGGGGCGCTCATTTCAAAATATGGTCGGTTGAGGGGGCACTTAATCGAAGAAGAGATTTAGTCGAGGAAATAGAGTAGTTTTGTCATTGCTTAAACATTGATCCTTAACAGTTGTGTAACTAGACTTTGAGCTAATCGAAGACAACTTCATCAACATTGCTCACAACGACGAACGCTTCAAGAAAGTGAGAATAATCATGTGCAATGTTCCCTGCTCGAAATCTGGTGTTGTAAACCCTGTGGACTTTGTACTGCAAGAAGGCAACACTGTGGCTGCGAAGCTCCTGAGCAGCAAACTCGATGCAGCAAAGCATAAGACAATTATCAGCGACGAGTGTATGATCTTGAGACACGCCTTGAAGTTCACTCATGTGCAGTCTGTGTTGTATTTCACGTCTTCGGACAGTGCAGTAGAGAACGACGAGTTGGTGATGAAAATATTGAAAGAACATCGAGAAGAGGCGACTTCAAAAAGTCCTTTTCAACTTGCTCATTTCTTGCCGGATTTGGTAGCAAGTCTGAGGAAACAAATTCAAAGTGACCAACAGCACAACAAGGCCTCGACAAAAAATCCAGTGCAACTCGATAGTAGTAAGTATCGCATTTGAAATCATCACCATGTGCCATTGTGTTATTGTGGATTTGTTTTACTTGGGTTAATTTAAATATACTTGTTTTCTGCATACACACGAAACTAATCATTGATGTTCTTCTTTGTGGTGGGTGTCCAGTTTAAGCCCCCCGAATACTTTGATCTCTTTCCCGTCTTTCTTAACCCTCCCCCCCCCGCCCCCTCTTCCCCCGTCTGTGTGTTGTAAGTTGCTCCTGTTATTGGTCTGTCATTATTAAAAACTTCTCGAAAAGTTCCTAGTAATTTTTAAGCTATCAAATGATCAATGATGTTGAGAGTTTGAAAGAAACTGCAAGATTCTTAGTTTCATGTTAGTCTGCAATGCGGTTCCATTTTTCCATTTATCCCGAAGAAGATCTTATCGATTTATGGTTCTTCTGTCCTCTTGAAGGTGACAAGTATTTGAAGCTGAAACCATCTTCCTTCATGAACGGATGCTTTATAGCTTTGCTAAAAAGACAGGTAAATACCATTTCATGCATTTTATCAAGTTCTCCCAGTATCCTTTGAGTTGATTTCAACGAAGTTTCTTGTCTTCTGCTGACAATTACATTCAAATCCGCAACTATTCTCCACTTCTGTGTTGATTGTCATTATTATTCACTGAAATGTTGAATAATATTCATAATAATAATTTTGATTCGAAATCATTTCCTCCTGAAAATTCATTATCATGTACGCTAAGAACTTGAATTAACATTTGATTAGTACAACAGCAGACATTTTAAGATGATGCCATTTCTTTCTTATTAGTTTATCGAGCCGACTGCCAAAGAGGTGCTTGAACGAGCAAGCAAAAAAGGTTTGGTATCCAAGGGGCGGACGAGGAAGTTGACAACTCAGGCAGCATCACACAAGCATGCCAGAGAAAATACCATGACCAAAGAAGAAAAGGAAAAACCGATTAAACATGAGCCAAAAGCTGATGATGATGATGATGAGACCAACGCGACACCCTTTCACAAGTTTTTTTAAATGCATTCGTATACAGGTATTCCTCGCCAAATTGATTATACCAATTTTTATTTCGACCTGCATTTGAATCTTGATACGAGTTAAAGTAAAAGCTCTACTGTGCCCCCATCTCTAATAAACCCCCTTTTCTGAAACAAGATTTTGAGTCAAGCCCCCCTTTCTCTATTCAGCCCCCTTTCTGGAGCTTTGAAAATTGAACAAGCCCCTGGGTGGGGCTCAATGAAACTTTTCTTTCAACTCGAGTTTCTTTATGTGTCAATCATGTTTTGTCACACCTGGTTTTAACTTTCTTTATTGCGCATGCTTCATATTTCACCCTCGCTGAAAGTCGAACAAATGTTTCATTTTCCCATATTGTTAGTTTATTACTTCACAGTGCTAATTTTATTGCATTTTCATGTTCATTCCACCAATCACCAAAGTTTATTCAATCGTTCACATGCTGATGCTATGTTTGTACAATTCTTTAAGCAGGAAACTGCCTTGAAAAACATGAAATCTGACGACAGTTCTTAAATATTGCATTTCACACACCACTTACATTACGTCATTGTCATATTACCCTTCATGATACTTTCAATACTTTTATTTCACTTAACTTTTACTTTCGATTTTACTTTCACTTAATTTTTACTTTGCAGTTATTTCATTCAACATTTTTCTTTTCGTTCCATATATACTTTATTTTCCTTCGCTCAACTTTATTTCTTTCAAATATTGATGTTGTTTGTTTGTCTTTTCACCCTTACACCAGTATACAGTACCAACAGTCACATTTAAGTTTTCGATATTTAATTTGTGCCGAGCTCTTATACAAGTTCATGCCTTTATTTTCTTTATTAGAGTTTTGTTGTTTTATTTTCTGACTAGAGTTTTATTGTAAATAAATGCACTCAACGTTATGTCAGCATTTAATTTGATTGAATATGATGTTTTAAAATAAATAATTAGATAATTGATAAAATTAATATATATGCAAGACCAGCAATGATTCAATGATTATATGCTCAAAGTATATCTGATTAAAGAATGATTTAAAGCAATTTTGAAAATTTGAAGGCTGATTCTTGTTTGAATATATATAAACTTGAACTTGAAACAAAAGCCAGGAACAGTTTTAGTATTGGCTTTATGAAACTACCTGGGATTATTTCCTCAAAATACGTCTAAAGGTCTCACGACAAGTCCCATATCAACTTATCAAGTCATCCGTTCGTGATGTTCCATTGGAACACAATACAATGGTCAGGGCTACGCATTCTGAATCATGTGACAACCTGAGTTGCACCGTCTTTTCTCTTTCCTTAGTCTATTGTCTCTGTTTTATTGCTATTGTTGTCTATTATGATGCATAACAAAGAGAACAATTGGAGGAATCGCAAGTATTTATCATATCATCAGATCAGGAAGTGGTGTGGAGAAGAAAAACTTTTTCTCCGCACTGAGCTGAGTTTGTCGATGGTTCATGTTGGTTCTTTAGAGCTGGCGTCGCGCGTTTGACGGATGATATAGCAGATTTATTTCCAGAATTCAACTTTTAACAAAGGTAATTACGAGCTTAGCTCTTATATCATATATCTTAGAGCTTGAATTGCATAATTGTATAAAAATCCCAACACAATTTTGACTTTAATCTGGGTACTTTTGCAGTCGTTGGTTTTTAGGCCCGCCGGCCTAAGTAGTTCAACTAGAGTTTACTTGCAGTGTTTACCGGAATGTAATTATTTGACATTTGGTCAAAGTTTGTACACTCATAAACCTTCATAGCCTTGGAAAACTAACGCAGAAATTTATTCAGCGGGTATATTGTTAATAGTTGGTGAATTTAAGTCATCAATTTAAGTTTGAATACAGTAATTTCCTTCCGTTTTTTGGATAATATGAAAGTCTGTGTAACATCTCGCATCAAATCATACGGACAGCACGCGCATTTCCCGAGCTAAGGCAGTGAGAGGCATGCCATTGCATGTACAAGGATTAAAAAATAATCTGTGTGTGCCGAAAAATATTGAACATCATTGCACGAAAGGAGGAAAAATTGTGAACTTGCATGAGACGATGAAATTGTGCAGTGACGACGTTAGCCAGAGGGGAAATCCAAGTATCTGTTCTCCTACCTCTTGCAGCAAATTTCATTTATTTAGCAGCATGGCAGGTAACGGCTACCTCCTTTAAATGTTGATGCGACCCCCTAGAAATGGTTTGAGTTGCATGCAGCATTATAATCATGTGAGTCTTCTGCCATATGGAATGACCATGCTCAGCGTTATAAGGGGAGGGCCACTAGACCACAATATCCTGAGTACATGGTTTTTAATTTTGTGGGTTATCTTGGTATTGACTCCAGTATTTTTAATGTGCTGCGGTTTTAACAATTTCATTACTACAGAAAGTTTAAGTTTGAATGGTTAAAACGAATGGTTTTCATTTGTGTTTTGAAAACGTATACCTGCAACTCCCCTCTAAAGCACATTTATAAAAAAAGTCTCTTTACTTCTCTTTGTAAAGAAATGAAAAAATTCATTTCTTTACAAAGTCAAATTTTCCATGCAGAAACCATGCTTCGATAAACAGTTGATACTAAAAACATTTTGCTTGGACTAGTTTTGAACAGTTAACTGGTCCATCCTATATTTGTATCTTTTGAAGTGTTTGCATTGAAATTGCCAAATATTGGTTTTTCAGACGACCGACAATATTAAAACAAAGGCTATAATCTCTCACTGAATTCAATTTGTTATTGTGATGACGTACAAAATGAATTTATGCATGTAACAGCAACAAAGCAGCAGAATTTCCAAGCTTTATTGATAATATTTTAATATGAATGAGCGCAAAGCATGCTAGAAAATGCACACGTTTGTTCCTATTCTTTTCTTTCGAAGTTTACCTGCTTTGCCTCATTAGCTCGGAACAAAACAAGCTATTGTGCCAAATGGTAAGCAGACAAAATACCTGTTTGTTGTCTATATGATACACTCCTTTAAAATCACCCTAATCACCTGTACAATGTGAATTTGATAAGCAGCCTAGGCCGTCGCTTGCCAGCCAGCCAGCCAGCCACCGCTGTGTTTTGAAAGTCATTCTTTTGCACGACGGTGAAAACAAAAGTCAATCCAACTTTTGGTGTGTTTTATATCGTGTGCTAAGTGCTTTATGGCCGATTGCAAAGTATAATCGCGTTTCGCATTGTGAACTATGTCAAGCTGCCAGTTTCCGCGACTTGAAGAAGATGCCAGGATTATCAAAAAGTTGACTTCATCATAACAAAGTTTGTTGGAAGGAACGTCAAATACTAACAACTGTATAGCATAACTACAAAATTTCCACAACACACATGAACAGAGGAGATTTTGAACAACGCATTGTGTTACGAGGGAGAAGAGAGCAGCATTGTTCAGAATTACGTATTATTATTATCGTCCATTACTTGCTCTAAACATCTGTTCGCCTTTCATCGTTCAGTTAATTTTGGTTACAACATTTAGCAGTTGAGGTTAGAAATTTAGTCAACCTCATTGTAGCATTACGTGTCACGCAAACGCACGCAAAACATGTCTTGGTCTCTTTGACCACCCCGTGAGAGGAAGATTCGTGCAGACTTTTATCCCATCTGTGTTGGCTGGTGTTAGCTTAGAGGTTACGAGGACGATAACAAGTGCATTGTAGATAGCTACGATAACGATAATGGCAAAGCGTAATACATGCGGTGTTTGCAATGAGAACGTGGCGGTGTTTTATTGCATGCAGTGTGATTGTTTCTTTTGCAGAAACTGTAACGATTCTTGTCATGATGAGGTAGGCAGTAAAACATCCTACTGACCTAAGCTTATAATACGTGCCGGCGATCAAAACAATCATTTTTGCTCCCTCGTTTTCATTTCAATTGAATGGATTGGAGCTGCGTTGTAGCGTGTCAAGCCTTGGCTGCTGTGAAGGAGCTCAGAGTGTTTCTGAAGCAAAAAACAAAAGGGATAACCGGTTCATTGTTTTGGAATGGTGGTTATAATGTATAAACTGAGTTGCGAACCATTCTTTTGATTTTGTTGATTATAAAGTTTTATTTTGTCTCCCAGGATTGTCCTACGAAGCAGAGAAGTTCAGGATTCAATGAAAGTATCAACAATAAAGGTAATGCCCACAGAGATTACTATAGACTCACTATATTGCGTCCCTGTGTCTTTACTTGCTTTTGCTCTGGCCTCGTTTGCATTGAGGGAAGTGCGAGCGAGGCACAGGGACGCAATGTAGCGAGTCTAAGAGATTATACTGCTTTTTATCTAATTTGCCTTTTCCTCAAAATGGTAGCTTACCCAATGTGGATTTTTCCATTAACAAGATAAGATGTTTCAGGCTCAAATCATGACTTCGAAAAGGTTTACGGTTCAATATCCTGCCTTCTGGTAGAGAGGGGTCTTTGAATTGAATTCTAAACTCTTGTTCAAATCACTGTCTGTATAAATTCTCATTTTTCAAACCATTTTCATAAGTGATATTTTTATAAAAGTGTTAATAACTGTTTACATACTCTGAGGCAGGAGTTTGCATTATCCTCTATCCATATGTTTTGGCATTATTGCAGATTTAAAAACCTGACGAAAATTGACGTTTTCTTTTCTGTTTCGTTGCTCATAGATCTTGTGAGAGAATGGTTGGAGAGCTCCACTGGTTCGTCCACGTTGCTAGAAAGCCCCTTTCAATTAACCCTTGATATTAATAAACCTACGCATGATAATTTGAAGCACCGTCAAGAAACACAAGTAAATCTGACCAGCAGACATTCTCCAGGGACTATGTCAACAGGACACCCTGCCAGTCAGAAAAAGCAGCACGCCACAAAGAGGCCTCCACTGCCTTGCCCGAGACTACCAGCCTCGTTTCGAAATACTACGACGACGAATGACCACGACAATTACAGCTATGCGTCGATTGACTTTCGGCCTGCGGTTATAACGGGCGATGGAATGATCGCCGCGCCGATATGCGACGAACGAGAAACGGAGATTTTGGGTGATTATAATGACCGTGATGTGGATGTTGCGAATAGCGAAGAATATCACTGGGATGACGAGCTTCAAAGTCATTCGGCGTCGGATCAATTCGAAGCAGCACCGTATGCAGAAATAGAAATCGGAAATTCTCGTAAGGAGAGTGACGAGAAGCGACTTCCACCACCGAGAATTACTCAACGAAAAACGAGCGCCGATAAACATCGTAACGGCGACGATTCGCGCGACAAACTGAGATTGGAGGTGTATGAAGACCCGGTGGACACAAGACCGAGTGAAGAAGAATTGAGTAAATTGTATGCCTCTGTTGATTTTAGCAAAAAGAAAAAGAAATCTCAAAAGGGCACTGTTATAAACCCAGGAAGCGTGATAGGCCCGTATTATACGAACCAAGACATTGTAAGTAGTGATGACCAGCTGTTGTGTCGGGAAAACGCCGAGAATCAACCGAACAATAATAATGTTGTTGCTGTTGTTGGTGATGGAGTGACTGAGAAACAAGCAAAAAAGGATGCATCAAAGGTAGGAAAGTCGAAATTCTTTGTGGACATACCGGACAACAGAGAGGGAACACCCCCACCGATGCCCAAACCGTTTAGTGGTGAGTTTGTTTGAATATCATTGTCTGATTTGTTCGTAGAATATCTTAACATCATATACACGTTTTTTTTGTCACGAGAAAGTTTTTCAGAGTAGTTCGCAAATTCTTTCAGCAATTTTCCGATTTCAGTACTGAAACTCTCTTAAGAATTTCTTAGCAAAAATTGAACCGGTTTACGTTATTAGACATTAATTATTAGGCATAATTAATGTCTAATAAAAGTTATTAGGCATTAACGAAGTTGCAATGCTACGGCTAATACTTCATGTTTGCACGGTAATTTCTCCTTGAATCTAAGTTTTTCAACTTTCTTAGGTTTTCAAAACCCAACGCAGAACCTTCTTAACTCCTTCAAGAGCCGAGTCCTGCTTTCCTATAAAGCACTCTTTTTATAAAAGAAAACGTATAGCTGAGTTGAATGGCAATATATTTTGAGCTTCGTGGGCGATGCGAAGGAGAGCATTTGAAGTCAACGCGAAGGAGAATAGATGTCTTAATGTTTAGTTTTTACGTTAGCGAAATTAAAAATCTTCTGCAAAAATGTTAAAAAGTGAGATACGTTTTTTGTAAATGATTTCCTTAAAAATACACGCATTACTTACTCCGCCAAGCATGCTGTGACGTCATGCATGCTCTATTATCAGTTTCACCGCAATGCTCTGAATAAATATAGCACAGAGCCATGTGTAATCTTCAGTGCAGCCTGCTAGCTGATGCTATAAGAACTAACTCGTCGTTGTACCTGCTATTGCTGCTATCGCAAGCAACATAAAACAAAGCTGAGGAGAATCTCTTCGCATTGTGTTTACGGGCAGCTTTTTGAATTGAATGATTGAGTTGCGTAAGCCGAAGCTGCTGCATGTAAAATGAAAGAAAGCCGAAATTTTATTTGTTATCGTATAGCGTCTAGCCAGGATAGTTTTGATATAGATCAAGGGACAACATCTGCATTTCAAAACAGAATTGATCCAACTACGATGAATTGTGAATTTGTTTGTCGAATGGGCGTTGTCCTAAAGCGGCTATCGTCGTTTTTGTTGAATTGATAAGTAGGAAAGCGAATTTCAAGCTAAGCTGGATATCAACAAAGCTGGCTACCTGACGTTGGCGTTCGTTTGAAATACAAAAAAACCTAAGTGTTATTATGAAAATCTTTTCAAGGAATATTTTCAAGGAATATTCATTGTCGTGCATTTATTTTCAATTTACATGGAGTTTCATGCAGTTGCTTCGTTGAGTTTAGCTCTTGAATTGAACACAGCCTGGTTATTTGATGGATGAATTCTATTGGTAAAGAAAGCATTCTTGAAGATTTTTAGGACGATTTTGCAAGTTTTATTTGGGAGCAATTGAGACGGTAGGAAGAGTTTGAAGCATATTCAATAAATTGTCCTCTCAGATTTGAAATAGTTGATTTTGTTCCAACTTAAAGTCTACGCAGCCTTGTGCATATAGCCTTACTATTTAGAATTCAAAAATCTTTCAATTAGTCTGGAAAATTTCATGCCTGGCTTCATGGTCGATGTGATTTCTTTTCTTCGATTTAATGAATGTTTTATTATTTCATACGATTAAAACCCACAACTTGAGTTTTTCATCCGTAATACATAGAGTAAGGAAGGACGGCTTTGTGTTTCTACTGCATTAAAATTCAACTGGTGATTTGTTCGAAATATAATACAAAGGAGCCTTATTTTGCTCGAGTTTGCAGTTTGTTGTTGTTAGCGTGAATCAATCAGAAATTTCAGTTACAGTCATGAAGTGAAAATTCTTGTTGAATTTGACTATGCTTTCGATTCCTCCACCATGTTGTATTCGCAAGCCATGTGCACACATTTCTTTATAGCTTCACATGGCCGGATAGCAATACAGTACCTTATTATACTCATTCTGATATGTTGATCCAGATTAAAATGATTCAACGCTGTATATAAGCACGCGATATTTAGAAGCGTTGTCAACAAGCGCATTGGATCAGTGGAAATTCGAGTTTGCATGTACTACTACATATGCAGTTCGCTGATTGTGGCATTTGACATTTCATCTCACTTTGTTTATATCTTGTTTTGCTTTAGCGAGACGAAAACAATCGGCACCAGCCCTGCTCTTTAATAGAGTGGCGCTTCCACCTCAGCTGCCACCGAGAACACGCGAGGCCTTGCAGTTCGACGAACGAAGCTATCATCGCTCGGCCGAAGAGCTGAATTCATCGTCGTACGCTGTCGTCGGCGAGGCCGTCGGTGTCAACGAGAAGAAGTCGGCGGCGAGGGGACATCGAAGAAATCTCTCCGGTGATTTGCATGTTCAGCGACGGGATCAAAGTCATCATCATTATCCACTGCCGACTACATCAACGACAAACGATACGACAGTCGGCAAAGTAGAGCCGAAGAGAGGGAGCGAGAAGAAGTCGTTTCACAAGAGGCACCGAAGAATGAAATCGCACGAGACGATTTCTACGGTATATGCAACAGCGACGAGTGATAACAAGGATACAACTGCACCTAATAGGCCAACGAATTCGCCACCAAGTGATAAAGAGAACGGAGGACAACCACCGTACAGTGGAAAGTCTAGTGCTGACAGCTCACTGGAAGACACTGCCTCAGTTTCCAAAGAATGTAAAGATTCAGGTGAGCATTGAATTTATTTGTTTATTTAGAACATGTTTTAAAGATTTTCCTATTACTAAAGTCCTCAAATACACATGTATTTTGCGTCTGAGGTGATGCAAGTCCTCCGGCCCGCAAGCTACTGACTATATACCGCCCAAGTAAACAATAGTCTTTGCAAGCAGGATCATTATGCATGCGCCTCTTTTCCGTGCCGCGCCTCTTAAACGTGACAAGCTTCTTTACTGTTTTGAATATTCATGGTTGTCGTCTGTTATTTCAGTGGAGAATTCATACGACGATATGAGTGAACTGATGCGCAAAGCAGAAGCATTAATATCTGATGAGCTTCCAGAAGGCTGGCAAGAAGTGCGAGACGGCAGCGAGGTCTATTATTGGCATATTTGGACCGGTACGATTCAGTACGAGAGACCGGTATTATCAGCTGTAAGTCAATTCAACATACTTTGCACGTATAGAAGCATGCATAAGTAATCAAATACAGCAAAGACAAGTATCGATGCATAATTATGCATGCATGTCTATGAAGCTGTGTATATACGCGTGGTAATAATGATAATAGCCTTGTAGATGTCATGAATTTTGTAAGATACTCAGAGGCAGTGTAAATTGTTCACTTAGGACGATAACCTGTTTGCCAAAAAATTGGCATTAAGCTAATGGCAGATATATATAAATGTATTTTTATCTATAGATCCTTACTGTCTATACTGGCATCACAGTGCTCGATGTACAGAAGTACAGAGCAATAATAGAATAGAAGCAAGAAAGTAGATTAGTTCTCTGTTACTCGAAGTTTCATGCTTTCGCAATCATCAGACAGACTATAATGTCTTTTTATAGGTTTTGTAGCTACTTGTATTAATACATATTTTTATCTGAACAGACCCCATCTTCGTCATCGCGCTCAATATCACCGCCATTTTCTGACCCCAGTTCATCGCAGAGTCCAAGTGTAAATGAACCGCAAGAGAAAGCAACTCAACGTAAAAGGTACATGGTGCACTTTTTCCTACCAGAATTCGATCGAAAATAACACAATTTTGATTGGTTCCTACTCAATGCAGTAACACTGATATATGTGTGTGGACAGATGCATGCTATGCATGTGCTCTTAATTCCTCAGTGACGTATACGTTTACTATGATTCTGATCCTTGTCATATATCTTTCTTTAACAGTCCTGAAGTGAGGTCAGAGTCTCCACATGATAAACCAAGAGTAAGAAAAGCGCTTTTTATATTTGCTTGTATCATTTATGAATATAGCTATTCTACCTCCTCCTTGCTTATACTTTTGTTGGTACTGTTGCCCCACTACGAAGCCACACATTGCTACAAAACATGTCTACAGTGTTTTTGTTGACTACTGTTTAAGTTGAGCTTCTCAGTGTTTCGAGCAATTTTCCTTTTCCTGTGATCATGATTAACCTTAATGTTAGTCATGATCATCTGCTTCAGGATTTTTCTTCGATAATCTCAAGTCTTAACTAGGACACTTATTTCACTTGTCTTAACTAGGACACTTATTTCATCTTTTTCTGAATGTTGGATGTAGGAAGCCCCGCCTGTATCTCCCACCCACTTGATGCCTAAATCCATTTGTTTTTTTTTTTCAAATACATTCATGGTGTAGTGTTGATGAATTTGTTTTATTTGCAGCAAGCAATCAGCTTTCCTGTTCACTCTATGGGCTGGACAGATGTCGAAGAAGATCTAATGTCGAGTAACGTCCTAGCTGACACTGTCAATCGTTGTATTTCGTCACTGGCTGAACAAAGAAAGGATCTCTGGAAGATATCTGACACATGGGGAGAGGTATGAACCATGTTCTTATGCGCATCTATGATTTTCATACTTGCCAGCTTTTGCATTAACATTTTCGTTGTGCTTCGGTTTTTAGGGTAAGGACATCAAGTTGATTCTTGAAGGAGAATCTTTGAAGCTAGTCGAACCAAAGTCGAAAGCTTTACTGCTTGTACAGCCTATTGCAAAAATGCGTGTTTGGGGTGTCGGAAAAGAGGACCAAAGGTGGCTACTTTTATCTGATTACCTCCTCCTTTATCATATACCTTGCTAGCAGGATTTTGTTTGGAAATAGCTTGTTAGTTGCTAACTTCAGTTGACTCTCTTTTTTCAGGGATTTTGCATACATAGCACGTGATCAAAAGACAAACAAACACAAGTGTCACATGTTTCGATGTCATGGCAACGTGTCAGGCAGATCTATTACCAACACGCTTCACGCAATATGCAACCGTGTACTCGAAGAGAAACGGCGTGCCAAAGAGAAGAATGCGAAGGCGCAGAAGACTGGATCAGATTTGCTGAATGCTCCGGTTTCCTCAAGTGCTAGAGGTGAGGCTGTTTGTTGTTTGGCTGTTTACTTTTTGACTCTTCGACATTTTTCTCTTTGACTGTTTAGTTGTTTGCTGTTTTGCTGTTTGGCTGTTTGGCTGTTTACCATTTGACTGTTTACTGTTTTGTGTCCTATATGCTGTGTTTATGCCATCTATCAGTAGTACTTGTACTTGTATGTCTTGGTTTGCCAGTTGAGCATAGGTAGTATGCAAAGGTAGCATTCAGGCAAATCACCCAATCATTTAATCATCTGATCACTCAATCATCTAATCATTCACCCAGTTCATTATTTGATTGTTTAGTTATTAAATCACTTCGTCATATAATAATTTAATCATCTAATCATATCCAATCATCATCATCTAATAAGAGGCTATCAGTCAATCAATTGTGTTGAAGCACATTGCATCACTGTAAATCAAGCATATCAATCAATGCATCACTATGGAAATCACGTAGTCACACACTCATTACGTCACGTAATTAATTAATCACACAGTCATATAATAATTCTTCAATTCAGCATTTGATTTGAAGCTAAAATTACCTGCCTTAATATTTGGTAAACGTTATCACAGAGAAACTCTACTTTTCTACGTGTGATTCAATGTGCGAAATAATCGTAGACGTTTCTTTATAATTTAACTGTTTAATAATTCATAGTATCCAATCGTGTTATCTCATGTTATCCCATGGTTTTTCACCCGTTAATGATTCGAGTTGAGTCATCCAAACATTTTAGGTCAGAAATGCTAGTTTAGACCCACAGCAGTTTTATCCTTTGTGTTGTTGGTGAAAATAAAAGGGAGCTTCGACTAACGTAGAGCTATTGTCGTACGTGCTCTCGTGGATTTCTATCAGACATGGAAGACTTTGCAGATAAACAAGATGAGGATCTTCAGTCTCAATGTTAGTAAGGTGAAATAACGCAGTTTTAGAATGTTGTTCAGATAGTTTTAACAGGTATATGATCTGCACAACTGACCACGAGGAGGAAATGTTTGTTTTTACGCAGGTTATACATATTTTGCAGTGATAGTATAACTATATAGTTCAGACAAGTGTTATATTATAGACCGTTGCAAGTTTATAATCTTAGGCTCAGCTATTTGTTATTTTTTTTTTGGGAAATCTTTGCTGGTCCTTTCCACCTGTAACGAAAACTTTCCTTTTCACGTTGTTACGCCTTAGGGCATAGTTACATTCTAATGTTATTATTGTAAGTGTTATGTACTGGGTTCATTGTGATCACATTTTTTGACGCTGGCACAACGCCGTTCTTCATTCTTGCATGCTATATTGGAATTCGTAATCTGGCATAAATTGCTGGAGAGCCTTGCATGTATTCAGCTGTAATTTAACGGAGACTCAAGCATGTTTTTTGTCCGCCCGACGAAAGATTTGATTACAACACACGACCTCTCTTTGATTTTGTCTTCACTACGACTGCAGGACCGATTGAGTCGACGTTGATAAGCATTGTAAGATCTCGTTTCTTGATTTTTCCAACTTGTTTTTGTTTTTCTAGGCAACACTGCATTCAACGAAAAACCCTATTTCGAACAGAAGAAGTGTTTTTCTGCAAAGTACATTGGGTGGACAGAAGTAACGAAATCTTCAGGTATGATATTCTAGCATGAATACAGCTGCTAGTTTTTGTGTTGTTAAGATTATCTGGCTAGCTCGACGAGATAAAAGCAACTCAATTATCAGTATATCACTGGATTATCTGAAATTAAAAATATCATTAATGAAATAGCTTCCAGTATGTTATGTATAATGCATATGAATACGTGGAAATTTGATCAATCTTTGGTTCTTATAACATTTAACAAAATTACTGCTACTACAATCAGGTGTATAGATCTCCATGTTTGTTTTTATTTGTTGATAGGGATTGATGCTTTGAATAAAGCAGTGACTAAATTATTGACTGTAAGAGAGCCAACGAATTGGAAAACCGTTCTCGTGGAGATAACAATTTCAGAAATCAAGACCATTGATTGTTCAGTAAGTGAAGTCAGTTTGTATATTGATTCTATCTTTTTCTCCATCGTGTTTCATCTCTTCTCTCTTTTTCTTTTTGTTTCTGTTATTCCTTTCCCTCCTCTAATAAACATCAGCACTAAAAGAGGTCTCACAACATTTCAGACTCAAGAAGTTTTGATGGAAGACAGAGTCAGGTTCATATCTTTTCTTGGAGTGGCCAAGGATGAAAGGTAACTATAATAATACAAAGTTTGCTTACCATCGAGTAGAGTGGGTATTGTATTATATTGCATTACAGTGCATTGCATTGCGTTTTATAGCATTATCTTGCTTTACATTGCTTTACATAGCATTACATTGCAGTACAGTGCTTTAAATTGCATCACATCGCATTATATTGCATTACATTGCATTGCATTACATTATATTGGATGGCATTGTGCATGAAAGTGTATATGATGCTTTATCTCAAATCGTCTATCAATTGGTTTGTAAAGGGTGTGGACAATTTTAAGCATGCAATCTGTTTTGCTCTTGTTTGAAGGATGTGTGGATATATAGTCGCAGTTGGAATGGAGACATTTGTGTGTCACGTATTCTGTTGCATTCCACATGCTGGAACACTGACAAGAGCGATGGAAGAGGCCTGTAAGGTGAGTTAGCAAATCATTCAGTAGCATTGCTATTGTGCTTCAATTTGAACTTTGCAATTGAGAAGTGAGATGGAAACATTGGAGACCTTCAAAAATATTCTTGAAAATTTCATAGTTTATTTGGGTGGGGGTCGAGGGGTACAGTTTTGTAGTCCGCAAGATCCTCTCTGAAAATTTCTTTGAAGCTTGGAAGCTTGTTTTTTTTATTTAGCTGAGATATGAAAAGTTTCTGCATAAAAGTTCAGTCGAAAATCCCAGCCAAGCACAAGAAGTTGAGACTAGTTTGCCACAATTTCAGCCAAGATCTTCAGTAAAAGAAAAGGTATGCCATTTCATCTACATAATAATAAAGTTCTTGAGGTGGAATTTTCTCCCTGCCTATTAGATACTGTAAATACTGTCTACTGCGCTCACAAGTCATCTATCACAATGATTCTACTACGCTCACAAATCATCTATCATAATGATTCTACTATGCTCACAAATCATCTATCACAATGATTCCAATGATTCCAATCACAATGGTTCCAATGATTCCAATTGGAGTCTTATTGTATGACGTCGTCTAGCCTTGTTGTATTGGATGTCATGCATAGGTGGATGTACTGAACACTTGGAAATTCAGAACATATACGACGACCAAAGATACGTAATCAATGAGAACTCGTACTTTTATCATTGCACCATTACCAATGATCTTTGGTTCTATTTGTTTCAGGGTAGTGCTTTGAAAAGCAGCGTGCAGGGGCTATTTCAAAAGCTTCAGAAAAGAGATTCGAAAAAGAAGGTCAGCACAAGTGGCATTTTTCTGTCCACTTTGCGAATAATGCAAACCTTATGCAACTGTATACTGTACTGTACTGTATATTGCACGCATTTTGTTGTGTAAACTCGTGCAGATGATATAAGGTCAGAGATACCAATGTGTTTGAGTTTCTATAATCATTTGTTTGTTCGTTTTAGGACGATTCTTACCAGACAAATCAAGATCAGAAGATGCCAACTCTTCAGCCTGGTGCAAATGAATATTTGGTGAAATATTTTGGATGTGTGCAAGTTGAGTTAGGCACTGGCATTGAAACTGTACAAGAATCAGTTGAGGTAGGAATGGCGACTCGCATTTCTTACCTGCCAAATTGCCATCAAAGCAGAAGCCTTTTTTCAAGACATTGTCTTGAGAAACATCACACAGATCTCAGCTTCATTTTGTAATGGTTTTACTTTACTCAAATCTATACAGTGCCTGCCATGTAGTAGCTACAATAGTGAGCAAACGTCTCGGGACACTTTGGACGACTTTCGCAAATTGTGCACATATTCCTCACCCCCCCCCTTTCCTCCAAACAGCCTGTGTTGTTATTGTTTATTTTTGTTATTGTTGTTATTTCTTTTTCTTCAACAAAGCAACTATCTGGTGGAGCAATGATGATTGGGTTCCTTGAGGTAACAAAAGATGGCTTAACTTTATGTGACTCACAGAGGACGGCACTTTCTCGTCGTGTCATTGATTTAGACACAGTATCGTATTGCGGTGTAACAAGGTGAGTTTGTCAATATCGGATTGTATACCACTTCTATAGCTCGAACCACCAAGGCACCAAATACCGTATTTCCTCTAATCAGCGCCCACCCTCTTTTAACCACCCCTTCCAATAAGCGCCCACCCTAAAATCAAAAAGTGTGAAATAAGCGCCCCCTTTAAAAAGCACCCACCCAATTTTGTCAAATATTTAATAAGCGTCCAGGCGCTTATTAGAGGAAATACGGTACATGGATTTGAGTTGTCTTGAATCATGCTATTGGGATTTTTCTGTGTGCAGATTCACAGCCTGGATAAATCAACCGTTTTTAGCATAAATTCAGCGATATATTGAGAGTTAGCTTTACACTTGATAATTAATTTTCTTTATTTTCCATCAGCAACAATGGATATTTTGGTATCATCCAGTCGCAAGGAAGAGGAAAGTATGCATGTCATGTTTGCCAGGAGTACAAGGTAAGTTTTTCATTCAATTGCCCAATAAGAAGTCTATTCAAGTTTTTTTAGTCCAGTATTAATCATCTTAGAAGAATTCTTTGTTGTGTAGCAGTCTATTTTCACCATGTATCAACTATCATAAGACCATCGTAGGGCAATTGTACGAGGAAGGAATTGGGTCATGTTGCAATGGGTCTTTGTTTATTGAAGTCTTAAACATTGTGTACAAGAAAAAGGCTTGAAATATATGATTTTTATTTATTTTTATTCCAGACACCAGTGACCAGCATCGTAAGTGCAATCCATGAAATGCTTTAAGTATGCATGCATTGGTGTACTAATCTATTACACAATGGCAGGAGTATATACGTACATACCATACGTGCTTTTGGGTTTGTTCACTGGCAAATAAGAAAACATCTTCTTGAGTCTTGTGCTTTAATTTTAAGGGGCCGTTCAATAATTACGTCACGCTAGGGGGGTGGGTGGTTCTTCGAGTTTTTCGTGACACAGCGTGACGGTAAATCAAGGGGGTGGGTAGTACTTATTTTAAGTCCGTGGCGTCACGGTAGAAAAAAAATTTGAAATAAAGTTTTATTTGGATTTGTCGATAAAGACGTTGTTTTCCGTTTTTATGGCATGTAAAGAGTGCTTTATTGAAGATGGTTCAAAACATTCGGATTTAGATTTCAAATGTTTCAGAACATTCGAGTTTGGAATTCAAATGTTTCAAAAACATAAGTTTCCAATTACAGTAATTTGGATGTCGAAAATACTTGATTCGTTTTGCTTTGAACATTTGAATGTCGTGCAGTTTTCGGCAGTGAAAAAGCCAAAATGAATTGTTGTGTGCGATGGCCTTTCAAGAGCCTGAATGGCACTCAATTGATTTTGACGACGAGTCAGATATTCCAAAAGTTGTTCCCAAAAGTGGAACCCCCGCCCTTAATGATATGGATCCAATCTGGACAAGTGATTGATCAACTTTTATCTAAACCGAAGAAGCGATTGACTTGATATTTACATTTTGTTAATTTGCTATATTATTAACTTGCGTTACTCTAATTTTTCATGTGTTGCATAAGTACTGGCATTTTTTTAAGAGGGGGGTTGTCTCTGGCTAGAGTGGCGTCACGCAAGGGGATCTCACATGAAACCGTGACGGAGCGTGACGAGGGGGGATGGGTGGTTCTAAAAACCCAAATTTAGCGTGACGTAATTATTGAACGGCCCCTAAAGCATCATTTTGGCATTTGATGATTTGTTGTGCTTAAAGAAGGTATGATTTGATTATAAAATCAATGAATAACTTTACTACGATGAACGTGTAATCAATTATTACCAACTATGAAAGGAAAGGCAGGTTTTTATTTATCAGCCGCATGCAAGGTGGGAGGGATTAGGCCCATTTTCGTTGGTTTGCTTTGGTAGTGCCATGCGGGCTTGATAAATTGCTATAAATTATGATTTGATCATTTTTGTTATGGTTATAAATTCAATTAGATGATATTATGAACAATTCAGCATTCCAGTATTTTATTAAATTTATTAAATTTATTAGTCTTCGACTGAATGTGGGTTGCAGCAAGATATTAATATAAACATTAAAACAGCTTTAGCTTTTCTCAAATTAACATTATCAGTTGGCTTAAACCAACTGTTTGCATTAAAATCCAATGGTAACAGTAGTCAAAGTATTTAATCATAATGAGAAATTACATATTTTTTTACTTTTTGTGTAAATTTTCTAGTATTTCTCATTTTTATAATTTTTAAAGTCCTTAAGTTATCAGTATTATATGTTCCTTTAATGATTATTATGATCGATTTTGTTAATTTATTTGTTTTGTACATCCTGGAGGACGATATTGATATGGGCAGAAGGTAACAAGAGGCAAAACTTCATATTTTTCTTGATTTTATTACTGTTCATTCTTCCATTACAAATGGCTACCAATATTAAATATTGGTCAAAACAATCAGGAATTCACATCTTACCTAAGGCAAGGTTGCGTTTATTCCTTCATCAGCATGTAGTAGATAATATATACATTGGTATAACAAATACTTCTGAATTTTGATACATTGTATGTAGATATATGTCCTTTTACCACACGCACTTATTTGCAAAAATGCAAGCATTTGCCATGTATTTTCGTTCGCAAAAAGTAAAAGCCAAAACAAAAGTTATTCGATTTCTTTTTTAGATAAAGGGTTAAATTGATGATTTCAGTCTGTTTTAACAAAACCCATTTATTGGTCATTTGAGGTATAAGCACTTAAAATGTCTTGCAATTTTCCAGACTTATCGAGGAGGGCAGTCTCATCCCCACCACCAATGAATTTGCCATCGATGAATACATGTGGAACAGTTGCTTTTCCTGTCAGCGATTTTAAAGCACCCTGTAAAAACGACAACATTAAATTATTATGCATTATATCATATTATTACCTGTGCCTTGGCAAAGAAACTTATCTGGGCAAAAACCTTGCTTATAAACAAGCCCATTAAAGTCGGTGTTAATTGGGCCTAAGCATGCATCGCCTAGGCCGTGAAGTTGAGCTGCAAGTTTACCTGGATGTTTGGGCCGTCTTCATGCTGATCAAGCTCTTGAACGAAGAGTGATTTGACTCCATGCGATCGAAAAATGTCTTTCGTTCTCGAAGCGAAAGGTCAAAATGATTTAGAGAACACCACGACATTGTTAGTTGTTACTAACTTTTTTACAAAGTTAATCCAATGGTTTGACGCCATTTTGCAGTTGAGAGTGGAAAGAAGGCTCGCGGCGCGGCTCGACTGGCTGGGGGCAAATTCAAGTTGTCGTCAACTCAGACAGATTTGTCAGGAGATAAAAGTAGGCCAGAAATTATACTATTTTAGAAGTCTGTAAATAATGAGAATTATTAGTAATAGCAATTAATATAGAGGTTTTCGAGAGTGATATATGCCAACCCAGTAATATTTTCCTAATATAAATCAAAGGAGTCTGTGATCACTGGAAAAGGACAAGATTTATTGTTGAAGTTGGACAAAATGTAGCAGCTAACAATAATAAAACAAAACTTTGCAAGCCGAATCGAATTGAGGTTTGGAAGTGGGAGGGTATTTCCCGCAGAATTATAATTCTGTCTCCCTCATTCAATGAGAAAAGAAATAAAAAGATAAAAAAAGGTGGTTACCCTTTGCCCTGCTGCTGTTGTGATCAAAAATAAATTCTCAGAATTCCAGGATGTGATATGTTAAAGGGTTGCCATATGAACTTGTGTTCTGCTTCTTGATAATAGAAGTCATCACATAGAAGGCCAATATTTATATCTTAAGGTTTTTATATTAAGAAATTAATTTTAGTTTGCCTGTTTTTTCATTAGATCAGGTTATATGCCCTTTTTCTCACACTTTTCTGGATTGGATTTTGTTTGGTTTGCCTGTGATTCGAGGGAAAATCCCCTTGTTATCCCCATTGTCTTTTTTCAATGAGTCCTCCTTATCTGAGTTTCGTTTTCAACTATGTTTTCAAACAGCCGCGACATCATATTCACGAAGGACGTTGGAAATTAACGACAAAGTGGTCTGGTGTTAAAATGGGACGTAAAAAGAAGGTAAAACCAAATGCAAAACAAAAGTCAGCACAATCTGTTGTGAGTGAGAGTAAGAATGACAGGAACGACCCGTCTTGCGAGCGGGAAGCAAAGCAAGATGAAAGCACGTCGATATCTTTTCGTGTCAAAATTTGGCCTGAAAACGAAGCCCTTAAAATTGATCGACCTTCAGTAGAAATTAAAGAAGCTCTGAATGCCGAGTATAACAAGCAAAACAATTGTAATGATGACCTGAGTTTTCATGGGATTAATTTCTTGACTGGAAATGAATTTGAAGTTATTGTCGAACAACATGGTGCTCAAGGTAAGAGCAACGACATTTTGCTTTTTTTTTTCTGAATTATCGCACTTTTTAAAAATCTGATGTCATGAGATGAACATTTATATTTACTTCATTTTCTATTGCATTATTCAATTTAGGTGATAGCATTATCAATATCGAATTTTAAGTTTATTTTGCTCGGGTTTTTTGGGTTCAAAATGCCGCATGTCCTTGGCCTATAAAGCTTCTTTTCTCATCGGTTCGGTGGTGAGCAGACCACAGCAGTTAGCTTGGTCCGACAATTCTATGGGTCCGACCCGTACGGCCAATCGATACCGGGTGCCGGACGCAATGAGCTGAGCCTCGATCAGACTAGACCTCGGTTTCAATCATTGTCTTCAACTTTTCACCATTTTTGTTAGCTTTAGTCTAAACATAGGTTCATCAAGATTGAATAAAAGTAGAATTTTGATTTATTTTAGTCTAAAATTATTTTGTTGCAGCTGTTGAATACTTGAGTCAACAAAGAGCTTTCAGTTTCAACAACAGAACGTATCAAGTTTTGTTAAACAGCTGCAAAGTATCAGAAATTAAGACCAAAGACGCTCTTGATTTAAATGTTGGAGGTGCTGTTTCAATTTATCCTGATTCGGTTTCAAGCGAGGCTTGTCAAGTTCCAAGCGAGGTTTATCCGGCTGAAAATAATTCAGGTCAGGCTTCAAATTCCGCTGGTGATATGGTTGAGAGGGATGCGGATGTAATCTCAGACCCTGCCGGATGCCAAAGTCTTTCTGTATCAGATTGCGCATCAAGTGAATCATCTCAAGGTTTGTCGTTTGCGTAATGTTTCTTTTATTTTTTGCAATGTTCTTCCTTCATTCTCCCGGTTTATATATTAAGAGTTGTTTTCAGATTTAAGTAACATCATGTTGTATCGCATTGTTTTGTATTAGATTTGATCACAAACCATCTCGGACTGCTGGTATTTCATCCTTCTGAAGATGTAGACGAAGAATTTTTGAAGCTGTATTTTGAAAGTCCGCGTGCGGTAGGAGTAAGTTGTGAAGTTGCAGATGCCAAGAAGATTTTCAATGGAGCCTTTTTGGTGACGTTCACTGACTCCTCTGGTAATTGTTCGAAAATTGCTTTGAATAATAGTCTTCCTTCTGTATTCTGCATCTCATTTTAAGCCATACGTATCGATTCACCGCCTTTCCGCATATTAACCACCACCTCATTAATTAACCGCCCCTTCATAGATTAACCGCCTTATGGTAATGTTTGTACATTACCTGAATGGCCCGGTCTTGATATTGAAAAGCTAAGTAGACGCCCCGGCGTTTAATCGATGCTTGCCGTTATTTTTCAAAACTGTTCAATAATTTTAGTATACTGTTTGTATACTTTGTTTACTGAATTCTTTTTGCGAAAGTATTTTTGTTTGCTTGCAACAGTTGTTTCAGTACTCACCAACAAGCAGCACAAGTTCAAAGGCCAAGAAGTAGTTGTGAAAGCATTTGATCTGGAATCTACGTTCAATAAAAAGGCGATAATCGTATCAGGCTTGACAGAGAAAATCGATGAATACATGTTGGGGCTTTACTTTGGAAATGAAAAGCATGGCGGTGGGGATATCGAGAGTATTCAAATTGAGAATTCAAGATCTGTTATCATTTTCCAAGCAGAAAAAGGTACATAAATCTAGGGACTGAAATCTTTATAGAAGCATATCTTAAAGGTGGTATCTCCTGTATGATAGACAACGATAGGCCAACCTCTCTTAATGCAAGTATACATTGTACTGTACAGAAGTAGATTGTGATGGCTACAATCCTTTCTAGATCCAACTATACTATTGTTAGTAGGTATCCACTAATGGGACTTACATTTGAAGAATTTGGTTTGAAATAACATTAATCAGCAGGTATATAGTGTGGTCCAAATGAATTAATTCATGTCAGATTCGTAGCTATAAGATGAACGCTCCTTTGCAGCTGCAGAGAATGTTTTTAACTATCCACTCCATAAAGTAAGGGAGACGACGCTGAAAGTCGAACCATATCAGATTGATGTTCAAACGTATGTGCAAAAGTTGATCACAAACAACGAAGATCTCAAAAAAATGTTTCATGGCATGGCGCTGGAGGCGGTACAATCGTCTCAATGCGAAATTCAAGGTAAGGTGTCAAGATAGAGGGCCGAGAAGAGAGCAGTTAGTTAACACTGCTTGTTACTGTTGAAGCAGTTTTTCTGCAGCTGTCCTATGGTATTATATCATTGGAGAGAGTTGCGTGGTGTCCGTTTTTATAAACTTTCATTGTAAAAAAGGTTGAATAGGTCTTCGGTAAAGTTCATAATGTAGTATAAGGTTTGTGACTCTTTTAGTGTCTTTATACTATGTCTTTCCGAAGCAGTTGATAATGAAGAACAGCAACAAAGCTTTCCAAGACAACTGAAAGTCCAAGGATTGCCTGAAGGGATAAACGAAGATGTTGTGCAGCTTTTCTTTGAACATGAACGAAAAACTGGTGGAGGAGACATCAAATGCATTAAGCTGGTCAATGACACTGCCGTTATTGAATTCGAGGATGAATCAGGTACAGTTGCGTGGCTGTAGTTGCAGGCAATTAATTTGTTTGAAATAAACTTCTTATGGGATATTGGAGATGATGTCCAAGATGAACGTTTTTTGCAAATAATTTATGTTTTATGTTTTTTCCCCATTGTTTCCCAAGAATATGTTGTTTATCTTTCCTATTGGTACAATAATGTCCCCAAATTTTTTTTCAAGTAATGTTTGTTCCTTCTTTTGTTACACAGTGATCGACAGGGTTCTCAAGAAAGAGAAGATTGAATTGAAGGGAAAAGTACTCACGGTGTCTGTCTTAGGTTCCTGTTCTTCCGAAGAAAAGGAAAAGATGTCAAGGAGTGTTGTTGTATCTGGCAATTTCTTTGGTAAATTTAATGAATTTAAGCTGGAAATGTTCTTTGAGCAAAACGGTGGTGATATCGAAGAAGTCATTACTAGAGATACGGATGCTGTGATAGTTTTTAAAGATTTAGACGGTAAATTTTTGTTTTGCTTTAAGCATGTCTGCTTCTTGACCTTTACATTTTATTTTCTATTCATTCCATACTGTGCTTACCTAAATAAGGAGTTTGACAGTAATGACTTACAGTTTCTTTATTTCATTTTTATTATTGTTATTTTATTATATGATGTTGCAGACCAGTTGTCGTTATTCCAATAAGAAAAACATCGTAAGAAAATTGATGTTAATTTTCAGTTGCTCAGGAAGTATTATTGAAAAAGAAGTTCAGCTACAAGGAATTTGAAATGCATGTGAAGAAATTGGAGAATTTGCCAGCAGCACAGACCAACGCTGCCAACGAAACCAAAGAAATGTATATGAATCAACGGACAATTGAGATTCATGGGGATGTAGAGAATATTAACAAGGAAATATTGATGCTGTATTTGGAGAACAATAGAAAATCTGGTGGTGGTCCAATTGAGACCGCAGATTTGGATGCAAATCCACCATGGGTGTCTTTTTCTGATGCACAAAGTAAGGGTGATTTAAATTACAGCAGTTTGCCAACTCATATTTTACACTGCGTAAGAAATACAAAGACAAGCTTTTATGAATTCAAATGATGCTAATGAAACAGGGTTTCAATTTGTTCATAAGTGGCATAGCCAAGTGACCTCAGGCTTAGGAGTCATTTAATAACATACGAAGTCGTGGATTTGTAACTTGTAGCATTCCTTTTTTAGGTGCCAACGGAGTACTTTCAAAAAGCAATCATGTCTTAGAAAACAAACATTTTAAAGTGAAAAGATACCAGGAAGAGCAGTTTAAGGAAAATGAGATAATCGTGAGAAATTTCAGCTCGAGGACTACCGAAGACTCCATCAAGCTCTACATAGAGAACATAACTAGCTTGGAAGTTTCCAACGTTGTTTTCAGCCATGACAGGAAATCATTACTTGCTGAACTTTCAAGCAAGATCGGTGAGTCAGGGTGGATTGTTCCTTATGTTTTGGTTGCTTGTGTTTGCTGCTTTGACGAGCAGATTTGTTTTCAAATTGAAAAACGGTCATGATTAATAAGTTTAATACCTAGGAGGCTGAAATTTTTATCAGAGATTTAGGCCTTTGAATCAACCATGGTAGAATTTGAAGCATGCATAACGAAATTTAAACTGGGGAGAGAGGCTGGCAATGTCCTGCTGCATTAGGGACCTTTCATTTTTTAAGTCCCATAGGGGCCGGAGGAATTTTTTTTTCAAAGATGATCTTTATGTGCCCCCCCCCTTCTCAAGTGAGAATAATGTGACCCCCCCCCTATGAATATACTGATGTAAAAAAAACATAGTTTTCTTACCATCTGTCAATGCAGTTCACCATGTATAAAAGTCTGAAAATTGCCTTGTCTGCCAGGTTGTTGCCTTTCTTTTAGAACAATTCAGCTCTACCCTTAGCGAGTCTTTTAAATCACCCTCTTTTAGAATACTATTGTCAGTTACAAATAGCCCTTCGTCAACTTCTTCACTGGTAGATTCATTACTGTCATCAACACTAACATCACCACCATCAATTCCAAAATCATAATCATCACCATGAAACTCAACAGCAACCTCATGCTCTGCATCTCCATCTTCAAAGTCAAAATGCTCTTCTTCATTGTCAGAGTCATTATTTCCTCCATTATTTGCATCATTCAACAAACATTCAGTAGGATTTTCATTCTGCATTTCTTTATCTAGCAGGCACAAAGCAATTATTCTGAAATTTTTGACTTTGATAGTGAATATTATATCAAGCATTCCAATGCCCTGGAAATAGAAAACGCCAGTGTAGCTGATGTAGAGGAAGACAAAGTCAACACTGAACCAGACAGTGAAACTGAGACCGATACAAGTGACACTGATATGAATGACAAATAAACTTCTTCTTGGATTTAGTATTCCTAGATTGTATTTTATTGTTCTGTTAGATGTTTTATGCTGGGAATCAATATAGTTTTGGTCCAACCTGGAGGAAGCAAATTTTAAAAATGCTGTTGTGACCCCCCCCTAAATCTTTAAGAAATAAGTTGTGACCCCCCCATGTTTTCCTCCGGCCCCTATGGGACTTAAAAAATGAAAGGTCCCTTAAAGAATTCGCTTTACCGATGGCTGGCTGTGTTTTATCACATTTTGATGTCTCTATAAGTTAAATCTAAACAAAAAGAATTATCTAAGTAGCAATTGTATTTTCTTTTATAGACTGGCCACGTCTGATGGAAAAATATCGAAAGAAGAAGCAATTAGATGGGTCAAAAATAGCACTAGCCAAAGTTTCATTATGCAAAACGCTTTTGATTAGCAACATTGCAAAGAAGACCACGAAGGATGGAATCCAGTTGACTTTAGAGAAACTGGCTGGTTTCGATTCGATTGAAGAAACGAACTTTGAAGAAGGAGATGGTTTTGCTGTTGTTGAGTTCTCGCATGCAGAAGGTGCGTAATGTTGTTTGTTTATTATGTCTTATTATTCTCAGATTCTTATATTGTGAATCAAACATATGTGCAAAATAAAAAAATATAACATTCTTATATTTTCTAAAATTCATTATAGCAATCGATAAACTATTGAAGAAGTCCATAACACTGGATAACGCTGAGTGGAGGATAGACGAATTTAATCCGAACTTCGAAACAGGTTATTATAAACATAATATATTTGATGAAAATGTGCTTGATATTTATTGCTTTATTTGTTGTCTCAACCAATAATAATGCATGCTAAGTTACTATAAGCACAACCTGTAAGTATCTTGATATCTGAAATAGTTGACACTTACAATGACTACGAGTTGCATTAGTAGTGCATATTGAATTTGTTGATTTATTCGCTTCATATTGAATAAAATGCATTTTTGTATTATTATCATCTTTGTTACAGAGCACACATGGACAATAATGAACAAGGCTCTAGACGAAGTAAAAATTGAAGTTGATTCTCGCGTGCTTGACTTTATTCTGAAGGAACGAAAAGCAGACATCTGTCATAAACTTGACTCAGAAGTCTACAAAAAGAATGAAAAATATCAAGAGAATGGCGAGGAAAAGCTGAAATGTCACGCTTGCTTCACACCCAATAGAAAGCTGTCAAATTCAAAAGAGTTGTTTCGGCAATTCTACGACGCGTATACATCTTGCTTTGTCGAATTTGATGACAAAATAGAAGAAGAAAATGCACAAGTTTGTGATCTTGTGAAGCAGCAAAAAGCCGGCTGTAGCATCGATTGGGAAGATAAGGGAATATGGATAACTGGAGAGATTGCATCAGTGAAGAAGATTCAATCAGATGCCAAGAATTTGATAAAAGCATTAGCCGATGAAAGAAATAGGAAGGCAGCAGTCATTGAGCGGAATTTTCCATTGCCAGGCGGACGTGCTGAGCTCTTGGATGTCACTGGTTACCTTAGAGAGCTCGAACGTGACTTCAGTGTGAAAGTTGACAGAAAGGATAATGAATTAATTATAAGAGGACCAGAAACACAATTCCAAAAGGTTGAGCACGGAATAATGCGTAAAATAATGTGTGCAGTGGACCGCACATCTGAGCACAGTAACGGCTTGTGCAAGAATCTTTCTGAAGAAGGAAGAAGAGATTGTGCAATCAAAAAGTTAGCTTCCATGAAAATTCATCTGCTGTTCAAAGCCAACTGTACCAGCAATGAGATTCGATTTCTGTCTTTTGATGAAGAAACTCTCCTCAAGGGTATAGAAATGTTCAAGAAGATTTATGGTGATGTGACAATAAATGTAAAGAATGCTGAAGAGAAGAATTTGTTTGGTAATGAAAAGGGCTCAGAATTTTTTTCCAGTGTTGAAAATAAGAGAAATGTCACAATATCCTTTGAAGATTTGAGGATTAAAATCAGTGGTGAGATGGAAGATTGTAACAAAGCAAGACAAGAAATTGCGGCCTTTTTAAAAGCCAATTCATTTCACAAGAAGTATCTTGCAGTAACGGTTGGTCAAGCTCGCACCATAATGAAATTGCAGTCAAGTGAATTGGAGAAGATTTCACACCAATTCAATCAATATTCGCTGAAAATCACGCAAATTCCAAAGTCATCAGGCATAGTTATTTCTGGTCTTGGCAGTTCAGTGGAAGAGGCGTTTGTAAAATTGGAAGAATTGTCTTCGAGAATCTTCAAAGAGGACTTGATCCTTGAACGGCCAGGTGTGACGAAGCTATTTAAAAGCAGTTCTGTGGGGCACAGTATGCGTAATATTGAAAGTCAGGAAAACGTTGTAATCATTGAAAAGTCTGAAGACGTCAGTTTGCATGATTTCGTGGACGATGAGTTCGTTGTTATCGAGCCTGATTCAGGTGGCAGCAAACGCGGAGCGGCAAGACCTGTCTGTTCTTATCGCACGCAGAATGGTCTCACAATTGGTGTCCACCAAGGAGACATTACATGCCAAACTGTCGATGCCATCGTCAATCCAGCTAACACCGGGTTACGGCTTGGTGGGGGAGTGGCCGGGGCTATTCTAAGCGCCGGAGGACAGAACATACAAGATGAATGCAGTGCATACGTGGAACGTCACGGAATGGTAGAAGAAGGACAGACAGTAGCTACAACTGCGGGTAGATTGCCATGCAAAAGAGTGATCCATGCAGTTGGCCCACAATGGCCATCTGATAATCGACGCATCGGGGAAAGGGAGCTGGGTCGTATGAAAAATGAGTGCAAGGAGAAGCTTTTTGTGGCAATGAAAGAAATACTTGTCATATGCGACGAACAAGAACTGGCAACTGTGGCTGTTCCAGCTATAAGTAGCGGGATATTTGGTTTCCCGAAGGATCTATGTGCGAAGATCTTGGTCGACTCTGCTCTGAAGTATCACAAGGTCAACCCAAGGAGCACAGTCACTAACATTGTTTTTATTAATAATGATGATGATACGGTCAAGGCGTTTTCCAAAGAATTCAATGAAAGGTTTAGGGGCTCAAGCGATTTCGTTGAGCAACCAGTTCCGAAGCGCAAAGTTACACCAAGAGTATCAAACGACCATGCGAGGAGCATGTGGTCTGAAAAGGCAAAGTCCATTAAATCTGGTAGTAAGGTATCACACAATCAAGGCCAGACCAATCACGGAGATCAGAATATTGCACCAATTACCACTGCCCATGGGATATCTGTCGAAGTTGTTATTGGTGATCTTGCAAAGCAACAAGTAAGGTTAAGCTTATCCTGTTTTGTTTCAATTATTAATTTGCAGTGAAATCCAAGTGTGTAACAAATTGGCTGTAACAAACTCCTTGGTCCCGGGATTGCTACACAGTGGACTAATTCCTATGTTTTACTAACTTTCGAGTTTAGGGACTCCTGCAATAGACATTTGGTAAAATTGATTTCTTTTATTGAGGCTTTACTGTCAAACGGCCGCGGAGGGGTGCTCTCTGTAAAGTTCCATTAATGGACTTCTCAATGTAGTGTAAACACGGACGAAGATATATGATGTAATTGCCGAACTCTCTATAATTACAGGTCGATGTGATAGTCAACACTGCAGGGGGTGACCTTAATCTGTCTAAGAACCCATGCGCACAGGCAATAAGCAATGCAGCCGGAAAGAAATTACAAGATGAATGCGACAGGTATGTTCAGCAGAACGGTCGTCTTGGTGCTTGGAGCTTTGCTTCTACTTCTGCCTACAGCCTGAAATGCAGGTTTGTTTTGCATGCTGTATGTGAAAAATATGATGGCGTACCTGGAGGCCAGGCCGAACAGGTAATTATCTACAGGGGTCTCGAATATTTTTGGCCAGGCCTTTTGCTTTGTTCGTGAATGTATTGTTTACGTTTTTTTTTTAGAATCTGAAAGCTTTGATAATGAAACTTCTGGCGGATGCAGAAACATCGTGGACTGCCAAGAGCATTGCCATTCCTGCCCTTGGCACTGGTATATTGGGATTTCCACGAGACACAGTTGCTACAATTCTAATGGAATGTATTGATGCATTTGGTCGTCAGCAAAATGCATCAGCCACAGGTGCGGCAGCGAGTGCTACCAGCAGCCTGAGCAAAGTGAAATTGGTTGCCTTTCACTCAGATCATGCAACTATAGATGCCTTTAAGAAAGCTTTTCAATCAATAAATACTGCATCTGCTACTGCAGTCCCAGCGAAGAAAGAAGCAAAGAAGGAGTGGAGATCCGCGGCTTCTTTATCAACTGATCTGCCTGACGCTGAAGAGATTATTTGCCTGGAACTTGGAGATGTTGTCCTTGGAGTGGACCAAGGGGACATTACTAGTGAGACCTCTGACGCAATTGTTGTCATTGGAAATGAGAATTTTGATTTCCAAGGAGCAGTGGGCAATGTTATCAAGGAAAAGGAAGGCTCAAAATTTGTCAAACTTGCGAGGAAAAAGAATGCTAAACAGAAGCCAGGCACAACGTGTTTATTGCAGACAAGCAAGCTGCAAGCCAAATACATTGCTCATGTTTGCCCAGCATCGAGCAGTTATGAAGATCTTAAAACAGCAATAAAGAATATGCTGCGAACATGTGACGATAAGAAACTGCGTTCTGTGTCCATACCAGCTATAGGTACTGGAGTGTTTGGACTGACAGCGAGAGAATCTGCTCAATTGATACTGAGCACCTTTGCAGAGATGTGCTACAGTGATACGTTGAAAAATATTCGCCAGGTGAGGGTGATTGTTTACGAAGAGAAAATGCTGTCAGATTTCATCGGAGAATTTAATCGAATTCTTGAAGATCCCGAGCAATACATCAATGCTGATAAGCCAGGATTACTACAGTGGGTGAAAGATAAGTGGAATTCGTTTTGTATGAAGATCGGAACGGGAAGCCAATCCTCACGGCGAAAGATGACTGCTACTGCTGGGGCATCAGCGGACGGAAGATTTAGGTTCACACCTGTTGAGTTTATGATTTACTCAGCTAATCAAAGTGGC
This sequence comes from Sanderia malayensis, assembly GCA_013076295.1. Taxonomy (NCBI): domain Eukaryota; kingdom Metazoa; phylum Cnidaria; class Scyphozoa; order Semaeostomeae; family Pelagiidae; genus Sanderia; species Sanderia malayensis. Next base: position 5,911,882 of record RQOL01000616.1, on the reverse strand, counting down.
ATCAGAAAAGCACGCAAGAGGTTGCAGCAAATTGTCGAGGAACACGTCAAGCCAACAGAAACAGAGATTGATGTGTTCAAGAAAATATCCAACGATAACCTCATTGCAATAAAGCGAGAGGCTCAAAAAAGAGATGTAATGTTAGAAGTGGAGAAAAATACCGGGAAAATAACATTGACAGGTTACCATGAAGACACAATGGAAGTGCTTAAACACTGCCACTTTTTCAGCTATGGGAAGATACAGCGAAATGCCGAGAGAGAAAAGTACGAGAATCTTCGTGATTACATCCAATGGTTCGAGGTTCAAAAAGACGGAACATGGGTCTCTTACGATGCAGAATTGAATTTTGACATTGAGCAACATTACAAAGAGCAAGATAACGTATTCGAAAGGGAAATGGTGAGCGATGAAGACGAGAAATGCAAATTTGAATTTCATCTTGATAAAATGAATGTCATTAATTTGGAAAGCGGGGATGACTCAACAATAGAAAGAAAAGAATTGAACAGAGGTAAACATAGTTGTTCATATTTTTTTTCAGAAAACTGTCTGAAACAAATGTTGAACAAAAAATCTATTTTCTTTATTTTGCCACTAGTCTGCCATTTATTATCCTTTTCTGAAATCATTGTCTCTGATATGTTATGAGAGTTATTTTGCCACTTTTGCTGTTATCAGCGTTTAAATATTGCTTATGTTCCTTGTTTTTTAAGTTGATACAACTGACACTTCCTTCAAGCTGCCCTCACACTGGGACCCAATGCCAAGAAATTTATCTGGCTTGGAGCAGAGTTACCATGTCGTCGACCTTCCAAGAAATTCCAAGGAGTTTCAAGACGTGATGCAAATATTTCAAGCATCTGATCAAGGCCAAATTAGTAATTACTATAATATACGAAGGATTCAAAACCCGGGTTTGTATCAAGCATACCAAGCTAAGAAAATCAGCATGGAAAAAACCGGTGGTGCTAGTGCAAGTAACGAAAAAAGATTGTTTCATGGAACGCAGCCATCTACATGCGATCAAATCATCCATTTTGGTTTCAACCGAAGCTTTGCTGGTCGTAATGGTAGGATAAAATTTTGATCATCACTCAGTTGAAATTTTATTTTTAAAGAGACCTTTTAAAGTTCCTTCAGAGTTCCTTTTAAATTTAAGGAACTAAGCTTCTGACCTTTGCAGCTACCTTATGAGACAATTTACTCCATGTGAAATGGATTTCTTTCCTTATATAACGAATACCACGCAATTTTATGTTCTTCGGACTGTAATTTTATGTTTATTGCCTATTTTAGCAACTCTGTATGGTGAAGGAGTTTACTTTGCAACGACCGCCTCATATTCAATAAGATATTCATCAGCTGTAGACCATCAAGGGTACAGACACATGCTGTTGGCTAAAGTGCTTGTTGGGCCGTTTGCTCAAGGAGCAAGGGGTATGAAAGTAGCACCCACAGGCTTTGATAGTGTGACAGATAATATAACTAGTCCAAGTATGTATGTTACTTTTACTGATAATCAATGTTATCCTGAATACGAGCTTATTTTTAACTGAAGAATTTCAATTGTCGATAAATTTTCTTGCATTTATCTATTTGATTTTACTTATATCCGAAGCTTGAGGTAGTGAGGGTGCTCAAATAAGTTGAGTTTTTTAGCAGAACGACTTTAAAGAGACACACAAAGACTAACCAACTTATTATCAAGCTTTTCTATTATTGTAACTCAATTACCATATCTTTTTATTTTGAAACATATATATGCTTTTTTATATAACCAAGTTTTATTCGTGCTGACGTGCTGTTGTTGTAGTTTACAGTTATTCATTCGTATTGTTTCAATTAAGAGAATTCAATAAAAATGACAGAGAAGACAAGTGTCTCTGTTTGGAAAATTATTCATTCTTGTAGAGAATTCCCACTGGAAGAATACTCTTGTTGTCTGTCGGAAGATTGTTTTTGACTTGACAGATAATGACCGACCATTGTGACCACCACCCAACAGACAACTTCCACATTCGATACATGAAGTAGTAGTAAACCAATTCGGGGAGAGACAATTTGTGGTAAATCTTTTAATGGCAGACGAGGAAGAAGACAGCCTAGTTTTAATATGTTCAAGAGTTTTTACTCGCATATCATGATTGATTAATTAATTTACTTGCTATTCTGGAGTCAGATATTTTACTTTCCACTTATCTCACACTTCAGATAAATTATACCAAAATATTTTGCGTTGTTAGGCCTTAAGCGAGTCCTGATTAAAAATCTGGTGGAATGCTAAGTCTCTTATAGCAGAAGCAAAATGCAAAAATATGATGGATGATATATTACGTGCATGGAATGGAAACGTATGACGCTAGCATAGCTTCTAAAGCTTCAAGTGTAAGCGCAGCAGATGAAAATGAAGATTATATTTGTGATGAGCACAGCAAAGATACCAATTGTAATCATGTTGATTCATTTGTTGTTAATCAAAAACCAAGTGTTAACACAGAACGGTTGAAGGATGCGACAGTCGAGATTGAAAAAACTGAAAAGTTATTTTTATCTTCAACTTTCGAAATGTCCAAAAATGAAGGAAATCAAATGCCACAGTATGATACTAACAAAGATAAAGAACTCAACACTGGAAGACTTCAAAAAGTTGAACAAGTGCAGCAAAGTAAAGGTTATGATTTGACTAAAAAGCCATTGTTATATCCAAAGCCTTTCCTGATAAAAGATGAGGCATCAAATACCAAAGGCTCCAACATTGATTGTGAATGCCAATCCTGGCAAAGAGGTTTTGGAAAAGCCTAAAATGGATTTTGAAAGCCTCAAAGATAACAAGGAAGTGACATCACAGAAAGAACACCTGGTTGTCTCATTAAATGATTTGGACAACAATCCAGAAATATGTAAAGTTGCAAAAAGTCCTGTGTGCCATGAGATGTTAACTGAGAATATCAAATTCCAAGATAAAATTGTTGCTCAGACCACAACTGACTGTAGAATGCTTAGTACTTCTGATGTAACACATCAAGAGCATGGCGATGATAAAGACTCCACTGAGGAAAGAAAACATCTAATGCAAGAAGGTATGCCATTTGAAAAAAGCTTAGAGCAAGTTGAAGAGGCTTGTGGTGGTAATAACCATTTGATTGAAGAATTAAAACATGATCATTCATCTTCGTTGCAAGTTTACGCAGGTGTCAAAGACTCAGAAAATGGTCCTGAATCTAGCAAAGTTGTAATAGATGAAGAAGGAGAAGAAGAATTTGATTTCAATTCACACGAAAAGAAAGAAAAGTTAGAAAACCAGAATGCAGATACTTTAAATAGTTTTGAAAGTTGTGATGCAGTGCTGGAATGCTCTCCGAAGCTATCAAGTGATTCGGGGCAAAGGGATGCTGGACTGGAAAATGTAAAAGAAAACCATTTTGGTATGCCAAACTCATGCTTTTCTCAAGAGAAACGGCAAATCGTCAAGCCAAAAAGACCACCCCCACCTATTAATTTTCAGAAAAAGAAAATTGATAGTCAGAGTGAGCCTTTTGATACAATCGGTGCAACTGACGGAAATGTGAACCCTGCAGGATTCATTCAAGGACCTTGTTTAGAAAGAAGAAGGCGCAGATTGCCAAAGATACCTCAAAGTCCCCTAAAATCATTTGAAACAGCTCCACAACAACATGAAAGTTCTACTTTATCAAATAAAGTTTCAAATTTTCAACATCTGATTGATAAAAAAGATAGGATTTCACATGGCCATGACGTAGACAGCAAAGTGAAAATGCCAAGCAATCTGAGCAAGGTAAAGGAAGAAGAAAGGACTAAAAGAAATGCTTTGAAGATAAATAGAGATGCTTTGAAAGTTGCTCCGCCTGTTGGAAGAAGGATTAAAACTAATGCTGATCGTATAAGCTGTCCATTTCCCACTGCAACAGCCGAAGAGACACTTGCAGCAGTACATAGTAGGCTTAATGACAAGTGGAAATGTAGAAGTCTCACTGTGCCTGACCAACAAGCTTGTGACTCTTCTCCTCCCAAGGTGATGTTTCATTTCAATGCCTTGACAAAGGACCTTTAAATGTTTCATTTCATGACAATGATACACCATTCATAATATAAAGTACAATTACTTATAACTTTTGTGAATTTTATCTCTTCCTTTAAAGGGAGAACTCTTTCATTACCTTGAGAAGCAAAGGAAGAAAACAGAAGCTGCCAAAGAAGAACTTTCTCAACCTGAAATGGTCAGTGATAAATTCCCTGAATTCATGATTTCAATTTCTTGATTAATTTATGTGATATTTGATTTTTCTGTCAATTTCTCTTTTGATAAATAGAAGCCAAATATTGACAAAATGACTGGAGAAGAACAAGAAGTTGAAGATGCTGTTCTCTTTGACCACGTATTGGTTGTGAAACTCAAGCAGGGTAAATTAACACTTATTTTTTGCTTATTTCTTGTTCTTGAGTGTTATAAATCTTACTTCAATTACTCGAAAGTTTTGCAATTTTTTTTTTGCTCATGTCTGCAGGAAGTAGTGGTTTAGAACCGTTCATATCATACCGATTTCCTCCAAAGGTAAGAAGCATTTACAAGCATACTATGTACTGCCAAGACATCACCCGCAGTTAATACTGCACGACGCGTCTCACAATGCCACGCCAGTTCTTTCTATCCTGTGTCAGTTCAAGCATTTACAAGCATACTTACTACTAATTGTTTCGAATTACCTTTGTGCCGTCTCGTAATAAAGCTATGCGATGATAAGCCATCCGCTTTAACGCCTTTCAAGGTGTTTTTCTTTACTTTTTAAGATTTAAGTTAATGTGAATGACTGTTTCTTTGCTGCTGCTACGCTTTAGCAATGATATCCAATTCCTATATCTCGATCTTCGGTTAGCAAACTTCAGAGAAAGAAGTTGATCCTCGAATAGCAAGCATTCCGCAGTTTTGTTTTCCTGACCTGAGGCATGGCATGAGTGAACAAGACTACAGAGAACTGCACGCTGGCTACAAGAGAAGGTAAGGTAATTTTTTGTATTTGTTCTCTGAAAGCACACAGCTTGCTTGCTTGTTCAAACTAATATCAACTGCCACTTATGTCATTTAAGTGTGCTTACGTTATGAATGTTTGTGGAATAAGCTCCCACCCTCGAATATCCCCCCCTCGAATAAGCCCCCACCCTAAAATATTTTTTTGCGAAATGAGCGCCCGGGGGCTTAATCGAGGACTTAGTTGAACTTTGTTTTGTTGTCTATTGCAGTGAAACTTTCTCGTTTGTTTTAACTGACATGGTTGGACAACGTCATTTTGGATACTGCAGGCAAATTCAGGTATGTCCTTGTAGAAACCCGGCTCTTGCTGTTTGATTGTTTGCCCCTATAGCAGACAATTGTTTGTGCTTTGGCACGGTGCTTCCATTGCGAAAAATGCGTAGTTTTGCTTAATGGGTCTGTCCTGTGACTTGTCAAATTTGTTTCACACAGATCAGCGATAGTAAGACAACCACGGCGCACGCGTCACCACTTCCCGAAGTTTACTGTATCGTCAGTCCACATGGATTATTTGGCCTCTATTCACAGGTATGCTCTATTCGCAGGTATGCTTGTAGCAATCTTAATTATTATAAATATTACAATTATTACAACTCTAGTTGAGTGTGCCTATTCTGACCTTATAGTGAGCGACCATACAGCAGTAGCTACTGCATTACAATTATTATAATTATTTCGAGTATTGTTATAATTAGCAACTATATTCCGAAGGTCTTGTGTTCACACTCCGCATGTAGCAGGTAACAAGGTTTGTCAATCTCTTTTGTTGTTTATTTGTAGATATTAAATGAAGTTGAAAAGCAATGTGAATACTCATCCACATCCGTCTTTTCGTTCCTGAAGGCTGTAAGTCTTTATGTAATCAAGAGATTAAATTATAAGTGATTTATATATATATATTTAGTTATTACTTGACTAATTGAGTATTTTCTTTGTTTTGAAACAGGTTCTATCACATTCAATGCCACGCCCAGTAAGTCATTTTATCACATCTCTAGCCTGTATATTATCTCCTATGCCGTATATATGTATAATACCGTATCATATAGAAGACACAGCATACCATTATATGTCTGTTGAGATTGTGTTACTTCGTTGTGCTGAATGCAAGTTCAACATAAACGTACTTAAATTTCTGTTTCTCTATAGGGTCATAGTTTGGACATTAAGTTCTTTTCGGTAAGTAGTCTCTTGTGTTTGTACACGTTTTCATTATTGCACTGGAGAATATATCCCGTCAGCAAAATGTTTGGTTAACGTATGGAACCACGTTGTAGTTTAACCCTGTTAAATCGGCCACCGTTGGGCAGAAGTCTTTCCAGGCTGTTCTAATGTGTTTTATATATGCTCCGTGCGTAACTGAACACCGTTAAATCTCGATGAAACACCCACGTTTCTGAAGTATTCGACTTGTTTTAGACTAAATCGTATTTCGAGTATGCCTATTTAAATGTTGCTCGATTTTTTTGCAGGGAGGTCGTCATGGGTTCAAATCCGTTACTCTGTATCGTGCAGGAGATTCTGCTATACACGAACACGTAAGTTGTTAGCGTGCTTTGTTTGCGTAATACGTACAAGTATCGTGGTTTTAGCTCTTTGCATGCACGGAGATCTATTTAGTTTCCTTGTAGTTATCTGCATATTTTGCCAGGTTGAACCTTGTAAATTTATAATGATGATTTTACTTGCTTTTTAGGTTGACTTCAAGCAATTGTTTGATTGTCTTTCAGTGCAAATGGTAGGCAATTTGATAATCATCGCTATAATTATAATATTATGATTTTTATTGTCAACTCCAGATTAGTTCACTGCCTCTAGTTTCTCAACGTTCTGATTATGTTTTGTTATATTCTTTGTTTTGACTTGCTTTATGCATGCTTTACATAACCGTCGCCAATTTGATGACTCGTTGGTTGTATCTGACTGCTTGAAGCATGCGTTTTGCACACCTACAACAAGGGACAAAAGTTCTGGGACACTTGGGATTTTTGCGAGTTTTCCACGCATACCTCCTCTCCCTCCCCCCAAACAATGTTGTTTCGAGAGACTGTTGATTCAATATTGTGGAACTTCTTTTTCCGCGACGATTAGAAAAAACTGGTGGAGAAGACAGCATTGTTTTAGGAGGAGTGGGAGGGGGGTTAAATGGTGGCCACAGGGAATGAAGACTTACAGGAAGATGTCGTTTTAATCGAACTTTTCAAGTGTCCCAAGGACTTTTGTACCAATTGTATACCTTAAAGTAATTCTTTGGCTTGATGATTTAGATTTTAACTCTTTGATTTTGTCTTCACTACGTCTGCAGGATCGAATGAGTCGACGTTGATAAGCATAGTAAGATCTTGTTTCTTGATTTCCCAACTTGTGTTTTTGTTTTTCCAGGCAACACTGCATTCAACGAAAAACCCTGTTTCGAACAGAAGAAATGTTTTTCTGCAAAGTACATTGGGTGGACAGAAGTGACGAAATCTTCAGGTGTGATATTTTCTATCATAATACAGCTGCTAGTTTTCTGTTGTTAAGATTAACTGGCTAGCTCGACGGGATAAAATCAACTCAATCATCAGTATATCACTGGATTATCTGAAATTGAAAATATCAGTAATGAAATAGCTTCCAGTATGTTATGTATAATGCATATGAATACGTGGAAATTTGATCAATCTTTGGTTCTTATAACATTTAACAAAATTACTGCTACTACAATCAGGTGTATAGGTTTCCATATCTGTTTTTATTCGTTGATAGGGATTGATGCTTTGAATAAAGCAGTGACTAAATTATTGACTGTAAGAGAGCCAACGAATTGGAAAACCGTTCTCGTGGAGATAACAATTTCAGAAATCAAGACCATTGATTGTTCAGTAAGTGAAGTCAGTTTGTATATTGATTCTATCTTTTTCTCCATCGTGTTCCATCTCTTCTCTCTTTTTCTTTTTGTTTCTGTTATTCCTTTTCCTCCTCTAATAAACATCAGCACTGAAAGAGGTCTCACAACATTTCAGACTCAAGAAGTTTTGATGGAAGACAGAGTCAGGTTCATATCTTTTCTTGGAGTGGCTAAGGATGAAAGGTAACTATGATAATGCAAAGTTTGCTTACTATCGAGTAGAGTGGGTATTGTATTTTATTGCATTACAGTGCATTATATTGCATTACAGTGCTTTAGATTGCATTACATCACATTATATTCCATTAAATCGCATTATGTTGCATTATATTGCATTAAATCGCATTACAGTGCATTTCAATGCATTGCATTGTGTTACAATGCATTGCGTTGCATTGCATTACATTACATTGGATGGCATTGTGCATGAAAGTGTATATAATGCTTTATCTCAAATCGTTTATCAATTGGTTTGTAAAGGGTGTGGACAATTTTAAGCATACAACCTGCTTTGCTTTTGTTTGAAGGATGTGTGGATATATAGTCGCAGTTGGAATGGAGACATTTGTGTGTCACGTGTTCTGTTGCATTCCACATGCTGGAACACTGACAAGAGCGATGGAAGAGGCCTGTAAGGTGAGTTAGCAATCCATTCGAGTAGCATTGCTATTGTGCTTCAACTTCAACTTTGCAATTGAGAAGTGAGATGGAAACATTGGAGACCTTCAAAAATATTCTTGAAAATTTCATAGTTTATTTGGGTGGGGGTCGAGGGGTACAGTTTTGTAGTCCGCAAGATCCTCTCTGAAAATTTCTTTGAAGCTTGGAAGCTTGTTTTTTTTATTTAGCTGAGATATGAAAAGTTTCTGCATAAAAGTTCAGCTGAAAATTCCAGCCAAACACAAGAAGTTGAGACCAGTTTGCCACAATTTCAGCCAAGATCTTCAGTAAAAGAAAAGGTATGCCACTTCATCTACATAATAATAAAGTTCCTTTGGGGTGGAGTTTTCTCCCTAGTTATTAGATAGCTACTGTAAATACTGTCTACTGCGCTCACAAATCATTTATCACAATGATTCTACTACGCTCACAAATCATCTATCACAGTGATTCTACTACGCTCACAAATCATCTATCACAATGATTCTACAAATCATCTGTCACAATGATTCCAATCACAATGATTCCAATTGGAGCCTTATTGTAAGACGTCGTCTAGCCTTTTTGTACTGGGTGGCACGAATAGGTGTGGATGTACTGAATACTTGGAAGTTCAGAACATATGCGACGAACAAAGATACGTAATCAACGAGGACTCGTACTTTTATCATTGTATCATTACCAATGATCTCTGCTTCCTTTTGTTTCAGGGTAGTGCTTTGAAAAGCAGCGTTCAGGGGCTATTTCAAAAACTTCAGAAAAGAGATTCGAAAAAGAAGGTCAGTACAAGTGGCATTTTTCTGTCCACTTTGCGAATAATGCAAACCTTATGCAACTGTATACTGTACTGTACTGTACTGTACTGTACTGTACTGTACTGTACTGTACTGTATATTGCACGCATTTCGTTGCGTAAACTCGTGCAGAGGATATAAGGCTAGAGATACCAATGTGTTTGAGTTTCTATAATCATTTGTTCGTTTTAGGACGATTCTTACCAGACAAATCAAGATCAGAAGATGCCAACTCTTCAGCCTGGTGCAAATGAATATTTGGTGAAATATTTTGGATGTGTGCAAGTTGAGTTAGGCACTGGCATTGAAACTGTACAAGAATCAGTTGAGGTAGGAATGACGACTCGACTCGCATTTCTTACCTGCTAAATTGCCATCAAAGCAAAAGCCTTTTTTCAGAAAGCAATCCAAAAACGAAGACATTGTCTGGGGAAACACCACGCAGATCTCAGCTTCATTTTGTAATGGTTTTACTTTACTCAAATCTACACAGTGCCGTGTAGTAGCTACAATAGTAGGCAAACGTTCCGGGAGACTTACGAATTTCGCAAATTGTGCACGTATTCCTCATCCCCCTTCCTCATCCCCCTTCCTCATCCCCCTTCCTAATCCCCCTTCCTAATCCTCCCTTCCTAATCCCCCTCCTCCAAACAGTTTGTGTTGTTATTGTTTATTGTTGTTATTGTTTACCGACTTTAATTGTTTCTGAAACTTTACCTAATACACACTACACACTATGCTATGCTGTTTACACTGTGTTGTTGTTGTTGTTATTGTTTTCTTGACAAGTTGTTCTTCAGCTTATTTCTTTTTTATCAACAAAGCAACTATCTGGTGGAGCAATGATGATTGGGTTCCTTGAGGTGACAAAAGATGGCTTAACTTTATGTGACTCACAGAGGACGGCACTTTCTCGTCGTGTCATTGATTTAGACACAGTATCGTATTGCGGTGTAACGAGGTAAGTTTGTCAATATCGGATTGTATACCATTTCTATAGCTCGAACCACCAAGGCACCAAATACTGTATTTCCTCTAATCAGCGCCCACCCTCTTTTAACCATCCCTTCCAATAAGCGCCCACCCTAAAATCAAAAGGTGTGAAATAAGCGCCCCCTTTAAAAAGCACCCACCCAATTTTGCCAAATATTTAATAAGCATCCAGGCGCTTATAAGAGGAAATACGGTACATGGATTTGAGTTGTCTTGAATCATGCTATTAGGATTTTTCTGTGTGCAGATTCACAGCCTCGATAAATCAACCGTTTTTAGCGTAAATTCAGCGATATATTGAGAGTTGGCTTTACACTTGATAATTAATTTTCTTTATTTTCCATCAGCAACAACGGATATTTTGGTATCATCCAGTCGCAAGGAAGAGGAAAGTATGCATGTCATGTTTGCCAGGAATACAAGGTAAGGTTTTCATTCAATTGCCCAATAAGAAGACTATTCGAGTCTTTTTAGTCCAGTATTAATCATCTTAGAAGAACTCTTCGTGTGCAGCAATCTATTTTTACCATGTATCAACTATCATAAGACCATCGTAAGGCAATTGTGCGAGGAAGGAATTGGGTCATGTAGCAATGGGTCTTTGTATATTGAAGTCTTAAACATTGTGTATAAGAAAAAGGCTTGAAGTTTATGATTTTTATTTATTTTTATTCCAGACACCAGTGACCAGCATCGTAAGTGCAATCCATGAAATGCTTTAAGTATGCATGCATTGGTGTACTAATCTATTACACAATGACAGGAGTGTCTTATCCATTGTATCATACATGCTTTTGGATTTGTTCACTGGCAGCAAATAAGAAAACATCTTCTCGAGTCTTGTGCGTTAATTTTAAAGCATCATTTTGGCATTTGATGATTTGTTGTGCTTAAAGAAGGTATGATTTGATTATAAAATCAATGAATAACTTTACTACGATGAACGTGTAATCAATTATTACCAACTATGAAAGGAAAGGCAGGTTTTTATTTATCAGCCGCATGCAAGGTGGGAGGGATTAGGCCCATTTTCGTTGGTTTGCTTTGGTAGTGCCATGCGGGCTTGATAAATTGCTATAAATTATGATTTGATCATTTTTGTTATGGTTATAAATTTAATTAGATGATATTATGAACAATTCAGCATTCCAGTATTTTATTAAATTTATTAAATTTATTAGTCTTCGACTGAATGTGGGTTGCAGCAAGATATTAATATAAACATTAAAACAGCTTTAGCTTTTCTCAAATTAACATTATCAGTTGGCTTAAACCAGCTGTTTGCATTAAAATCCAATGGTAACAGTAGTCAAAGTATTTAATCATAATGAGAAATTACATATTTTTTTACTTTTTGTGTAAATTTTCTAGTATTTCTCATTTTTATAATTTTTAAAGCCCTTAAGTTATCAGTATTATATGTTCCTTTAATAATTATCATGATCAATTTTGTTAATTTATTTGTTTTTACTTTCTGGAGGACGATATTGATATGGGCAGAAGGTAACAAGAGGCAAAACTTCATATTTTTCCTCATTTTATTACTGTTCATTCTTCCACTACAAATGGCTACCAATATTAAATATTGGTCAAAACAATCAGGAATTCACATCTTACCTAAGGCAAGGTTGCGTTTATTCCTTCATCAGCATGTAGTAGATAATATATACATTGTACAGCAAATATTTTTGAATTTTGATAAATTGTATGTATATGTATACTTTTACCATACGCACTTATTTGCAAAATGCAAGCATTTGCCATGCATTTTCGTTCGCAAAAAGTAGGATCTAAAACCAAAGTTATTCGATTTCTTTTTTAGATAAAGGGTTAAATTGATGATTTCAGTCTGTTTTAGCATTTATTGATCATTTGAGGTATAAGCACTCAAAATGTCTTGCAGTTTTCCAGACTTATCGAGGAGGGCAGTCTCATCCCCACCACCAATGAATTTGCCATCGATGAATACATGTGGAACGGTTGCTTTTCCTGTCAGCGATTTTAAAGCACCCTGCAAAAACAATAACATTAAATTATTATGCATTATATCATATTATTACCTGTGCCTTGGCAAAGAAACTTATCTGGGCAAAAACCTTGCTTATATGTAAACAAACAAGCCCAGTAAAGTGGGCGTTAATTGGGCCTAAGCATGCATCGCCTAGGCCCTTAAGTTGAGCTGCAAGTTTACCTGGATGTTTAGGCCGTCTTCATGCTGATCAAGCTCTTGAACGAAGAGTGATTTGACTCCATGCGATCGAAAAATGTCTTTCGTTCTCGAAGCGAAAGGTCAAAATGATTTAGAGAACACCACGACATTGTTAGTTGTTACTAACTTTTTTACAAAGTTAATCCAATGGTTTGACGCCATTTTGCAGTTGAGAGTGGAAAGAAGGCTCGCCTCGCGGCGCGGCTCGGCTCGGCTGGCTGGGGGCAAATTCATGTTGTCGTCAACTCAGACAGATTTGTCAGGAGATAAAAGTAGGCCAGAAATTATACTATTTTAGAAGTCTGTAAATAATGAGAATTATTAGTAATAGCAATTAATATAGAGGTTTTCGAGAGTGATATATGCCAACCCAGTAATATTTTTCCTATACATATATAAATCAAAGGAGTCTGTGATCACTGGAAAAGGACAAGATTTATTGTTGAAGTTGGACAAAATGGAGCAGCTAACAATAATAAAACAAAACTTTGAAAGCCGAATCGAATTGAGGTTTGGAAGTGGGAGGGTATTTCCCGCAGAATTATAATTCTGTCTCCCTCATTCAATGAGAAAAGAAATAAAAAGATAAAAAAAGGTGGTTACCCTTTGCCCTGCTGCTGTTGTGATCAAAAATAAATTCTCAGAATTCCAAGATGTGATATGTTAAAGGGTTGCCATATGAACTTATGTTCTGCTTCTTGATAATAGAAGTCATCACATAGAAGGCCAATATTTATATCTTAAGGTTTTTATATTAAGAAATTAATTTTAATTTGCCTGTTTTTTTCATTAGATCAGGTTATATGCCCTTTTTCTCACATTTTTCTGGATTGGATTTTGTTTGGTTTCCCTGTGATTCGAGGGAAAATCCCTTTGTTATCCCATTGTCTTTTTTCAATGAGTCCTCCTTATCTCAGTTTCGTTTTCAACTAGAAATGTTTTCAAACATCCGCGACATCATATTCACGAAGGACGTTGAAAATTAACGACAAAGTGGTCTGGTGTTAAAATGGGACGTAAAAAGAAGAAGGTAAAACCAAATGCAGAACAAAAGCCAACACAATCTGTTTTGAGTGAGAGTAAGAATGACAGGAGCGACCCGTCTTGCGAGCGGGAAGGAAAGCAAGGTGAAAGCACGTCGATATCTTTTCGTGTCAAAATTTGGCCTGAAAACGAAGTCCTTAAAATTGATCGACCTTCAGTAGAAATTAAAGAAGCTCTGAATGCCGAGTATAACAAGCAAAACAATTGTAATGATGGCCTGAGTTTTCATGGGATTAAATTCTTGACTGGAAATGAATTTGAAGTTATTGTCGAACAACATGGTGCTCAAGGTAAGAGCAACGATATTTTGATTTTGCTTCTTTTTTTCTGAATTATCGCACTTTTTGAAAATCCGATGTCATGAGATGGGCATTTTATATTTACTTCATTTTCTATTGCATTATTCAATTTAGGTGTTTGCATTATCAATATCGAATTTTAAGTATATTTTGCTCGGGTTTTTTGGGTTCAAAATGCCGCATGGCCTTGGCCGACTCGTACGACCAATCGATGCCGGATGCCGGACGCAATGAGCTGAGCCTCGATCAGACTAGACCTCGGTTTCAATCATTGTCGTCAACTTTTACCATACCAAATTATTTGTACCTCTTTGTTAGCTTTAGTCTAAAAGTGCCACTATAGCTTTTTTTTATTTGCTAAAACTATAGATTCCAATTCGCTGATACTGAATCTGCTTTTACTTTTTTGATCTCAAGTACTTTTTGAGCTACAAGGTGTTTTCCCTCACACTCTCTTGACACACTTCGAGGACTGGGATCTACCTACTATGACATCATAGTAGGTACCCCGTTATTTTCCTGTACTGAAGCAACAAGTGTCAAGAAAAATGGTGAAAGTGACGAAATATCGACACTTTCACACGTTATAACTCGTGAACTACGCGTCAGATTTCAAAAATATTTTCAGATTTGAAATCAGCGTTGCAAGTTTTCCTGATATAAAGAATAAAAAAAGCTATAGTGGCACTTAAACATAAGTTCATCAAGATTGAATAAAAGTAGAATTTTGATTTATTTTAGTCTCAAATAATTTTGTTGCAGCTGTTGAATACTTGAGTCAACAAAGAGCTTTCAGTTTCAACAACAGAACGTATCAAGTTTTGTTAAACAGCTGCAAAGTATCAGAAATTAAGACCAAAGACGCTCTTGATTTAAATGTTGGAGGTGCTGTTTCAATTTATCCTGATTCGGTTTCAAGCGAGGCTTGTCAAGTTCCAACCGAGGCTTATCCGGCTGAAAATAATTCAGGTCAGGTTTCAAATTCCGCTGGTGATATGCTTGAGCGAGATGCGGATGTACTCTCAGACCCTGCCGGATGCCAAAGTCTTTCTGTATCAGATTGCGCATCAAGTGAATCATCTGAAGGTTTGTCGTTTGCGTAATGTTTCTTTTATTTTTTGCAATTTTCTTTCTTCATTCTCCCGGTTTACTTATTAAGAGTTGTTTTCAGATTTAAGTAACATCATGTTGTATCGCATTGTTTTGTATTAGATTTGATCATAAACCGTCTCGGATTGCTGGTATTTCATCCTTCTAAAGATGTAGACGAAGAATTTTTGAAGCTGTATTTTGAAAGTCCGCGTGCGGTAGGAGTAAGTTGTGAAGTTGCAGATGCCAAGAAGATTTTCAATGGAGCCTTTTTGGTGACGTTCACTGACTCCTCTGGTAATTGTTCGAAAATTGCTTTGAATAATAGTCTTCCTTCTGTATTCTGCATCTCATTTTAAACCATAAGTATCAATTAACCGCCTTTCCACATATTAACCACCACCTCATTAATTAACCGCCCCTTCATAGATTAACCGCCTAATGGTAATATTTATACATTACTTGAATGGCCCGGTCTTGAAATTGAAAAGCTAAGTAGACGCCTCGGCGTTTCATCGATGCTTGCCGTTATTTTTCAAAATTCAATAGTTTTAGTATGCTGTTTGTATACTTTGTTTACTGAATTTTTTTGCGAAAGTATTTTTGTTTGCTTGCAACAGTTGTTTCAGTACTCACCAACAAGCAGCACAAGTTAAAAGGCCAAGAAGTAGTTGTGAAAGCATTTGATCCGGAATCTACGTTCAATAAAAAGGCGATAATCGTATCAGGCTTGACAGAGGAAATCGATAAATACACGTTGGAGCTTTACTTTGGAAATGAAAAGCATGGCGGTGGGGATATCGAGGAGAGTATTCAAATTGAGAATTCAAGATCAGAATTCAAGATAATTTTCGAAGCAGAGAAAGGTAAATAAATCTAGGGACTGAAATCTTTATAGAAGCATAGCTTAAAAATGGAATCTCTTGTATGATGGACAACTATGATAGGCCAACGTCTCTTAATGCTAGTATGCACTGTATAGAGGTAGATTGTAATGGCTACAATCCTTTCTAGATCCAACTATACCATTGTTAGTAGGTATTCGCTGGTGGAACCTACGAAGCATTTGATTTGAAATAACGTTAGTCAATGGTATATGATTGTCCAAATGAATTGATTCATGTCAAATTCGTAGCTATAAGATGAACGCTCCTTTGCAGCTGCAGAGAATGTTTTGAACTATCCACTCCATAAAGTAAGGGGGACGACGCTGAAAGTCGAACCATATCAGATTGATGTTGAAACGTATGTGCAAAAGTTGATCACAAACAACGAAGATCTCAAAATAATGTTTCATGACATGGAGCTGGAGGCGATACAATCGTCTCAATGCGAAATTCAAGGTAAGGTGTCAAGATAGACGGTCGAGGAGGGAGCAGTTAGTTAACACTGCTTGTTACTATTGCCGCAGTTGTTCTGCTTGGTAAAGTTCATAGTTTGTTTCATTATGTGGTATAAGGTGTGTGACTTTTTTAGTGTGTTTATGATATGTCTTTCTGAAGCAGTTGATAATGAAGAAGAACAACAAAGCTTTCCAAGACAACTAAAAGTCCAAGGATTGCCTGAAGGGGTAGACGAAGAGGTTGTGCAGCTTTTCTTTGAACATGAACGAAAAACTGGTGGAGGAGACATCAAATGCATTAAACTGGTCAATGACACTGCCGTTATTGAATTCGAGGATGAATCAGGTACAGTTGCGTGGCTCCAGTTGCAGGCAATTAATTTGTTATCGTTGCATGTATGGGGAATGGTTGTGTGTTAATTGCTTCGCCATATAGTAAACGATTTTTTCGTGATTATGAATTGACTATTTGAAATAAACTTCTTATGGGATATTGGAGATGATATCCAAGATGAACTTTTTTTTGCAAATAGTTTGTTTTATGTTTTTCCCCATTGTTTCACAAGAATATGTTGTTTATCTTTCCTATTGGTACAATTTGTCCTCAAATTTTTCTTCAAGTGATGTTTGTTCCTTCTTTTGTTACACAGTGATCGATAGGGTTCTAAAGAAAGAGAAGATTGAATTGAAGGGAAAAGTACTCACGGTGTCTGTCTTAGGTTCCTGTTCTTCCGAAGAAAATGAAAGGAGGTCAAGGAGTGTTGTTGTAACTGGCAATTTCTTTGGCAAATTTAATGAATCTAAGCTGGAAATGTTCTTTGAGCAACACGGTGGTGATATCGAAGAAGTCTTTACTAGAGATACGGATGCTGTGATAGTTTTTAAAGATTTACACGGTAAATCTTTGTTTTGCTTTAAGCATATTTGCTTCTTGACCTTTACATTTTATTTTCTATTCATTCCATACTGTGCTCGTGTTTACCTCTTTGCAAAATATGAGGAGTTTGACAGCAGCCACTTACAGTGTTTTTATTGCATTCTTATTGCTGTTATTTTATTAATGATGTTGCAGACCAGTTTTATTCCAATGAGAAAAACATCATAACAAAATTGATGTTAATTTTCAGTTGCTCAGGAAGTATTACTGAAAAAGAAGTTCAGCTACAAGGAATTTGAAATGCATGTGAAGAAATTGGAGAATATGCCAGCAGCACAGACCAACGCTGCCAACGAAACCAAAGAAACTTATATAAATCAACGGACAATTGAGATTCATGGGGATATAGAGAATATTAACAAGGAAATCTTGATGCTGTATTTGGAGAACAATAGAAAATCTGGTGGTGGTCCAATTGAGACCGCAGATTTGGATGCAAATCCACCATGGGTGTCTTTTTCTGATGCACAAAGTAAGGGTGATTTAAATTACAGCAGTTTGCCAACTCATATTTTACACTGCGTAAGAAATACAAAGACAAGCTTTTATGAATTCAAATGATGCTAATGAAACAGGGTTTCAATTTGTTCATAGGTGGCATAGCCATGTGACATCAGGCTTTGGAGTCATTTAATAACATACGAAGTAATGGATTTGTAACTTGTAGCATTCCTTTTTTAGGTGCCAACGGAGTACTTTCAAAAAGCAATCATGTCTTAGAAAACAAACATTTTAAAGTGAAAAGATACCAGGAAGAGCAGTTTAAGGAAAATGAGATAATCGTGAGAAATTTCAGCTCGAGGACTACCGAAGACTCCATCAAGCTCTACATAGAGAAAATAACTAGCTTGGAAGTTTCCAACGTTGTTTTCAGCCATGACAGGAAATCATTACTTGCTGAACTTTCAAGCAAGATCGGTGAGTCAGGGTGGATTGTTCCTTATGTTTTGGTTGCTTGTGTTTGCTGCTTTGACGAGCAGATTTGTTTTCAAATTGAAAAACGGTCATGATTAATAAGTTTAATACCTAGGGGGCTGAATTTTTTATCAGCTTTGAATCAACCATGGTAGAATTTGAAGCATGCATAGCAAAAGTTAAAATTGGGGGCGGGGGGGGGTTAGGTTGGCAAATTCCTGCTGCATTAAAGAATTCGCTTTACCGATGGCTGGCTGTGTTTTATCACCTCTTGATGTCTCTACAAGTCAAATCTAAACAAAATGAATTATCTAAGTAGCAATTGTATTTCCTTTTATAGACTGGCCACGTCTGATGGAAAAATATCGAAAGAAAAAGCAATTAGATGGGTCAGAAATAGAACTAGCCAAGGTTTCATTATGCAAAACGCTTTTGATTAGCAACATTGCAAAGAAGACCACGAAGGATGGAATCCAGTTGACTTTAGAGAAACTGGCTGGCTTCGATTCAATTGAAGAAACGAAATTTGAAGAAGGAGTTGGTTTTGCTGTTGTTGAGTTCTCGCATGCACAAGGTGCTTAATGTTGTTTATTCATTATGTCTCATTATTCTCAGATTCTTATATCGTAATCGTAATTTTATTGATTTTTTAAATTCATTTTAGCAATCGATAAATTATTAAAGGAATCCATAACACTGGATAACGCTGAGTGGAGGATAGATGAATTTAATCCGAGCTTCGAAACAGGTTATTATAAACATAATATATTTGATGAAAATGTGCTTGATATTTATTGCTTTGTTTGTTGTCTCAACCAATAATAATGCATGCTAAGTTACTATAAGCACAACCTGTATCTTGATATCTGAAATAGTTGACACTTACAATGACTACGAGTTGCATTAGTAGTGCATATTGAATTTGTTCATTTATTCGCTTCATATTGAATAAAATGCATTTTTGTATTATTATCATCTTTGTTACAGAATACACATGGACAATAATGAACAAGGCTCTAGACGAAGTAAAAATTGAAGTTGATTCTCGCGTGCTTGACTTTATTCTGAAGGAACGAAAAGCAGACATCTGTCATAAACTTGACTCAGAAGTCTACAAAAAGAATGAAAAATATCAAGAGAATGGCGAGGAAAAGCTGAAATGTCACGCTTGCTTCACACCCAATAGAAAGCTGTCAAATTCAAAAGAGTTGTTTCGGCAATACTACGACGCGTATACATCTTGCTTTGTCGAATTTGGTGACAAAATAGAAGAAGAAAATGCACAAGTTTGTGATCTTGTGAAGCAGCAAAAAGTCGGCTGTAGCATCGATTGGGAAGATAAGGGAATATGGATAACTGGAGAGATTGCATCAGTGAAGAAGATTCAATCAGATGCCAAGAATTTGATAAAAGCATTAGCCGATGAAAGAAATAGGAAGGCAGCAGTCATTGAGCGGAATTTTCCATTGCCAAGCGGACGTGCTGAGCTCTTGGATGTCACTGGTTACCTTAGAGAGCTCGAACGTGACTTCAGTGTGAAAATTGACAGAAAGGATAATGAATTAATTATAAGAGGACCAGAAACACAATTCCAAAACGTTGAGCACGGAATAATGCGTAAAACAATGTGTGCAGTGGACCGCACATCTGAGCACAGTAACGGCTTGTGCAAGAATCTTTCTGAAGAAGGAAGAAGAGATTCTGCAATCAAAAAGTTAGCTTCCATGAAAATTCATCTGCTGTTCAAAGCCAACTGTACCAGCAATGAGATTCGATTTCTGTCTTTTGATGAAGAAACTCTCCTCAAGGGTATAGAAATGTTCAAGAAGATTTATGGTGATGTGACAATAAATGTAAAGAATGCTGAAGAGAAGAATTTGTTTGGTAATGAAAGGGGCTCAGAATTTTTTCTGAGCCCCTTTCTGAGCTGAAAATCACGCAAATCCCAAATTCATCAGGCATAGTTATTTCTGGTCTTGGCAGTTCAGTAGAAAAGGCGTTTGTAAAATTGGAAGAATTGTCTTCGAGAATCTTCAAAGAGGACTTGATCCTTGAACGGCCAGGTGTGACAAAGCTATTTAAAAGCAGTTCTGTGGGGCACAGTATGCGTAATATTGAAAGTCAGGAAAACGTTGTAATCATTGAAAAGTCTGAAGACGTCAGTTTGCATGATTTCGTGGACGATGAGTTCGTTGTTATCGAGCCTGATTCAGATGGTAGCAAACACGGAGCGGCAAGACTTGTCTGTTCTTATCGCACGCAGAATGGTCTCACAATTGGCGTCCACCAAGGAGACATTACATGCCAAACTGTCGATGCTATCGTCAATCCAGCTAACACCGGATTGTGGCTTGGTGGGGGAGTGGCCGGGGCTATTCTACGCGCTGGAGGACAGAACATACAAGATGAATGCAGTGCATATGTGGAACGTCATGGAATGGTAGAAGAAGGACAGGCAGTAGCTACAACTGCGGGTAGATTGCGATGCAAAAGAATGATCCATGCAGTTGGCCCACGATGGCCATCTGATAATCGACGCATCGGGGAAAGGGAGTTGGGTCGTATGAAAAATGATTGCGAGGAGAAGCTTTTTGCAGCCATGAAAGAAATACTTGTCATATGCGACGAACAAGAACTGGCAACTGTGGCTGTTCCAGCTATAAGTAGCGGGATATTTGGTTTCCCGAAGGATCTATGTGCGAAGACCTTGGTCGACTCTGCTCTGAGGTATCACAATGTCAACCCAAGGAGCACAGTCACTAACATTATTTTTATTAATAATGACGATGATACGGTCAAGGCGTTTTCCAAAGAATTCAATGAAAGGTTTAGGGGTTCTAGCGATTTCGTTGAGCAACCAGTTCCGAAGCGCAAAGTTACACCAAGAGTATCAAACGACCACGCGAGGAGCATGTGGTCTCAAAGGACAAAGTCCATTAAATCTGGTAGTAAGGTATCACACAATCAAGGCCAGACCAATCACGGAGATCAGAATATTGCACCAATTACCACTGCCCATGGGATATCTGTCGAAGTTGTTATTGGTGATCTTGCAAAGCAACAAGTAAGGCTAAGCTTATCCTGTTTTGTTTCAATTATTAATTTGCAGTGAAACCCAAGTGTGTAACAAATTGGCTGTAGCAAACTCCTTGGTCCCTGGATTGCTACACAGTGGACTAATTTCTATGTTTTACTAACTTTCGAGTTTAGGGACTCCTGCAATAGACATCTGGTAAAATTGATTTCTTTTATTGAGGCTTTACTTCAAACGGCCGCCGAGGGGTGCTTTCTGTAAAGTTTCCATTAATGGACTTCTCACTGTAGTGTAAACACGGACGAAGATATATGATGTAATTGCCGAATTCTCTATAATTATAGGTCGATGTGATAGTCAACACTGCAGGAGGTGATCTTAATTTGTCTAAGAACCCATGCGCACAGGCAATAAGCAATGCAGCCGGAAAGAAATTGCAAGATGAATGCGACAGGTTTGTCCAGCAGAACGGTCGTCTTGGTGCTTGGAGCTTTGCTCCTACTTTTGCCTACAGCCTGAAATGCAAGTTTGTTTTGCATGCTGTATGTGAAAAATATGATGGCGTACCTGGAGGCCAGGCCGAACAGGTAATTATCTCCAGGGACTTCGAATATTTTTGGCCAGGCCTCTTGCTTTGTTCGTGAATGCATTGTTTACGTTTTTTTTAGAATCTGAAAGCTTTGATAATGAAACTTCTGGCAGATGCAGAAACATCACGGGGTGCCAAGAGCATTGCCATTCCTGCCCTTGGCACTGGTATATTGGGATTTCCACGAGACACAGTTGCTACAATTCTAATGGAATGCATTGATGCATTTGGTCGTCAGCAAAGTGCATCAGCCACAGGTGCGGCAGCGAGTGCTACCAGCAGCCTAAGCAAAGTCAAATTGGTTGCCTTTCACTCAGATCATGCAACTATAGATGCCTTTAAGAAAGCTTTTCAATCAATAAATACTGCATCTGCTACTGCAGTCCCAACGGAGAAGGAAGCAAAGAAGGAGTGGAGATCCGCGACTTCTTTATCAACTGATCTGCCTGACGCTGAAGAGATTATTTGCCTGGAACTTGGAGATGTTGTCCTTGGAGTGGACCAAGGGGACATTACCAGTGAGACCTCTGACGCAATTGTTGTCATTGGAAATGAGAATTTTGATTTCAAAGGAGCAGTGGGCAATGTTATCCAGAAAAAAGAAGGCTCGAAATTTGTCAATCGTGCGAAGAAAAATCGTGGTTATCAGACACCAGGCACAACGTGCTTATTGCACACAATCAATTTACCAGCCAAATACATTGCTCATGTTTGTTTCCCATTATTGACAAGTTATGAAGATCTTAAAACAGCAGTAAAAGACATGCTGCGAACATGCGACGATAAGAAACTGCGTTCCGTGTCCATACCAGCTATAGGTACTGGAGTGTTTAACATGACAGCGAGAGAATCTGCTCGGTTGATACTGAGCACCTTTGCTGAGATGTGCTACAGTGGGTCGTTGAAAAATATTCGCCAGGTGAGGGTGATTGTTTACGAAGAGAAAATGCTGTCAGATTTCATCGAAGAATTTAATCGAATTTATGAAGATCCCGAGCAATACATCAATGATGATAAGCCAGGACTACTACAGTGGGTGAAAGATAAGTGGAAATCGTTTTGTATGCAGATCGGAACGGGAAGCCAATCCTCACGACGAAAGATGTCTGCTACTGCTGGGGCATCAGCGGACGGAAGATTTAGGTTCACACCTGTTGAGTTTATGATTTACTCAGCTGATCAAAGTGGCATCAGAAAGGCACGCAAGAGGTTGCAGCAAATTGTCGAGGAACACATTAGGCCAACAGAAACAACGATTGATGTGTTCAAGAAAATATCCAACGATAACCTGATTGCAATAAAGCGAGAGGCTCAAAAAAGAGATGTAATGTTAGAAGTGGAGAAAAATACCGGGAAAATAACATTGACAGGTTACCATGAAGACACAATGGAAGTGCTTAAACACTGCCACTCTTTCAGCTATGGGAAGATACAGCGAAATGCCGAGAGAGAAAAGTACGAGAATCTTCGTGATTACATCCAATGGTTCGAGGTTCAAAAAGACGGAACAAGGGTCTCTTACGATGCAGAATTGAATTTTGACATTGAGCAACATTACAAAGAGCAAGATAGCGTATTCGAAAGGGAAATGGTGAGCGATGAAGACAAGAAATGCAAATTTGAATTTCATCTTGAAAAAATGAATATAATTAATTTGGAAACCGGGGATGACTCAACAATAGAAAGAAAAGAGTTGAACAGAGGTAAACATTGTTGTTCGTATTTGTTTTCAGAAGGCTGTCTGAAACAAATGTTGAACAAAAATCGATTTTCTTTATTTTGCCATTGGTCTGCGATTTATTATCCTTTTCTGAAATTATTGTATTTGATATGTTATGAGAGTTATTTTGCCACTTTTGCTGTTATCAGCGTTTAAATATTGCTTATATTTCTTGTTTTCAAGTTGATACAACTGACACTTCCTTCAAGTTGCCCTCACACTGGGACCCAATGCCAAGAAATGCATCTGGCTTGGAGCAGAGTTACCATGTGGTCGACCTTCCAAGAAATTCCAAGGAGTTTCAAGACGTGATGCAAAAATTTCAGACATCTGCTCAAGGCCAAATTAGTAATTACTATAATATACGAAGGATTCAAAACCCAGGTTTGTATCAAGCATACCAAGCTAAGAAAATCAACATGGAAAAAACCGGTGGTGCTAGTGCAAGTAACGAGAAAAGATTGTTTCATGGAACGCAGCCATCTACATGCGATCAAATAATCCATTTTGGTTTCAACCGAAGCTTTGCTGGTCGTAATGGTAGGATAAAATTTTGATCATCACTCATTTAGAATTTTATTTTTAAAGAGACCTTTTAAAGTTCCTTTAGAGTTCCTTTTAAATTTAAGGAACTAAGCTTCTGACCTTTGCAGCTACCTTATATCACAATTTACTCCATGTGAAATGGATTTTTTCCTTATACAACGAATACCACGCAATTTTATGTTCTTCGGACTGTAATTTTTTGTTTATTGTCTATTTTAGCAACTGTGTATGGTGAAGGAGTTTACTTTGCAACGGCCTCCTCATATTCAATAAGATATTCATCAGCTGTAGACCATCAAGGGTACAGACACATGCTGTTGGCTAAAGTGCTTGTTGGGCCGTTTGCTCAAGGAGTAAGGGGTATGAAAGTAGCACCCACAGGCTTTGATAGTGTGACAGATAATGTAACTAGTCCAGGTATGTATGTTACTTTTACTGATAATCAATGTTATCCTGAATACGAGCTTATTTTTAACTGAAGAATTTCAATTGTCGATAAATTTTCTTGCATTTATCTATTTGATTTTACTTATATCCGAAGCTTGAGGTAGTGAGGGTGCTCAAATAAGTTGAGTTTTTTAGCAGAACGACTTTAAAGAGACACACAAAGACTAACCAACTTATTATAAAGCTTTTTTATTATTGTAACTCAATTACCATATCTTTTTCTTTTGAAACATATATATGCTTTTTTATACAACCAAGTTTTATTCTTGCTGAAGTGCTGTTGTTGTCGTTTACAGTTATTCGTTCGTATTGTTTAAATTAAGAGAATTCAATAAAAAATAACAGAGAAAACGACCGAAGTGTCTCTGATTGGCAAATTATTCATTCTTGTAGAGAATTCCCACTGGAAGAATACTCTTGTTGTCTGTCGGAAGATTGTTTTTGACTTGACAGATAATGACCGACCATTGTGACCACCACCCAACAGACAACTTCCACATTCGATACATGAAGTAGTAGTAAACCAATTCGGGGGGAGACAATTTGTGGTAAATCTTTTAATGGCAGACGAGGAAGAAGACAGCCTAGTTTTAATATGTTCAAGAGTTTTTATTCGCATATCATGATTGATTAATTAATTTACTTGCTGTTCTGGAGTCAGATATTTTACTTTCCACTTATCTCACACTTCAGATAAATTATACCAAAATATTTTGCGTTGTTAGGCCTTAAGCGAATCCTGATTAAAAATCTGGTGGAATGCTAAGTCTCTTATAGCAGAAGCAAAATGCAAAAATATGATGGATGATATATTACGTGCATGGAATGGAAACGTATGACGCTAGCATAGCTTCTAAAGCTTCAAGTGTAAGCGCAGCAGATGAAAATGAAGATTATATTTGTGATGAGCACAGCAAAGATACCAATTGTAATCATGTTGATTCATTTGTTGTTAATCAAAAACCAAGTGTTAACACAGAACGATTGAAGGATGCGACAATCGAGATTGAAAAAACTGAAAAGTTATTTTCATCTTCAACCTTCGAAATGTCCCAAAATGAAGAAAAGCAAATGCCACTGTGTGATAATAACAGAGATAAAGAACTCGACACTAAAGGACTTAAAAAAGTTGAAGAAGTGCAGCAAAGTAAAGGTTATGATTTGACTAAAAAGCCATTGTTATATCCAAAGCCTTTCCTGATAAAAGATGAGGCATCAAATACCAAACCAAAATTTATAAAGGCTCCAACATTGATTGTGAATGCCAATCCTGGCAAAGAGGTTTTGGAAAAGCCTAAAACAGATTTTGAAAGCCTCAAAGATAACAAGGAAGTGACATCACAGAAAGAACACCTGGTTGTCTCATTAAATGATTTGGACAACGATCCAGAAGTTGCAAAAAGTCCTGCTTGCCATGAGATGTTAACTGAGAATATCAAATTCCAAGATAAAATTGTTGCTCAGACCACAGCTGACTATAGAATGGTTAGTACTTCTGATGTGACACAACAAGAGCATGGTGATGATGATAAAGACTCTACTGAAAAAAGAAAACAGCTAATGAAAGAAGGGATGCCATTTGACAAAAACTTAGAGCAAGTTGAAGAGGCTTGTGATGATAATAACCATTTGATTGAAGAATTAAAACATGATCATTCATCTTCGTTGCAAGTTTACGCAGGTGTCATAGAATCAGAAAATGGTCCTGAATCTAGCAATGTTGTAATAGATGAAGAAGGAGAGGAAGAATTTGATTTCAATTCACACGAAAAGAAAGAAAAGTTAGAAAACCAGAATGCAGATACTTTAAATAGTTTTGAAAGTTGTGATGCAGTGCTGGAATGCTCTCCGAAGCTATCAAGTACTTTAGGACAAAGGGATGCTGGACTGGAAAATGTAAAAGAAAACCATTTTGGTATGCCAAACTCATGCTTTTCTCAAGAGAAACAGCAAATCGTCAAGCCAAGAAGACCACCCCCACCTGTTAATTTGCAGAAAAAGAAGGTTGATAGTCAGAGTGAGCCTTTTGAGACAATCGGTGCAATTGATGGAAATGTGAACCCTGCAGGATTCATTCAAGGACCTTGTTTAGAAAGAAGAAGGCGCAGATTGCCAAAGATACCTCAAAGTCCCCTAAAATCATTTGAAACAGCTCCACAACAACATGAAAGTTCTACTTTATCAAATAAAGTTTCAAATTTTCAACATCTGATTGATAAAAAAGATAGGATTTCACATGGCTATGACGTAGACAGCCAAGTGAAAATGCCAAGCAATCTGAACAAGGTGAAGGAAGAAGAAAGGACTAAAAGAAATGCTTTGAAGATCAATAGAGCTGCTTTGAAAGTTGTTCCACCTGTTGGAAGAAGGATTAAAACTAATGCTGATCGTATAAGCTGTCCATTTCCCACTGCAACAGCCGAAGAGACACTTGCAGCAGTACATAGTAGGCTTAAT
Source organism: Sanderia malayensis (assembly GCA_013076295.1). Lineage (NCBI taxonomy): Eukaryota > Metazoa > Cnidaria > Scyphozoa > Semaeostomeae > Pelagiidae > Sanderia > Sanderia malayensis. The sequence continues at coordinate 5,884,864 of RQOL01000616.1, read as the reverse complement.
GACAAGTGGAAATGTAGAAGTCTCACTGTGCCTGACCAACAAGCTTGTGACTCTTCTCCTCCCAAGGTGATGTTTCATTTCAATGCCTTGACAAAGGACCTTTAAATGTTTCATTTTACGACCATTCATAATATAAAGTACAATTACTTATAACTTTGGTGAATTTTTGTCTCTTCCTTTAAAGGGAGAACTCTTTCATTACCTTGAGAAGCAAAGGAAGAAAACAGAAGCTGCCAAAGAAGAACTTTCTCAACCTGAAATGGTCAGTGATAAATTCACTGAATTCGTGATTTCAATTTCTTGATTAATTTATGTGATATTTAATTTTTCCATCAATTTCTCTTTTGATAAATAGAAGCCAAATATTGACAAAATGACTGGAGAAGAACAAGAAGTTGAAGATGCTGTTCTCTTTGACCACGTATTGGTTGTGAAACTCAAGCAGGGTAAATTAACACTTATTTTTTGCTTATTTCTTGTTCTTGAGTGTTATAAATCTTACTTTAATTACTCGAAATTTTTGCCATTTTTCTTTTGCTCATATCTGCAGGAAGTATTGGTCTTGAACCGTTCATTTCATACCGATTTCCTCCAAAGGTAAGAAGCATTTACAAGCATACTACTACTAAGACGTTACACGCAGTTAATACTGCAGGACGCGTCTCACAATGCCACGCCAGCTCTTTCTATCCTGTGTCAGTTCAAGCATTTACAAGCATACTTACTACTGATTGTTTCTGATTACCTTTGTGCCGTCTCGTAATAAAGATGTGCGATGACAAGCCATCCGCTTTAACGCCTTTCAAGGTGTTTTTCTTTACTTTTTAAGATTTAAGTTAATGTGAATGACTGTTTCTTTGCTGTTAGCAAACTTCAGAGAAAGAAGTCGATCCTCGAATAGCAAGCATTCCGCAGTTTTGTTTTCCTGACCTGAGACATGGAATGAGTGAACAAGACTACAGAGAACTCCACGCTGGCTACAAGAGAAGGTAAGGTAATTTTTTGTATTTGCTCTCACTTAGCTTAGAAAGCACACAGTTTGTTGCACAGGTAAGATGCTTTCATGTAATTGCTCTCTGAAAGCACACAGCTTGCTTGCTTGTTCAAACTAATATCAACTGCTACTTATGTCATTTAAGTGTGCTTAAGTTATGAATGTTTGCGGAATATGAATACCGTAAATCCTCGAGTAAGCCCCCCTTCAAATAAGCCCCCACCTTAAAATATTTTTTGCGAAATAAGCCCCCGGGGCTTAACCGAGGACTTACGGTATGCGTCTAGGCGCAAGTTGAACTTTGTTTTGCTGTCTATTGCAGTGAAACTTTCTCGTTTGTTTTAACTGACATGGTTGGACAACGTCATTTCGGATACTGCAGGCAAATTCAGGTATGTTGTTGTAGAAACCCGGCTGTTTGATTGTTTGCCCTATAGCAGGCAATTGTTTGCACATTGCACGGTGCTTCCATTGCGAAAAATGCGTAGTTTTGCTTAATGGGTCTGTCCTGTTACTGGTTAAATTTGTTTCACACAGATCAGCGATAGTAAGACAACCACGGCGCACGCGTCACCACTTCCCGAAGTTTACTGTATCGTCAGCCCACATGGGTTATTTGGGCTTTATTCGCAGGTATGCTTGTAGCAATCTTAATTATTATAATTATTACAATTATTACAACTCTAGTTGAGTGTGCTTATTCTGACCTTATAGTGAGCGACCAAACAGCAGTAGCTACTGCATTACAATTATGATAATTATTTCGAGTATTGTTATAATTAGCAATTATATTCCGAAGGTCTTGTGTTCACACTCCGCATGTAGCAGGCAACAAGGTTTGTCACTCTCTTTTGTTATTTTTTGTAGATATTAAATGAAGTTGAAAAGCAATGTGAATACTCATCCACGTCCGTCTTTTCGTTCCTGAAAGCTGTAAGTGTTTATGTAATTAAGAGATTAAATTATAAGTGATTTATATATATATATATATTTAGTTATTACTTGATTAATTGAGTATTTTCTTTGTTTTGAAACAGGTTCTATCACATTCAATGCCACGCCCAGTAAGTCATTTTATCACATCTCTAGCCTGTATATTATCTTCTATGCCGTATATATGTATAATACCGTATCATATAGAAGACGCACCATATCATTGCATGTTTAGTAAAATTGTGTTACTTCATTGCACTGAATGCAAGCTCAACATAAACGTACTGAAATTTCTGTTTCTCCATAGGGTCATAGTTTGGACATTAAGTTCTTTTCGGTAAGTAGTCTCTTGTGTGTGTACACGTCTTCGTTATTGCACTGGAGAACTATTATCCCGTCAGCAAAATGTGTGGTTAACGTATGGAACCACGTTGTAGTTTGACCCCGTTAAATCTACCACCGTTGAGCAGAAGTCTTTTCAGACTGTTCCAATGTGCTTTATATATGTTCCGTGTTTTGTCCTTGGTAACTTAACACCGTTAAATCTCGATGAAACACACACCTTTCTTGAGTATTCGACTTGTTTTAGACTAAATCTTATTTCGAGTATGCCTATTTAAATGATGTTGCTCGATTTTTTTGCAGGGAGGTCGTCATGGGTTCAAATCCGTTACTCTGTATCGTGCAGGAGATTCTGCTATACACGAACACGTAAGTTTTTAGCGTGCTTTGTTTGCGTAATATGCTATTTGCATGCACGGAAATCTATTTTTTTCCTTGTAGTTACCTGCATATTTTTCCAGGCTTAACATGATGAATTTGTAATGATGATTTTACTCGCTTTTTAGGTCGACTTCAAGCAATTGTTTGATTGCCTTTCAGTGCAAATGGTAGGCAGTTTGATCATCATCGCTATAATTATAATATTATGATTTTTATTGTTAACTCCAGATTAGTCCGCTGGCTCTAGTTTCTCAACGTTCTGATTATATTTTGTTATATTTCTTTGTTTTGACTTGCTTCGTGCATGCTTTACGAACAACCGTTGCCAATTCGATGACTCGTTGGTTGTATCTGACTGCTTGAAGCATGCGTTTTGCACACCTACAATAAGGGACAAAAGTTCTGGGACACTTGGGATTTTGCGAGTTTTCCACGCATCCCTCCTCTCCCTCCCCCCACACAATGTTGTTTCTAGAGATCGTTGATCCAATATTGTGAAACGTCTTTTTGCGCGACGATCAGAAAAGACTGGTGGAGAAGACAGCATTGTTTTGGGAATAGTGGGTGGGTGGAATGGTGGCCACAGGGAATGAAGACTTACAGGAAGATGTCATTTTAATCGAACTTTTCAAGTGTGCCAAGGACTTTTGTACCAATTGTATATCTTAAAGTAATTCTTTGGTTTAATGATTTTAGATTTTGCATGCTCTCAGCGCTTTGTTACTTGAAAGAAGAATACTACTGGTTTCATCACAATTGAGGTTTGTCTAGCAATTTTTCTTTATTTTAAATCTGCCTTCCTCTATACTCATTCGCTTCAATCAGTGACTCGCATCATTAGCTGAGCACATCCTAATTTGTTTACATGTATCCTAAAATCTCCTTTTCTCCTAGCCTATTGTCCGCATGCTGTCATGCCTTTGTGTCTTTGCTGTATCCATTCCAGTGGCAGGTCAGTCATCTTCTAAGCACGATGCATTATTTAACGTGTATCGTGTAACCCTTCTTCGTGCAATCTTTCTTCGTGTAAGCCTATTTGATATTGGTCGAGTCATACGTTGCTATATATGTCTATCGCTGCTGTTGCTATTTTTTCAGCATACATACATCCCTGTGTTGCCACACCAGTTGTTAGACATGTGTTGTCTTCCTACCCCCTACCTACTCGGTGCACTATCTGGCTGTCTCGAAGATCTCGAGGACTTACCACTTGATGACGTAAGTTACTCTTTCTTTTACCACTGACTTTGTTTTCTTACTTGCAATGGTGCCCAAACGTCCTTGGGATACAGAAATGTAAAAATGTGAAATGCAGTCTATCAACCCACAAGTAACAGAAATGTTCATAGATGTATACAGATTGGCTTTACTCAACCTTTCACTTCCCCTTAGCACCATGTTGTTCTCTCAATCAGACCCTGAGGGGCACTATTGTGAAATGCTGTTGTTATTGTGTGTGCCTTTCTCAACAAACAACGTTGTTTGGGGGGAGGAGCGGGTAAGGGATACGTGCAGAATTTGAAAAATTTAAAGTGTCACGTAGCTTTTTACTATTATTGTAGTTCCTTTTCATGATTTGAAACCTTTAGCGTAACATGCTTTACATTGTTCCTTTGATCTTCTTTTCTTTTCTCGTTATTATCCCCCTTTTTCTTTTTCTGCAATTTTGTTTAATACAGGCAGCTACCATTCAGAATCAGAAAATGATCAGCTTCTTACCTTCATTATTCAATTCCATGTAAACTTGTATATTTATGTTAAATATGCAAAATATGCCTATAAAATTATTATATATGTTAAATGTGAATTGATTATAGAACATA